>JANRFK010006693.1:70667538-70678125 GCA_030068395.1 Apalone spinifera
CCCCCTAGGGGCTGTTGTCCTGTGGCACTGAGGGGAGCCCAGGCCCATGGGCTTGTGGGGGGCTAAGAGCAGGTCAGATGCTGGCAGGGCCAGGCTAGAGTCTTGGGGCAGGCAGGGGCCTAGCTGGCCTCTCCAGTCCTGCAGCACAGCTCTGGGCTGCCCAGGCAGAGCAGCAACAGCTCTGACGGGCCCTGGCCGGCTCAGCAAAGGACTCTCCTCCTGCTTGCCGGAGTGCGGGGGGAGCGCTGCAGAGCTGCAGCTCAAGAAGCCGAGATCCCAGCTGGGATACCTGCCTGAGAGGGGACAGCACCTCGCTAGGGAGAGCGCCTGGCCACTCACTGCAGCTCCCTGGCACCCCACACCCTCTGTCAAGTACCATGGGTGGAGCCCACCCCACTACCAAACGCTGTAGCCAGCTGCAGACTCAGTCTGCAGGGCTCAGACAGGGTTACCAGATGGTTTCAAAAAAACCCACCACACCAGACACACTTGATCTCAGCTCAGGGGCAGCAGGGCTGGGCGGGAGAGATCAGGGCGGGGAACTGGCTAGCGGGAAGCAGGGCTGGCCAGGAGAGGGGGGTTGGCCAGGGGAGAAGAGAACCAGCTGGCAAGAAGCATGCTGGCCAGGAGGGGGTCAGGGGAGCAGGGCTGGCTGGGGGGAAGCGAAGGCAGACGACGGAGGGGGAACCAACCAGTAGGGAGCAGGGCTGGCTGGGGGGAGAGCAAGGGGGGCTGGCGGGCGGGGAGCGGGGCTTGCCCAGGTACATGCAGATGCCAGGGTGCTGCCCATCCCATGCATGGTCCCAGCGGGGCACACCTGGGCAAGTCTGGCCCCGGGATTCCATCCCACCCCCACCCCTCCTCTCTACTGTGTAGCTGTGTGCAGGCAGCGTGAGGGTGTCTACAGGCCAGGTACCCAGCTACGTACCGATACCGAAAACCTCACTGGAAAATACCCGACATTTCTCTGGCCGGTATTTTCTCAATTTGTTTCCCGGCCAGAAAGCTCAAATACCAGACAGTCTGGTTAAAAGCCGCACACCAGCAAACCCTAGGCTCGGAGGGCCTGGCCCAGATACGCAAGCTGTAGCCAGCGGCAGAGACCAGAACCAGGGGGCTGCAGGGCTCAGAGGGCTGGGCGTGGAGCGGCCCAGGCTGCAACAGGCAGGAGACGCCACTCAATAAATAGAAGCTTTTATTAGAATAGAAAACAGTAAAAGTGCCCTGTTTAAAAGGCTCCCTGCCCCCACCTGGTGCCCCAGCCGAAGGGACGCAGGCCTGGAAAACTCTGCCCAGGCTGCCCGGCCCCTCGAGGCGGGAGACTTCAGGGAGGCCCCAGGGCTAGACAAATAAATACAAGCTGCACCAAGTCCCGCAAGTGGCAGATTGCACCCACCTGTGGAAGGGGGCCCCACATGCCACCCGTGGCCAGCCCGAGCAGGCTTGGGCTCCCCGTGGCCCAGGACCCCAGGGATAACTAGGAAGTGACCTTTGAGTGAGACCATCAGAAACCGCCAGGGCCAGCCCTGGTAGGGCAGCAGCCGGATCCTCAGTGCTCCTTGTTCCCCACCCGCACAGGCCCAGGGTCCAGAAGAGGGGAGCAGGTGGGAGCTGTCGGCCAGGTCCCTTCGCCCTGCAGCCGGGCAGCTACGGGGCTCACTCCAGGAACTCCTGCACCGTCCTCCGCAGGTCGATGGAGAACATCTCCTCCCAGGGGCCACGGATCCACTCCACCAGCTGGGCCAGCAGCTCGGGGCATGCCGTGTGGATGTGCCACGTGCTCTCCACCTTCAGCACCTGCACAGGAGGAGGGAGTCACGACAGGCCAGGCTCTCAGATCAGTGCTCAGAGCTGTGGGCACACCCGCCCCGTGCACAGCCCCCAGGCCTGGCTTCAGCTCCTGGGCACAGGCTGGCCCCGTGCCATGCTGCCAGGCCCCACCGCCAGCTGCCAGACCCCCTGCTCCTGTGACAGGGCAGAGGCTGCCCGAGCACGGAAGTGGGGGGGAGGGGAAGGGGGCTTGAAGCCCCGCACAGGGACTCAGGGCTGCAGCAGGGAGAGGTGCCTGGCCAAGGCCCGAATCTGCTGCAGCTAGGGAGAGGCCCCACTGTGGCCATGGCCATTCGGGGCTAGGAGGGAGCTGCCGTTAGCAGCCCTGGCTCACAGGCAAAGGGGGAGCACTGGTTCCCGGTCAGCAAGAGCTGGGCCCAACGCCCCCGCCTCACCAGCTGCTTTGGACCACGCGTCCCCGGACAGGGAGCCTGCCTTGGAGCCGCCCACGTCCGTTAGGTCCCAATGCCACCGCCACACCCTGTAAGCCCAAAGCTGCTTTCTGGCCCCCCCAAAGACCACCCCAACCCAGAGCCTGTACCCCTCTTCCTACCCCTTCCACACCTGCTCCCTCAGTCCAGAGCCCCTCCCCAAACCTAGAGCCCCTCATGCCCCCTCTCCCTCCCACCCCCCACTGGAGGCCTTGTAGCAAGTGTGTAGTGTAGGGTGGGTTGTAAGACAGTCCGTGCACTGAGCCGCTGGTACTGACTGGCGTAAGTGCTGTCGCTTGGCTCTCGGTCTCCCCGCGGAGGTAGGGGGCTGGACGGCCTTGCTCCGCTAGCACCACACACTGAGCTGTGTCTTTCAGGAAGCAGTGCTCTGTCACACTGCACCAGTGTGGGGCTGCATGCGGGGGGAGGGGCCAGCACAGATGCCCAGGCGACCGAGGAGGGAACGCGCAGTGCCCGGAGGCCGAGCTGGAGGAGAGCGCTAAGGGAGAGACCCCGCCGAGAATGAGCGGGGCGGGGCCCAGCACCTCGTCGTAGAAGAGCAGCTTGGCGTCGCAGGGAGAGAAGCGGTACGTGACGATGCTGCTGACGCTGCTGATGGGCTGCTTCTCCTTCAGCTGGAGCCCGCGCTCGGGCCAGGCCCCCTGGGGCTGGGCCCGCTGCCATTGGTGGTTCTCCTCCAGCAGCAACAGGGCACTGCAGGTGCCCAGCAGAGTCACAGGGAAGGCAGAGGCGCCTGCAGGGGAAGGGGATGAACTGGGCTCGCCTTACTCAGGCCCTGGCACTGTGGCCCCCCAGGCCCACCCCCCACCCCCGCAGAGGAGGCCATGGCTGGGGGAGGGGGAAGGGCTCCTTGCAGCTGCTCTGCTGAGGGCCTGGCCCAAGGGTTGATCCCTGCGTCTCCTGACCAAAGGGCCCATCTAAGCTGCCCTGCACGGAGCCAAGTGCCAGCCACCCCAGCTCTGCCCTGGGAGCAGCCCCGGGGGGCCCAGCCGCACCGGGCTGGCTGCAGCTGCGTCTCTACCCGCCCCAGGAGCCCGGCAGCAGCTGCCCCAGAAGGGGCTCCATGCTAACCAAGCAGCGCCATCTGCTCTGTACTAAGCCAGAGCCGCTACTGCAGCCTCCCCCCGAACCGGGCCACCCCTCGGGTACAGGCCCAGCCTGGAGCCTGACACTGTCACCGGCCCTCAGTCGCAGAGCTGTTGCTGCCCCCACCCTCAGCTCTGCGCGCTCCGACGGCCCCTGCTTCGCTGCCAGCCCGCTGGGCCGAGCCGACCCCCCAGTGGGGGGCCCAGCCCGGGACAAGCAGCCATACCTTGGATGAGATACGCCAGCAGATAGAAACAGTGGGGCGCGCCGTCAGCAGCCCCGCAGCATGGGCCCCTGTCCAGCACAGGCCTGGCAGGAGAAGTGGTGACTTGCAGACACCCACTCCCATTGCGCCAGGGCCTCTCTTGTCCACCACACCCTGCCCTCCGGGCCTCCCGACCCCCAGCGCCCCAGCCCTCTGACCCACAGCGCCCCAGCCCGGCCCCAACCCTCCGACCCCCAGCGCCCCAGCCGGTCCCTGCTGCCTTCACAGCTCAGATTCAGGGCCCACGCTGCCCTGGGCCTGCCCAGATCCATCTCACCTTCTCCTGCTCACCCCAGCCCAGCACCCCCTGTGCCTGGCTCAGTGACCCTCCCCCCTCTGTGGGGCCAGGGCCTTGGGCAGGCACTGGAGCAGGTGCTTGCAGCAAATGGCCCACACCCCTGCATTAAGGGCAGCAGGCTAGGAACTTCATTGCACGCCCCAAGGGCTGCTCTTACCACAGCTGGTGCTGGGGGTTCATCTCCACCGTGTGGATTTCCTTCACTCGGCTCCTGTGCTTGCCCGGCAGCTCTCGCAGGAGACCTAGGCAGGAGCAGCCAGGACACGGTTACCCAGCAGGCAGGTCTCCAGCCCACAGGCCGGCTCAGCCAGTGAATGCAGCTTGGCCACTGCACTTGCTTGTTTTCAGCAGGGAAGGGTTTTCCAACACCCCGCCCAGGCCAGCGGCAGATTCCCCGCCCCAGGGCCGACAGGCAAAGCCCCCAGCTCCTACCTGCCAAGCACTGTGCAAACTGGTCACAGCGGCTCCGGTTGCGGATGAGCAGGTTGTAGGAGGCCGTGGGATTTTCAAACTCCATGCGCAGGCTCTGGTGGCCCAGCCCCACCTCCAGGTAGCAGAGATCAGACAGGTCGTGACAGTCGCTTTTCTTCAGCCAGTCCGCTGGCTGCCCCCTGTGCACAAAGCAGAGTTCTCCAGAACAGGCTGCAGCCCCCCACCCCCGGCTCCTAGGCAGGCCTCTAGCAGAGCCTGAGCACACGGAGGCTGTCCCTTTCTGTACTTTTCCGGCAGCCCGCCAGCGCACAGCCGCACGGCACACCCTGGCTTTCCACGGGGCAGCAAGGTGTTCGTCTTACTCTCCCTAGCTACTGATTCCCAGCACTGTGCGCTGGTTTGGCGTGGTGGCCAGGGAGTGGCTGTTCAGAGAACTCTCCGCAACGACGCCAAGTGGCACTAGTCTAAGCCACCACTTCCCCACACAGTAGGGGTGGCGCATTACTCTGCGGTTAGCAACACCGATCCATCTGCTCCCTGGGGTCCCAGCCACCCCGTTCTGCGAGAGCCTTCTGCAGCTCTTCGCAATCTGCTGGGACCCACTGAGCACTTTTGTAGCATTTGCAAATTTTGCCACCACCCTGTTCACCCCCGTCTCTAGATCATTTGAGAGTGTCGCTCAGCGCTGTCTCAGGCCAGGCCCGAGGGATTCCCCTGGTTACCTCTCTCCACTCGGGCTGCCCGGCACTGCTCCTCACCTGATCTCCCCGGTGACTTCCAGAATGTGAACCCGGAGATCTGAGGCCACCAGGAGCGAAAGGAACTCCCCACAGCGGCCAAACTTCACCACGGCCACCTGGAAGAGCACAGAGTGGGCTAGGCACCGCCCATCACCCTCTGCCGCCTTGCACTGGGCAGCAGGGAGCCACCCCTGCCCCCAGCCCCACCCAGCCGGAGCTGCCGGCCCAGTCTGGGAGCCCTCACCTTGAGAAAGCACTGGAATTCCTCCACGGTCTCCTCCAGCACCTCCATGTCCAGGTAGAGCCGGAGGCGATGGTCCACTGAGCGGAAGTCCCGTGTGGCCAGGGGGCCGTTTATGGCTGCAAAGAGCACACCAGGCAGGTCAGCGAGCCCCCTGCCAGGCCCCAGCGCTCGAGTCCTTGGCAGGCGCCCCCAGGGGAAGCCAGTCTGGTGGGTCCCATCCAGCTCAGGGCTCCTGGCCACAGCACCCCTCCAGCACACAGTTCCTGCCTGCAGGGAAGCCTGCACATCCTCCCTCTGCAGGGGCGCGCTCCCCGGGCTAAGCCCCTTTCCCCTGCCCTGGCGTTGGCACCACTGACGGCCAACAGCCCTTTCAGAGCCAGGCCAAGCCGCTTTGCTACCCCAGCCGCCGGCGATGGCCTGGCCTCCCTCACACGTGGCAGCCACCCTGTGGAGCGCTGCCGAAGGAGGCCCCAAGGCAGAGGCCCTAGCCAGGCATGGGAGGCGGAGAACAGCTGCCGAGGCTGCAAGAGACGCAGAAGGAAGCTGGCCAGGAGCCCCCCTCAGACGTGAGGTCCCAGGGCGTAGCCCCAGGCTGAGTGACTAGCAAGAGGCTACTTCAGGCAAGCCAGTCTGAGCACACTGCCCTGAGCCTGCATCCCCCCCGGGGCCTCTCGCACGGGCTGTGCCACACGCAGGCTCCCCTCGCAATACCACAATTGGGCCTGGCACAGGCCGGGACTCCAGGCTTGGGAGGCCTCCTGCCGCAATAGGCACCCGAGATCACCATGGTGCACCCCCGCACCAGTACCACTGACGTGGGGGGGGCTGTCCACTCGTGGCCCTGGGCCCACGCTGGCTGGGCAGTCACTGGTCGCTGTGTTGGGCTGGGGGGGGCCCCTACTGCCCCGTGCTGCTCCGCGGAGCCTGTGTGCACTGCCCGGGGGGGGTCCCCGGGGGGGGCACTTAGGCCATGGTTAGCAACTTCTCACCTGGCCAGGGGAAGGAGTTTGAACAAGGGGAGGCTGCCTGGGGGGAGTGAGCAACCCGTGGCTGGGAGAGGGGCAGTCTGGGCTGGGCAAACATGAACAGACTAAGCCCAGTACAGGGGGTTCAGGGGACTGTGTGCTCCTGCCCTGATTCCTATGTCCACATCGAGCCTGGGCTGGGCTGGATCTGAGAAGCAATAAACCCTCCTGTGCTACTGGCTGGCGGAGTCACATCTTGCTGCGGATGGGGGTCCCCGACGCGCCGTGACAACCACGCAAGCCACCCCCACCCCACGGGTGGAGCCCGTTTAGAGAACTCCCTCTGCCACCAGGAGAGGCAGCTGCCTGCTGCCCCTCATGACCAACAAGCCAATGGGTGCAGCATTGGCCACCAGCCCCCGGACTCAGTTTCCCAACTGCAGGACGGGGCCTGTGCTCTAGGAGGGAGGGTGCGAAGCGTTAACAGAGATACCCCCAAGGCCCTGGAGGCGTCAGCCTCGTCTACAGCAAGGGGCCCTTCCCCTCAGACTCAGTCCCGGTTCTCCTGCCAGCTGAGCAGCCCAGAGCCCAGAGCCAAAGGCCCGGGCCACACACAGGACCGTGTGCGTGACTCACGGGGACTGAGGTTCCAGGTCTCCTCGGGCTCCGAGCTCGGCGTGGGCCCCCGGGATGCGCCGTAGTGGTAGCTGCCCATCAGGCTCCCCGCGCTGGTGTCTGTGCGGCTGAGGGACGAGTAACAGCTCTTCAGGCCTGGCTCCTTCCGCCTGCCGTCCCCGTCGGAGCTGGACTGGGCAGCACTGCCGTGGTCGCCGCTGAGCTCCTGGGGCCGGGGCTCCGTCTCCGAGCTGTCGTCCTCCCCGCCAATGTAGAACTGCCCGCTCTGGCTGCCCAGGGCGGATGCCGCCTCCAGACTCCCTGGAGGGCCTGGCTCCGCCTGGGCCTGGCTCGGGCAAGCTTTGTCTGCAGGGCACTGGGAGGGCAGCGGGGTGCTAGAGAGCCTCTCGCAGGGCAGGACGACAACATGGTCACTGGAGCAGCTGGGGCAGATCACCTGCTCGCCAGGAGCAGCCGCCTCTGTGGGGGGAGTAGAGGGAGGGAGCGTCAGGTCTGCACGTGGCTCTTCCCAGCCCAGCAGACGAGTAAAGGAAAAGGAAGATCCAGCCCAGCCCAGGCTGCCTGTTGAGTCCCTGCTCTGCCAGACTGGAGAACCAGCTGGTTTCGCTGAGCTGTCCTGAGGACCACGGCAGCGCAACCCCGATCCGCAGGCAGTGCTGGGCTGGCTATGTCCTCCGGCAGCCTCCCAGGCCCCGCAGGAGAGCCGTTTGACAGAGCAGCTGCTCGGTTCCTGCAGCAGGACAAGGCAGACTCCCTCCCTGCCCCACCTGAGCTGGCTCTGTTAGCCAAGTGCCCCAGGGCACAGGCAAGGACCACGCGGCGCGTGCACCTGCAGGCTGCTGTCACGGACGCTGCTCCCTGGCCTGGCACCGTACCTCGCTTGGCCTGAGCCAGGGCCTCGATGCCTTCAGCCGCTGCCCGAGACGGGCTCTGCTGCCAGGGTGCGAGGGGCTGGCCAAACTCCTGCTGGCATTTCAGGCACTGCAGCTTCGTGGCCTCCTCCAGCCCCTGATTTCGGCCATTCTCCTCCAGGGCAGGGGCCAGCACTCTCAGCACACACTGAAAGCCGCAACAGGGAGATGGTGAGAGGGCTGCCAGTCTGAGAGACCTGGCAGGCCGAGCGCCGGGCACGCCACAAACCTGAGCCGCGGGAGCCAGCCAGCCACAGGCCGAGCGCCGGGCACGCCACAAACCCGAGCCGTGGGAGCCAGCCAGCCACAGGCCGAGCGCCGGGCACGCCACAAACCCGAGCCGTGGGAGCCAGCCAGCCGCAGGCCGAGACTCGGCGGAAGCAGTCTCTGCCTAGCTGGGGAGGAATGAGCAGAGACAGCTGCCCCAGGGCCTCAGCAGCACGACGGCGGGACGTTGGGTCCCCCGACAGTCAGGCTAGCCCCCACAAGTACCACCCAACTGGGGCCCCTGCCCCTTATCCTGGTCTGGAGAAAGTCGCCTCTGCCCCACAGCTGCGTGGCTGGAACGCCTCTGGCTCCTGCCCCAGCTGTCCGGGCTACGCACGCCCCAGGACAGCAGGAGCTGCTGCTGGGCTCTTTGCAAGCAGAGCTGGCTCCAGCGTTTGCCTGACTCCTCAGCAGCACAGGCGGCAGGATTCCCACCAGGGACAGGCCAGCCAGGGGCTCTCTGAGCTGCCGTCCATGGACACTGCCGAGGGCAGCCAGGTCCCTCTGTCAGCCACCACCCAGGATTCAGGCTGGGGCGGGGAGATTGGTGCCCACGCACTTCCTGGGCCTCCAGCAGGGATCCCACTTGCCACCTCCTCCAAACAAGCGTGTGCTCCTTGCCCCAGGAGCCTTGCTCCCCCCAGCCACAGCTGTCAGGGTAGCAGTGTCATGCCGGGTCACGGCCCCTCCCAACCTGATGGTATACGAATATCAACAACTTTATGCAAAAGGCCTCATGGATTTAACACTGATGTTACCAGGAAGGATCCTGTGGTACCTTACAGACCAAGAGATTTACTAGGGCATCCGCTTGTGTGTGTAAAACCCACTTCCCACGCATGGAGCGGAGTCCGCAGTGTGGCTGTGAACCTGGACAGCTAAGGGGGGAGCACCTCAGTCCGCGGTGTGGCTGCGTACCCATACAGCCAAGGGGGGAGCACCTCAGTCCGCGGTGTGGCTGCGTACCCATACAGCCAAGGGGGGAGCACCTCAGTCCGCGGTGTGGCTGCGGACCCATACAGCCAAGGGGGGAGCACCTCAGTCCGCGGTGTGGCTGCGGACCCATACAGCCAAGAGGGGGGAGCTCCTTGTCAAGCCCAGGACCCATTTTAAGGAAGCCATTTCAGGCAGGGTGGGTGTGGCTGACTCCCAAAAGCAGATGGGAGGTGTGAAAACCAAGGGGGGGCAATTTGCCTTTGTAGTGAGAGCCATTCTAAGGCCTCAGATTACAGAGGGAAACTTCAGAACTTTCATTCATGCTTAAATTTGACACTTTTATGAATGGGTCTTAAAGATGCTAATTACCATACCCATTACAAAGATAGCTTCCCAATTATCACCCCTGATTAGCCATTCATTGACTCAAATAGCTATTCCCTCCCTCCCTCTCCTTCCCCCCACCTTCTGTACTAAATCTGATTTGTCCGTTTAATAATGTGATCACTTTTTTCACTGTATTCCTTTGGTATATATGGTCATGTCAATTCTCTTCCAGAATATGATCTGAGGAAGTGGGTCTGGCCCACGAAAGCTCATCACCTATTAAACCAGCTTGTTAGTCTTTAAAGTGCTGCATAGTTTTTTTCCTTTTGTTTTACCAAGATCAGACCAACAGGACGACTTCTCTATTACTAAGGCCTTATTCAGTCCTAATTTACTAAAACAACAGACAGAACTATATAGTCAGTCAGGTGCCCCGGGACCTACCGTTTTCAGACACAGGCTTTTTCCTACCATCACAACACGTTTGTTTCAACCACGTAATCGTGGCTGGGCTAGCTTGGGACCCATCCAATACCCCTGGCATTTTAGATGGCAAGATTGGGGGGGAGAGGAACCTGCCCCTGTTCTTCCTTTTCCCCACGGTGGGAATTGCTTTGGGCTCAGTTCAGACTCTTCTCACCTTGGGTGGAAAAGTGCCAGATCCACAAAGGGCTGTTTGGGAGCAACCACCCTTTGGGCTCATGGGGCAAATGTGGATACCAGGTCATGAAGATACCCACGTATCCCTAATGGCCCTCACTAGCACACTTAGAGTTGAAACCACACAGTCGCTTCCTAGTTCTAGCTTCACATACAGAAATACCTGCCCCAAACTGGGATCTGCAGTCAGCCATTGTAACTTTCCACTTGACACTTCTCCGAGGGTTGCCCTGTTAGTCTATAACTGCAAAAACAGCCAGGAGTCCCTTAAAGGCTCACAGATTTATTGGGGCGTGTGCTTCCATGGCTGTAAACTACTCTGATGCATGGAGTGGGAATGGGTGGGGGGGAGGGGAGAAGCATATGGAAAGAGTTCCTTATCAAGTGCAGGGCCAGTGTTAAGGAGGCCAAATTAGGTGTGGAGAGGGGGTATGGCTTTCTCCCAGCAGCTGATGGGGAGGTGTGAATACCAAGGGGGAACCTTCAAAACCAAACTGCAGAGAGAATCATTCCCCCCCCCCAGCTGCGATTCATTTGC
>JANRFK010006693.1:70699229-70712072 GCA_030068395.1 Apalone spinifera
CCACAGGTTGACTGTGCGCTGAGTGAAGAAAAACTTTCTTTTGTTTTAAACCTGATTGGGTGACCCCTAGTTCTTATATTGTGGGAATAAGTAAAGAACTTTTCCTTATTCACTTTTTCCGCACCAGTCATGCTTAGTCTCCTCTTTTCTAAACTGAAAAGTTCAAGGCATCTTAATCTCTCTTCGTATGGGACCCATTCCAACCCCCTCAGCATTTTGGTTGACCTTTTCTCAACCTTTTCCAAAGCCAAGAGATCTTTTTTGAGATGAGGTGACCACCATTTGTCAGAAAGTTGCCAGGGAGAGCCAAAGCTGCGCACCCTGTCGAGCAGCCTGACTCCCAGCTGCCTCGCTGGCTGTCTCAGGGTCTCTGCTCCATGTCCTGCAGTCACCGTGGGATGCTCTCTGCCTTCAGTGAAGTCCTGCAGAAGCAGCCAGCTGGCCTTGCACATGGAATGGTGACTTTATGCTTCTCCATACAGCGGGAGGGACTGCGGCAATGCATAGTGATGCTGCTAATTTCTTCTTGTTTCAGTCCTGGGCACTCTTGTGGCTTCACCCTCCGCAAATGCCTTGCTGTGGATCGATTTAAATGAACGGCTGGCCCCTCCTTGCTTTTGATTCAGATGTTTAAAAAGTAGCCTTCCAGTGGAGCCGGCAGGCCCAGGCCTTGTCACACAAATGACTAAGGAGCAGATTTGCACATGCATTCAGGTCTTGGGGTCCCTCCAGGGTTGTGCTCTCAGGGGCATCTGGTGTTTCTATGAGCAAAGGAGGGCAGTTGGTAAAAGGGCTGCCCTCTTCTGCCAGGCTAAGAAGCAGGGATGGCCTTTGCCTTCAGGGCTCTGTGCCCCCCTGGACAGCCTTCAGGCAGGCCCTCCCTTGCTGTGTAATGTCCCGCACAGAGACAGCTCCATCACGGAGCATAACGAGGTGCTAGCGAGAGTTACCAAACAGGCTGGTGCTCATCCTTGCCACATCCCTACCGAGGCTTGCGGTCACACTGTGGGCTGCCCCCGCCCTCCATCCCCTGTCACTGCAGTTTCTGAGGGGCTTGGCAGTGCTCATCACTTCTGTCTCGTACCCCGACTCTCCCTGTCTTTCTCAGTCCACCGCCAGAGCTCCCACCACATCCACCATCCCCTCTCCACCCACCTGCCACCTGCCCTCAAGTTCCAGAAGAGGCTCCCTCATGCCAACTGGAGGAAGAGGAGAAAGAGAAAAAAGAAAAAACCCTCGGTGCCCCCCTCAGACATCACTCCCACCATCCAGGAAGTGGAGGAGGAGGAGGGGGATGAAGAAGAGGAAGGAGAGTCGGAGGCAGAGGAGGCCCTGGAGAGAGAGGTCTCACCAGAGTCTGAGACAGAGGCTCCTGAGAAGCAGGATGCTCCTAAGCCTGAGCTTCCCAGCAAACCAAAGGCAAGGCTGCTGCAGAGGGGCCAGGGGAGTCTGGCACCACCATTGGGTTAGTGAGGGGTAGGGTGGGCCATGCGCTAGGTGGTGGGAGAAGGGGCTGGAATGGGTGGCATAGGTCTGCCTGGCTCCATGCCCGAGGGGGAGGGTTTGGGATGGCCTATTTCCTGGGTGGCAGAGGGGAGCAGATGGGGGGAAGATCTGGGATCGTCCTTTCCCGGCAGGGGGTGTGTGGCATCCGGCTTGCTCATGCAGGGCAGGGTCCAGCTCTTGTGCTCAGAGTTGTCTCCTCTGCAGTTCACCATTGGCAGTGACGAGGAGTCCTGTGTTGCTGGGGCCCCTGCATGGTTCCACGTGGAGAAGGAGCACAGCGGCCTATCCCAACTGCCGCACTACACTGGCCTGCTGCTGGAGACCGGCCCGGCCTCGCTCGGCAGGTAAGATGCACTTGGCCTGGGGCTGGCTGGTTATTCCAAGCATTGCATCATGGCTGCTCATGTTTGCAGATGGTACCAAACCTGGGGGGCAGGTAAAGAATAAAGGGGACAAATCATTGGAGCACTTGTGCCGCATGCATTTTAACATGGCTGGGTGGAAGTGCCTGCCTCTGGAAACAACGATTGGAGACCCCCGATGCAGGACGGGGACTCGCTCCTGCAGAGCAGTGATTGGGAGGAACAAGCGGGGGTGGGGGTGGGGCTGGCTAATCCACTGAACGGGAGCTCCCAGCGCACCGACGTGGTCAGAAGAGCTCGTGAGCCCTGTATGCATCAACCCAGGGACTTATCTCGGGGAGGCTGTTTGGCCTCTGTGTGTTGCTCTGGAGCCTCTCCCCAGTGCTGGTGCTCACAGCTCATGAAGGCCGTTGGTAAATTGTAGAGACGAGCCACAAGAATGATTCCGTGTTGGAAAACCTGCCTTGGTGTAGACCAGGCCTAGGCACGTTCTCCAGTGCTTGGATGGCCACACCCGCATGACGCAGCGACGCCACCTCGTCCCAGTGCAGACAGTGCTGTGTCGATGGGCGCGCTCTCGTGCGCAGGGCTGGGCCTCTCCCGGAGCTGGGCTACCCACCCCAATGGGAGAAGCTCCCCCGCCAGCAGAGTAATGTCTCCACCACAGCGAGGCAGGCATGGCGCTGGGCATGAAGACTAGCTCGGATCGTGATAGCTTCCTGGAGCTCAATCCCTTTCGCTTACCCAAGAGAATATTAACAAGTGCATAGCTATCCAGATATTTGATAATGGGTCTTCCGTCTGGCAGAGGAAAATCTCACATGAGCCAATGGCTGGATGCTGAAGCTGGACAAATTCAGACTGGAAATCGGGCACATTTGTAAGCGTGCCCTGGGAGCGCCTCAGTTCGAGCACGCAGTAGTTGCGTTTAGCTGCTGCTGAGCTAGATTGCCCTCCGCCCCCGCTGGTCAGCTGAGCTCCCTGCTTGTGTGGAGCTTTGAACCACTGAGTGAGGCTCAGAAAACAGCTACAGCCACCCAGTGACAGGGAACTTTGGTCTGGGGCCAGGGCAGGAGAGGATGATCCTGTGAGGAAAGTCCAAACACCTACACACAGGAGCTGAGACTGGGAGCAGGCTCTCCCCCTTCCCTCCCACCCGGTGCTCCCAGCTCTGCTTCGTGCCTATTGCCTGGGTCCCTGTTTGTTTCCACAGCCTCCCCGGGCCCAGAGAGGGTCTGTCTCGGGGATGGGACAGGCACAAGTCCTGGAGCCAGTTGGTGAGTGGGCAGAGGGCGAGTTATGACCTGAAGGAGCGGGTATGCATCGGCAGCATGACCACTCTGGAGAGCACCGTGTACCAACGTGTCCCCACCGATGAAGCCGAGGCCCAGATGCTGGCGTCTGCCGACCTGGACGACATGAAAAGTGAGGCCCTGCTTTGTGACATTGAACATGTCTCTGATACAAATGTCATCCACCCTCTACCTTGCTCCTGAGCCTCAGGCCTGGTATTTCCCCCCATCCATCCCCTGGCCCTCAGGCCCAGTATTTCCCTCCCATCCATCCCCTGGGCCTCAGGCCTGCTCCCAGCTCATCTGCTGGGCATTCCCTCCCTGCCCTGGGCCCAGCCCCTTGGTTGTAAGGCCTGAGTGGCCCAGCCATACCTTCTCTCCCCACCTGGCGTCAGCCCCAAGACTCTGCCATCCCCTGGGAGCTAGGCCAGGTGGTAGGTCCCTCCACTCCTTGGGTTCAGGGGCCAGAAGACCTGTCCTGGGGGGTCCCAGTGCTGTGCTGAACTGTGATGAAGTCCTGGCAGGTCATGGTGAGTCACGCCAGGCCCCAGGTCCTTGTTAGTGGCTGGGCCTGACCCAGTTCCACCAGGGGAAATTGCAGCCTCCCTAGACACCGCCATGTGAAGACGGGCCCTGTCAGAACCTGTGTGCACGGGGCTGGGACAAGGGCAGATGGGGGTGCGGCAGCACCCTGGCTCGATGTAGTAGTAAGCAACACCCCGCTCTGAAAACGATCCCAGCTCCCTGCTGCAGTGCGGTGTCCCGGTGCTCTGCCCCCCAGTGGAGGCTGATTGCGAGGGTGGCTTTGTAAAGTGGCATGGATCTCTAGAACATCCTCAGTATCGCGGGGGGAGCCGTCCCCTCCTGCTGTGGAAGGCTGAGGACCATGGCGAGAGACCCAGGGCCCCGGACGTGCTCACACCTGATGCTTAGACAGTTTCCAGTCTAACCCCTTTGCAGCTAGCACTTCTTCCCCTGGCCTGCTAGTCCAGCCCTGGCCTCTCCCTTCCACTGGGCGGGTGCCTCTGCTTTCCCCTTCCCTCAGTCCTCACCCACAGCCCCCCCGCCCTTAGGGCAGACTGGCTCCTGCAGTTCCTAGCCTTTCCTCACCTCCTGCTTCTAGGGCTCCATGCGCCCCCTGGTCCCAGCCCTCTCCTGCACCCCGTCCCAGCTAGCAGTGCCTTTGCATGCCAGGAGAGGGCTGGTCTGCAGCAGCCCTGTCTGACAGGGAGAAATGCCCGCTGAGGTGACTGGGAGGGGCTCGTGCCCAGGATCATTGGGTAGCTGTTGCCCAGTGGGGACCTGGCTGGTGGTTCCTGCTGTTTGGAGAGGTCGCTTGGGGATCTGCCCGGTGCACACATGGGAGCCGATGGAGGCGACGTCATGGAAATGCACGCTCTGGCCCCGAGGACATGGAGAATTCAATAGGCTGCTTTCCGGGCAGGGGAGGGCGAGGAGCAGGCAGTGCTGCACGCAGAGGGCAGTTGGCGCTCCAGACTGAAACCCCTCTGCTGATGACGAGCCCCGTGGCCGGGCAGCGAGTGGAGACAGCCCTGGTACTGTCTTTGCTACAGCAAGCCTCTCAGCACAAGCTTTCTCTCCAGGGACTCCCCAGCCTCTAGCATCAACCGAGGGGGCCAGGCTGTGAGGGCATGGAGCTCCTAGAGGCCTGACCTTGCTGGCTGCTCGCCTGTCTCCTGGAACGCCGAACGAGGACCTTGAGCCCTGGCTTGGCCAGGGTGGTGCGTAGCTCTGGACCCTTGTCCCTGACCGTGCCCCAGGCACAATGACTGCCATTCAGGAGGGAGAGGAGGCAGGAGGGGGTGACAGCCCAGAGGTGGGGCTGGGCAGCTGCAGCCACAGCGTGGTTGGCTGCGAAGACTTGGAGGAGTTTGCCCTCAGCTTTGACGATTATGATTTGTGGGAGGCCATCAGCAACCAGCTGGGTTACCCTGCTGGGGAGCCTGTGCGTAAGTACCTCCCTGCACTCCCGCTCTCCGGGCGGGGGCTGAGCGCGCAGAGAGCTGTCTGTCTCGGAGCAGGCACCCCCAGCTCCCCGGGATGTGCCCTGTGAGTGCTTGGCAGGGTCTGCCTGCTCTCGGGGGGTGCAGGAGCAGGCACTGTGGTGTGGAGGCCATTCCTGGGGCTCTGCCCCACAGCCAGGGAAGACGCAGCCCTCGACTGGCAGCCCCAGGAAGTGCAGAGCCTAGGACTGTGCGCTGCTGGCTGGGGTCTGGGACCGGATGCCCTGTCAGCTGGGATGCCAGGCTTGTCTCTGCTGCATGGGCTAAAGCTGGGGGGTATGGGGGGGTCATGTGTGGCCCTGGCCGTGAAACTTGCTGCAGGGCAGCTGGGCGAGGGCCAGTGGCTGGAGAAAGCGGGAAGAGGAGAAGAGGCATAAGAGAGAGGGGTGTGAGTGTGTACGTGTGTGTGTGCACGCTTGTGTTCCTCTTTGCCATGCATCCGCCTGGGCGCGGGGCCCTCCATTGGCCACATACAGATCAGAGAGCCCAGCCCCATCTCTGCCCAGGGAGGGTGGGGGGTTCGTTAGGAGCTGGCAGGGACAGCAGCACTGAAGAGGTGGGTTTGCACTCAAGCCTGATGCCAGCGCTGTGACTACCCGTGTTTTATAGTGGTAGCTAAGGCCCCTCTTCTCCTTGGACCGGGACAGGGCCCAGGACCTCACAGGAGGCGGGATGGGCTGATGGTTAAAGCCCTGAGCTGGGTCTCGGGAGCTCTGCTGCAGACTCTGCAGGCACTTAGGAAAGTTGCTCCATCCCCATGTGTAAAACAGCAAGAATCCGTTCTTCCCCTTGCCCTACCTGCCGCGCCTCTTTGGAGCGGACACCCTGGAGCACAGGGGCTGCCCTTCCTATGGGCTGTGCTGGGGCCCTGCCCGGGGCCAATGCCTTGGGGGGGCTGGGAGTGGGAAGCAAGGTGCCTGAGGAGTTGTCAGGCCCATTCTTGGAAAGGTGACAATTGACACTTGACCCGGTGTTCCCTGGGGCTGCGTCTAGGCTGCAGGCTGCTTTGGAAGGAGCTTTTTCAGAAGAGATCTTCCAAAAACGCTTCTTCTGAAAGAGCGTCCGCTGCCAAAGTGCATCAAAAAAGCGAACTGCTTTTCCACAGAGCATGTCCACCCTGAATGGCCGCTCTCTCGCATGTGAGCTGTGATTGCTATGGGCAGAGTGGCCGCCAGGTCAGCTGTGCTCTTTCCTCCTTCCTCCTCTTGTGAAAGAACTCCCTCTTCCCCAAACCATCGTAGGAAGAGGGTTACCATTGTCGGCAAACCCCTCTGCTCTTTCGATTTCCGTTCAGAAGAGCACTTGCAGTGTGGACGTAAGGGAAGTTTTTTCAGAAAACCAGCCGTTTTTCTGAAAAATCTCTGCAGCGTAGACATACCCTGGGCCGTGTGTTTGGTCTCCCCGCGCCTTACCTCGCCGTGGCTTCTGAGCTGGACTGAGGCAAAGCTCTCTCTCTTTGAAGCTCATGCTAGGGCTGTGGAGCAGGCAAAGAGGGTTCTTTACCTCCCTGATGGCGACGATAAGTCCCAGCCAGCAGATTTCTTCTGGCTCCGGCCAGGCCCAGATTGGAGGTTCCTGTTAGGAGTTGTCAGATACTTGGCAGATGTTCCCCAGGTTTCACTGGTGCTGCAGTTCCAGGGCAGAGAGAACAAGCGGTCTTCCTTGCCTGTTTTTCAGCCAGCAACGCGCACGTAGAGCGAGAGACTCCAAAGCCAGAAGGGACCACTGTGATCGTCCAGTCTGGCCCACAGTGGCTCCTTTGGAACTAGAACGTGTGCTAAAGAATCCAAGCTCGGTTTAAAAATAGTCAGCAATGGAAAATTCTCTGGCTCCACGGCTAAATGTGCACGCCTTACTGAACTTGGCGACCTCATTCCTGCTGCCAGACAGGAGATCATGTTAGGCCTTTGTGCAGGGCGGCCGAGCCCGTTAGCCGATACGTCTCCCCTGTGTAGATATTGATAGGCTCTGGTCAGCCGGAGCCTTCTCTTGGTTGCGCTCACCAGACGGAGATCCTGGAGCCTGTCACTGTAAGGCAGGTTTTCCAGCCCTTTAAGCATGCTCATGGTTTTTCCCTGAACCCCCTCCAATTTATCAGCACCCTTCGTGGGCCGCGGGCCCCAGCTCTGGCTCCAGTGGTCCCCCAGTGATCAGAGCAGCGCCTAATACGGAGGTAAATCACCTCTCGGCTCCGGCTCCTACTCTGGATCCGTAAGCATGGGAATTTCATCGCGTTTCTGTCCGCAGTTCATACTGACAGGTCGTGGTCCGCTGATTAACCAGCGTGGCCTGCACATCTCTTTTAGCGTCCCTGCTCTCCAGGGTACAGACCCCGTCCTGTCAGCATGGCCGGAGTCATTGTTCCTACATACGCTGATGTGGAGCCATATTGAAACGTTTGGTTTGCTTGCACCCCACTCAGCTCGCGCTCCAGCTTGCTCCGGTCAGTGACCGGTCCTCTGAATGATCTGTCCTTCCCCAGCCTTGGTGCCAGCTGCACACGGAGGTGCCTGCAGGGCTAGGGAGCTTTTGGCCACACTATGCTGATGAGGGCCGGGGCAGAGGGGAGCTGCTCAGTCTCTTGGTGGAGGAGACTCCCAATGGCTCCTTTGGAAGGGCCATGTTCCATTCATTAGAGCTGCACGCTGCATGCGAAAAGAGCCACACTGGGCCAGACCCATGGTCCGTTAGCCCATCTGGCAACAGCCAACGCCAGGTGCCTCAGGGGAAGGAGCAGAGCTGGCAGTCTCAAGTGATCCACCCCTGTGGCTCACCCCCAGCCCAGTGCCGGCCCGTCTGCGCCCTGGCCCAGCCGCAGAAGGGCAGGCTAAGGCAACGAGTGCAGGACCTGGAGGCCTTGGTGTGTCTCTTTCCTCCTCGGCTTGGCTTTAAGCCCTGCAGAGGGCAGCAGATGGACTGTGCTGGAGGGCCCCCCCCGCCCAGAAAGCCGGGACGAGTGGGACGCTACAAACCGCACACCAATCGGCCGCGTCCGCCCGGTTTCTGCCCCACAACGCACATGCACCAGAGAGCTGTCAGTGTGCGGCTGCGGGGCCCACACGGTGACTTAGCTCTAGGCCTCTGCTGAGACCAGCCTGGGCTAACCATCCGCTGTGGGCCGAGAGCCAGGGCCAGACGTACAGCGCAGAGCGCTCAGCCCCTGGGGCCCTTCTGAAAATGGAGCCTGCTGTGCTGCAGGCTGGGACCCCGACCCGGGGCCGTTGTAGGCCCTTCCTTGCACGCCAAGTCCGTGCGCTCAGCTGCCGTCCGTCATTCTGACCGCGGGGCAGTGGCCGTGGCTGAGAGGTCCCAGGGCGGCTTTCAGGGAGGCTAAGAAGGCGGGATTGGTAGAGAAGTGCTCACTCAGGGCTGTCCCTCGAGGGGCGCAGGGCCTGGAGCAAGCCCCGCACGCTGCAGGCCCCAGCTCTGCTCCACGCTTCCCCCATGCCCTGCCCCTGCTCTGCCCCCACCTTGCCTCTTTCTGCCCCCTTGCCGAAGCTCACTCCCCTAAGCATCACAAGCCGGGAGGTTCAAGGGGCCTGATGCAGTATGGTGGCAGGGGTCAGTCTCCCCCCGGCCGGCAGCCTACTTCTCCCCACCCCACTCTCCTCTCCGAGCCCACTGTGCTCTTGGCCACCAGGCCAGTCTGGAGCCTGTCACCATGGTGAACGTGGGAGGGCAGGCCGACTCCTGCTGCTGTCCCGCGCCTGGTCCCTCCCCCAGGTAATGCCCTGGGCTGCTCTGGGACCCATCTATAGAACCGTTGAGGTGGCCCCGGCGGGCCCCGGGGAGACTGCCGCAGACCATCCTGTGGACAGGGGGACTGCTCACTTACCCTGGGCTCCCTCGTGCGGGGCCTGCCAAGCTGCATTGTCGGCCCTCGTATTCACTGACGACGAGGCCACAAGCGGGCTAATGAGAGGCCTTGTCTCCAGCCTCAGAGGCAGGGCCTCGCCACGGCTCTTCCAGCATGGGGGCTGGGCTGCTCCTCAGGCAGCCAGTGCACAATGCTGCCTCTGCTGTTGCATTGGGGGTTTCCATTGGGAGACTCCCTGTGTGACCCGAGGCTCTCCGGGCCCCCATTGCTGCCGTAGCCTGGGGCTCGATAACTGTTCCTTGGGTCAGGCGTGTTGGGAGACGGGGTTGGTCCGCACTGCAGAGCCGGGAACGAGGGGCGGGGGTGGATGTCCTTAGAGCCGCTCGCTGCCGCATGGCCCCTTGCACGGCCCATTGAGGTGGAGTACGGAAGTCAGCGCTGGGAGAGCTCGGCGATCAATGTATCGCATCTCAGCCCCTGGATCCGGCCAGCAGCGTGGGTGCAGCCTCCCTGAGTCTCCGATGTGCCAAGGCTAGAGGGTAGAAAGTGGTACATCCCGTCAGTGTGGCGTGTGCCTCGTGAGCATAGTGCTACACGGGGAGGTCCTCGCCTCGCACGCGCAGTGCATTCGCATCACACCCCGTTCCTAACGCACAGCCGTGCACAAGGCACAGTGAAATCTGTGTGCACACGCACGCATGCAGAGAGAATACGTGACCTTCACACGCCGCCACTTCCGGCCCACCAGCGGCAGGTCGATGGGCAGTTATCGGCTTCCATTGACGTTCCCGTAATGGAATGCGGAGGAGTCCGGCTGTCACAGGACTCCCATCAGCTGAACAGCCAGTGGGGAAAATCCCCGCAGGCTCTGTATGAATCTAGTCTAATGGGGTGACCTGGATTCCCGAGGAGCAAAGCTATGGTCTGGCCGGGGCTGGAGCCCTTCTCCCCATGCCTGTGGGTATGGGGCGTAGTACCCCGAGCTGGGGCAATTGCTTTCCTTTGAGCCTGGTGCTTTTCCTGTTCTGAATATCAAAGCCCTTGAGGCCAAGGGCAAATGCTGCCCTTCGTCTGGATGGAGGATTCTCCTTCCCTCCGTCCACACCAAGCAGCTGTCCCAGGCAGCAGTGCCGTAAGGGCAGCCGCATTCAGGCCTGTTGCATGGGAGCTGACCTGCTCCAGGGCTGGGGTTGGGTTACAGCTCGGTGGCAGGCGGGGCTCAGCCTGCGCAGCCAGCTGGATGCTGCAGCCAAGAACTGGAAAAGATCAGGAGAGCTGCAGGACTGATCCCTCGGAAGTCGTCACTTGTGCACTGGATGTTTGCACTGTTACACTGCAGCCGTGCACTGCATGGCCTTGGAACACAACGTGCCATCCAGCGTGTTCTGCAGCCATAGGCGCCCTCGTGTCTGGGCAGTGGCTGAGGAACCCAGCCTGTAGAACGCTGCCAGACACAGCCCCACGCATCCCAAGCTCAGCACGGACGCACAGTCTGGTGCTCAGGCTCTCCCAGCAGAGCCGTCAGGCTGCGTTCGCACCGTGTTACAGACTCGGCAGAGCCCCTTCCCTGGGCCAGGTTTGCCTCTGGCTCACGGGGCAGAGAAACGTTAAACTGAAGCACAGAAATACTCTCCCACTCAGGGCTTCCTGCTCAGCCCGAGGCCCCGTCCCCACGAGGCAGGTTCTGGAGTCGCTGTCCGTGCCTGGCAGCCCCTGGGGCATTCAAAGGCGCTTCTCCGTCGGGTCAGATCGGAGCATTGTGGGGTGGGAGCTGCCCAGAAGGGCCCTAGTCGTTGTTTCTCCTGGGAGGTGCTTGCGGGATTGGTCACGCTCTTCCTACGTGGAAAGGGGAGAACCAAACGGGCCCTACAATCGACGGGTACTGCCGCTGCTGTTTAAGGATGTTAAGAGGCAGGTAATTGACTAATCATTTACTCGATAAAATTGTATTGCCTACACCGCTGCGGTTCTGCAGTTTACATGCAGTAGGAGCCGGACGTGCAGGCAGCCTGGCTCCTACTGCATTTAAACTGCAGAGCCGCAGTGGGGATGGGTCTGGGTCCCGGACCGCTGCGCCTCTGCCTCTGCTCCTGCTCCTCCCTCCCCACAACATGGAGACGGTGCTGCAGGGAACCGTCGTTTAAGCTGGCTCCCCCAGCACCAGCTCCTGCTTCCCCCCGTGCTGCCTGTGCTACAGAGGCAGCGGGGATGGGGGGAGGAAGCGAGTAGTCATCCCTACTGCTGTTCTATCTGTCTCTTGGTTTCTGTTGGTTCCACTCCGGCTCACCGGAGGAAGTGGGTTTTGCCACAAATCTCATGATTCTGTCTATTTTGGTTACTTTCTAAGGGGCCACAGAGCTACTTGTTTTTAAAGTTACCGACTAACCGGCTCCCCCTCTGAGTTTAACTGACGCATTCATGCTCTTGCAGAGTGTAGCCTGGAGAGCAAAATCCCAGCAGGCGAGCATGCCGAACGTTAGGGTTAGCCCGACACGGGCTAAAGGCTTCCCGGGCGTGTCTGCGGCGCGCGGGTACTCCAGCCTGAGTGTTTCCTTGCTCTGTCTCCAGGCCACCGCTTTGAAGATAACCCTGGTGTGAGGCGGCATCTGGTGAAGAAACCATCTAGGAGCCAGAGCACCAGAGCCAGCAGGAAGATGGTGTCGACCCCGTCCACCAAGAAGAAGAAGAGGAGGCGACTGCGGGACCGAAGGCCCCATGAGGTATGCAAGTCCCACCCTCTCCGGGTGCCACAGGTCATGGCAGGCCCCCAGGCAGGAGATGGGCTTAGGAATAAGGAGACTTGAAAAGTAAGCGTGGGGTTCTGAGAGCAGCGAGCCCCACCAGTCCTCTCTGCAGCAGGGCCCTTGTGAGGAGCATCACATGCCCTGGGAGCTGCACTACGCTCAGAGTTGGCAGCACGTGACTGGGCCTGCCCTGCTGAGAGAGGGACAGGGAGGGAGGTTCCTCAGGCAGGGGAATCTCTGCTCTCCAGGGCAGCGATTGGAGAGAGATCTCGGCCCGCAGGACCATGAGAGCTGCGGTGCGGAGCCCGCGTGTCCCTCTAGGTTCGCTGTGCGCTCGAGTAGCGTGTCCGGGAGAATGGGCGCACTGTGCTGGGGGCTCCTCCTGGCTGCCCCCGCCTCGCGCATGCTCGAGTGCGAGGACGCGCTATTGCCCCCCTTTCTCAGGTGCCCTGTGTCTGGGCCACTTAGCACAGGGGCCTTTGGCCCAGTGTTCTCTGCTCAGCTGATGGAGTGGGGAGCACCCGTAGAAGCCCCCTCTGCTGCCAAGCAAAACGATTGGGTTTTACCCCCGGCGGCAGGTGTTTGTGGAGCTGAACGAGCTGGTGATGGAGAAGAACCAGGAAATGCACTGGAAGGAGACGGCCCGCTGGATCAAGTTTGAGGAGGACGTGGAGGAGGACACAGCGCGGTGGGGGAAGCCTCACGTAGCCTCCCTATCCTTCCGCAGCCTGCTGGAGCTCAGGAAGACCATTGCCCATGGTGAGTCTCAGCCGGGCTCCTGCGGAGAGAGGAGAGGAGAGCCGAGTCTCCCCACGGGGAGACGTTGTCCATGGGGTCTGTCTGCTCAGCAGGCCGTGCGGTGGCGTCTCGGCCCAGGTTCTTGGAGGGAGAATTAAGCAGTGTGAGAGGCTCCTCTGGCCTGTGTGACTGGGCTCTGGGTGTCACACTCAGGGCCGGCTCGAGCCATTCCTGCGCCCCGGGCAGCGGGCACGTGACGCATGCGCGGCTCCGCCCCCAGGTGCATGGCGCATGCGCGGCCCTGCCCCCAGCGTGCTGCACACCTTACAGCTGCAATCGAGCGTGCGGCGCCTGATGGCA
>JANRFK010006693.1:70773226-70787771 GCA_030068395.1 Apalone spinifera
TGCAGTGAGTGATGGAGTGGCTTTGTAGGGGAGGGGCCCAGGCCAGCCAGTGCTTCAGCCAGTGATGGGGGACTCTGCTTTCTCGTCATGGCTGGCATGTGGCAGGAGTGGGTGACAGGCAGGATGTGACTCGCTCTCTGCTCCAAGGAGACCTTGCTCCCTGCAGTGGCTGCTGGGCTAGTCCCAGGCCAGGCTGTACTGATGAGCAGGGCTCAGGACTGTTAGGATGAATCCGTTCAAGGGGTGGATTTACAGGGGTGGGTGCCTTCATTCAGAACTCATGCGGTGGCTCACTGGAAAGAGGATTAAATTGCAGCGTTTCCTGTTGGCTGGAGCCCTTGGGCCAGTCGCTTTACTGCCTGTGCTCACTTTGCCCGTCTGTAGAATGGGAGCAGAGACACTGAGCAGCTGAATAAGGCACTGGAAGATGCTGCATGAGCCAGGTGTTACTTCTGACTGAGACTGTAGACCACACCCACCCAGGGATTTGTTGCACTTTCCCTTAGGCACGCTCATGTTGCACCTTCAGAAGGGATGTAAAATCCAGGTTAATCAGTTGATTGACTAAGCGGGATCCCGGGAGGGGGACAGCTCAAGCCTGGCTGGAGCAGCCCACAGGGCTCCCCTGTGTGGGGCCTGCTCCCAAATGGTGGGTCCATGTGTGGGCTTGGTGGGGCAGGAGCAGCCCTTTGCCCGCAGGGGAGCTGGTTAACTGTTACCCTGTAGCATCGCCTGGTAAAGGTGATGCTTACTGGGGAACGGGTTAACCTGTTACCTGTTCGCATCCCTGCCCTTCAATGGATTTGCTGTAACTTTCCAGTGTGTCCCCGGGTAGCAAAGCTCTGTGCACTCCTGTGGCTGCTGGCAGGCTGGGAAGTGCCAGATTAGGAGTGGGCATCTCTGCTTTTTCCCTTAAAGCAAAGTGCAAATCTTTTTCGGTTGTTGTTTTTAAATCCCCCCCCCCCATGGCTTTGTCAGGTTCCCAAAGGAGCAAAGTCTTTGCCAGCATAAAACTGCTTCATGTTGGTTTGTACTGCTTCTCCCTGGGGATGGCAGCTGTGGGTGTCCTGGCCTCTCTGCTAGGGGTAGGGAGAGCAGGCGAGGAGTTTGAAAGGGGTGGCAGCAAACGGTTCTCAAGACAATCCAGCAGGAGACACGTCACACACTAAAAGGCTCTTTTTGTAGAATTCAGCTGGTTTTGTTTGCAGAAGGAGGAATCGCAAGCCCCACTAGGGTGATGCCTTGGTAAACTTGCCGGCTCCCTGCCCACTTAATTCAGTGCAGCCAGGTTCATGCTTGTTCCTTTCTGCATAGGATTGGAAGGGGCCTCCTGGGTCACTGAATCGAACTATTGCAGGGAGATCGCTTGGTGATCAAACATAAGAACGGTCATACTGGGCCAGACCAAAGGTCCACCTAGCCCCAGTATCCTGTCTGCTGACAGTGGCCTAGACCAGATGCCTCAGAGGAAGTGATCGCAACAGGAAATCCCCCTGTTACCCACTTCCAGAGAAACGGAGGCTAGGGACATCAATCCTACCCATCCTGGCTAATAGCCATTGATGGGCCTAACCTCCATGAATCTATGTAGCTCTTTTTTGAACCCTGTTCAAATTCTAGTTGTCACTGCATCCTTCGGCAAGGAGTTCCACAGGTTGACAGCGCATCGAGTGGTGAAAAACTTCCTTTCACCAAATTAATTTAATTTGGTGACTCTAGTTCTTATATTGTGGGAATAAGTAAATAACTTTTCCTTATTCACTTTTTCCACACCAGTCATGATTTTAGACCTCTATCCTACCCCCCCTTAGTCTCCTCTTTTCTAAGCTGAAAAGTCCAAGTCTTTTTAATCTCTCTTCATAGGACCCGTTCCAAACCCCTAATAATTTTTGTTGCCCTTTTCTGAACCTTTGCCAATGCCAAGAGATCTTTTTTGAGATGAGGCAACCACATCTGTATGCAGTATTCAAGATGTGGGTGTACTGTGTTTTTCTATAGAGGCAATAAGATATTCTCTATCCCTTTTTAATGACTGCTAACATTCTCTTTGCTTTTTTGACTGCTGCTGCGCACGGAGTGGATGTTTTCAGAGGACTATCCACAATGACTCCAAGATCTCTCTCTCGAGTAGTTGTAGCCAAATGAGTCCCCATCATATTCAGTGTCTACTTGGGATGATTTTTTCCAATGCGCATTACTTTACATTTATCAACATTAAATTTCATTTGCCATTTTGTTGCCCATGCAGTTCACGCTGAGGGTTGACATTGCCCTGGTGTGACACCGTGTCACTCCAGATAACGATGAGCAGAGCACTCGTGTGTGAATGCTGCCGGGCTAGGAAATGCCTTGGAAGGAGAAGAGACTTGGAGATTCTGCACCTCCCTGCTGTAGTAGGCCTGCTGTTGTGCGGAGGAGGAGGAGGTGGTGGTGAGCTGTGGCAGGGAATCCATGACCTCCCATAGCAGAGGGCTCCTTGCTTTAGCTCACAGGGGAGGGAACAATTTCATCTATTTTGAGTCACCTTTGCCCAGGTCCTAGAAGGGTTCCCAGAAGCACAGTTGTTAGACAGCAGCCCAGCATCCAGGGAGGGGGCCTGTAGGTACAAGTGCTGAGCATGCCTTTAAATGCAGCCAGTTGGCTACCTGTCAGGGCAGGAGTATTGCTGCATAATGCACCGGTCTCCAGCTCTGTGTGGGGAAGGGCCTGCTTCTACTTTGCAAGTTTGCTGTTATCACCAAGCACCCCACCCTTCTGCCCCTCGCCTGGGCAGTGGCATTGGCAGAGTCGCAGTGGGGTGCAGGTAAATAGAATTGTTTGTTGCAATTGGGATCACAACCCCGTTTGGGGTGGTGTTGCACAAGCATGGCAACAGAGTCCTTGCCCTACAGAGCTTATGGGGCAGGCATGTGTATTTCAAGGTAAATCTTTGTGGCTCCCCTGAGAAGCTGGAACCTAGCAAGGGAGACAGGAAATGATGCTCTCAGCTCAAGTCAGACAGGGAGCCTTGTTCCTGACAGCCGGAGCTGTGGAGCAGAAGACTCTTTCCACTCAAGGGCAGTAGAAGGATTTTGTTTCGATTCCTATTCCTGTCACCTCTCTTCCTGGGGCTTCAGTCTGCAGCCATCCTCCTGTTAGTTGTGATCTCGTCAGATCTGAGCAGCGTAGCTGTAGGTTGGGTCTGTTTGGTTCTTGGATGGAAACTTTCCAAAGAAAAGCTTATGAGGAGCACGTCTCTCTTGTGGGCCAGTCTGCCGCTGCCATTCCATCTCTCAGCAGGCCAAGTCTTACATTTCAGGCTTTTATTCCTCACTTCTCATTATTTACTTGCTAATAGCCAATGTGATACTTGGTTTGCTTTTTGTCCCTTACAAATAAAAGGGAAATGTTATTTTTACAATGTAATATTAAAGTTACAACTGAAATTTTGTGAAACAGACCATTCAGATTTAAATTTCTCTCTGCCTCCGGCATAGCTCTGATCTTTCGTTCCATGATTGCTTATTGTTTGGTAAATGATTGTACGGTATTGCAGCAAGTGGGTTTGCTTGGTAACATGGCATGTGCCCCTGGTAGAAAGTCTCTCACCCTGGAAGATGACACTCGAACTATGCATATATCTTACAAGGCTCTACAACATTAACTATCAGCTCTGGAAAGAGACCTGGACATCATGGGAGGCACCCCGGAAAGACCTCTCAAGCAAATAAGATGTTAGGATGCTTTGTGAAAAGGGCGGGGAGTAATATACAAGATAGTATAATATCACCTGTAGGCTAGAGGGGCAGCCTCCTCTGGATACTGTGAGCAGTGCTGGTGCCCTCATCTCTAAGAGGGTATTGTAGGCTTAGATTCATAGAGCTTCAGGCTAGAAGGGACCATCAGATCATTTACTCTTCCTGCTGCTAGCACAGGCCATTCAGTTTCATGCTGTTACTTTAGTACCAAGGACAATAACTTGTACTCGATGAAAGCATTTTCCAGAGAGGCCTCAGTCCTGATTTCTTGAACTGAAGAGTCACCAGATGAAGAATCCACCCTCCTTGGGTGTTTGTGCAATGGGGAGCCACCAGAACCTGTTAAATGGGAATTAGAAATAAGGGTCAGATTTTCATCTGGCTTCAGCTTCCAGCCGTTGGTTCTTATTCTGTTTTTCTCTGCTAGCCTAACAGCCTGTACCAGTTTCTGGTATTTTCTCCCTACAAAGGTGTTTATACATGGTAAGCAAGTTGTTTCTGGGTTGTCTTAGAAAAACTTTTATATAACGAGAGATTGAGGATACGGGGAATGTTACCTTACATAGGAGACCCATAAGAGGGGAGCCAAGCTCATAACACGACGAAGATGGTGGATTCATAGCTTCTGTACTCTCTTGTCTTCAGGAGCAAGGCGGTGTTCAGTGAAATCAACAGTTGGGAAATTCAAAAGGGATGGAGACACTCTTTGTACACAAGGGGTAACAAGATTTGCACTTGTTGCCATGGGAAGTCATTCAGGTCAGCATTGTGGCAAGATTCAAAAGGGGGTTGGATGTTTATATGGAGAACAAAATTATTTTAATTGAGAACAAATTTTTGGAAGGGATACTAACCCTCAGTATTTCCAGGGCTTCAGCCAACCCCTGACTATCAGAGACCTAATGCCAGGGTCAGATTATCCCATTTCGCTACCCCAGGGTTTTTGCACGTTTGTCTGAAGCATGGGGCAGTGGCCACTGTCAGAAACAGGAGTCCTTCCATTCCCTTGCATGGTTTGATTAGAAAGCTGAAAATCGTGGAGGAGAACTAGACACTCGTGGGGTCAGTACTCGGCATGGGAAAAGGAAGATACTCACACTCTGACCATGCGTGCTGTCTGGGCTCGTTGGGGTTACCTGAGCTGTCCAGGGTAAATCTCTCCCTCCTTTGTGCAGTGGGAGGGAGTCCTGTCTGTGCCCATCAGGGAAGAGTGTCCCCAGCCACTGACTACTCATCACACATGTGCTCTGCTGTAAGCATCACTCTTTTCCTCTGCAGGCTAACAATGTACCCATCCCACTTTGTTACAGCGGCATGCCCAGGCCCTTGTCTCCTGAGCCTCTGCAGTGCATGCCAGTCCGCTGCCTCTGTAGAAACGGTGGAGCTCCCCTCGCTGGCTGCGCCGCGATGCGCAGAGTTTAACAGAATGGAGATATAGATCCAAACAAAAGCTAGTGAAAGGGTTTGTAAACATAAGGAAACACAACGCGGTCCATGGGCTAGATCGGGGTGGCAAAATCCGGCCCATGGACCCAATCCAGCCTGGCAGCGCGTGATCAGCCGCCCCTCCCCACCTTGCTCTGTCCTGTAGCCCAGCTGCTCCCAGGAGTCCCCTGCAGCTGTGCAGGGGGGGATAAGTCAGGCTGTCCCCGTGCCCTGTATCCATCTCTGGGGGGAGGGACGAGGGGACACACAGCAGCTTACTCTGATCTGAAGCATGGATGGGGAGTGACTTGAAGGCAGTGTCCTGTTTCTGAGGTTGCAGTGCTCCTACACCTGTCTTTGCAGAGCTGGGGAAGGGAGACAGCCGACCAGGACAGCTTTCACTGCCTTAGAGGCAGCGCCCAGCATCGCTAGAAACGTACCCAGCGGCAGCCTGCTCGCACGCTCCGTGCCGCTGTCACGCCCACCCAGTCTGCCGGGCACACTCACAAAGTGTCTCTTTCACGCTCTCTCTCCGTAGTCCCCAGCCCCACCCTTCTTGGAGCCAGCCTGTGCCCGTGTACCGAAGTGCATGGAGAGGGCCGCTGTGAAAATGATTGCCCACCCTGTCCTAGACTTAACAAGTTGCTCTTACCCCCGGTTGGTGCTTGCAGCACTTGTCACGTTCAGAGACCTGGGTCTCCCTGAGACACTGAGGGAGTCGCTCTTCTGGAATGGGAAGTCACTGGGGCTGTTTCTTCTCCTCTTGTACAGCCAGGAGCATCTGCCTCTTGGCCCCTGGGGCTCCTCTTCCAAGAGCCTCCTGGGCTTGCTTTGTCTCTAGATCTCCAGTCAGCGTCTCAGGGCCGTCCTACCAGTGCTGGTGCCCTCCGCAGCCCAGCGGGGGTGGGGACTGCCAATTCTCCGGGACTGGACAGAGCAGGAAGGGAAGTCCGCAGGAGCACCTCAGGGGAGCGGATGAGCAGCAGCCGCAGGAGCAGCGGGCGGATACGCCGTCAGGAGAGAAGTGGTGCTGTGAAGGGGAAACGGTGCTTCTCTCTACCTGCCAACTGCGGGGCTGCCCCCTTCTCTTCTAGGGTTCCCTGGCCCGTGCTGGCGCCATTGGCTGCCGCGTGGTGAGCAGGGGCTAGGCATGGCCTTCAAGGGGTGGGGTTGAGGACTGCAGGAGCTTTAGCACTGAGCCGTGGGGCCTATGCGGCCTAGTGCATGGCTGAATTTGGGGCACAGGATGCCTCAGATTTAGCAGTGCCTACACAGCTGTGCGCGCCAAAGGAAGGCTGTGCTGTCTACTCCACGTGGGAAAAGCAGGCTGCTTCCAGGGACGGTCACTGTTCTCATGTTCATTGGGTTGGGGCTCAGACTTTGCTGCTTCAGGTGCTAGGCTTCACTCCTACATGTCAGGCGGATATGAACTCGTTTCCTTTACAAACCCCTCTCAATAACCATGACAATTAGCTAGTTTTTAGCTTTTGGCAGAGACCACAGACAGCCCCCGTTGGTGTAACAGTCATAGCTAGGGTTGTATTCATCACAAGGGTCAAGAGAGTTAGGATGTTAATCTTTTACTGTGCAGCATTAAAACTGTGATGCAAAGATTTGGGCTTTTTCCTACTGAGACTCTGGTTTACTCAGTTTATTGGCAAACACCTGGAAGCATTTATTCTTAAGTTGTAAGTTTCATGATCAAACACAAGAAATCAAAATAAGTACATAGAATGGCCAAATTAGGTCACACCAATGGTCCATGTAGCTCAGGATCCCTGCTTTTGGCAATGAGAGGCTAGGCTAAGGGCATTCAGAGCATGGGGCTGCATCCCCAACCATCTTGGCTAATGCCTAGTTCTAGTTTTGACCTTCCCAGCATCTCCTGGCAAAGAGTTCCACAGGTTGATCCTGTTGAATGAAAAATACTTTCTTTTGTTGGTTTAAACCTGCTGCTCTTATTGCATTGGCTGACCTGTGGTTCTTGTGTTATGTGAAAAAGCTAATAATACTACTTTATTCACATTCTCCACAGCAGTTATAATTTTATAGACTTCTCTCATATCCCTCAAACATTTACATGAAACTGAAATTGAGCAATTATGATAATCAAACTTAATGAAAACCTATTAAAGCTACTATCCTTTTGGAGGCATAATATCGCTCTTACTTTCAGCAACAACCTTTCTTGGATGAAAAGGAGAGGGTTAGTTTCATTCCTTGCTGCTGTGCGAAAGGAATGTGGCTTTGGTTGATGCTTTTGGAGCCTGGAGTGAATGAATCCTCTGACCTGGCAGGAATGTCTGTTGCTTGGATCCTGGCTTGTATGCCAGTCAGGGATGTCATCTGGTTTTGGTCCTGTCTCCTTAGACAGGCCAGGCCTCTCTCCTTTCACTGGACTGATGCATGTGGCACTAGTCTTCTCCCGTATGAACCTGCCCGGGGATTGAGGTCCGCTGGGGATGCTTTGCTTCGTGTTCCCCCACTTGTGGAGATAAGATTAGCATCTGCGCGGAACAGGGCATTCTCAGCCTTTGCTCCCAGGCTGTACAATTCTCTTCCTTGGGATAGTCGCATGGTGCCAACGCTAGCATTATTTCGGCCTTTTTATTAATGTTTGAGTTTGTATGTGTGTGTGTTCCTCCTCTCTATATGTTTTTAGCTGGTTATGTCCCTCTGAGGTCTCATTTTAGATTTTATATATATTTGTATTGTGTGTTTTTGTAAGCCACCTTGAACATTTTAAATAAAGGCAGGGTAAAAAATATTAAAATAAAATAAAATAAAAATAGTGGTTTCAGGGTTCCTGAAATCCTGAGAGAGAGGAGATAAAATAACTGGACCGCCAGTAACACACCCACAAGGGAAGAGAGACAATAGATCCTTGTTTGCTTCTTTGAGGCTGACAATTGGGTTTCCCTATTGATGGGCAGAGAAATGGATGTCATGGTGCTATAAAGACTTTCAAATGGGAAAACAAAGTTCCTTATACAAAAGCACAATGTGGTGGCCTTCTTTGGGAAGAAAGCCTTTTGGTCTGGTCTGGTTCTTCTGTCTTGGTCTTGGAGAATGTGAGAGTTCCCGTAAGTCGGGGAGCGGCTGTATCTGACAGCTGAGTGAGCAGCTCCATTTGGGGAACAAACAAAGACCAAGGCATTGGAGTGCTCCTGTTCTGCCCTGCTAAGTACACAGCGGCAGACAGACTGCTGCTGCAGGGGGAGGGCTGGAGAGACGGCCGTGCTGCCTGGTCGTTCCTCAGCGCGGAGAGCTCCTAGAGCTACAAGGGAATCCCAAAATGCGGGGGGATCAGCTCTGCCTTCCCACCGCGCTGCAGTGGGGGATGCTCACCCACAATGCTTTGCTAATGCCGTGTTGACAGAGAGCAACGTGGCCCTGAAATGGCGACAATGGGAGGCAGTTTGGTTTGGCTGGTTTTCATTTTTGGCAACTTCTGCCTGTCGACAGCACTTTTGTTGCCAAAGCTTCCCAGTGTAGTGACAGCCTTAGGGCAAGACAGGATGAGCTGAATCGGACTGAAATGTGTTGAGCTGAGAGTTCATGACATTTGTTCAAAGTCTCCTTTTAAGGACCCTTCCAAGGCAGGGGAAGTGGGTGGCGTAGTTCATCTCCTCCTCATTTTGTTCACCAATTTAATCCACTTCCATAAGGCCAAACTTGGCCTGGGCCATTTCGTTCCCACTTATCCTTATTTATTAAGGCCAGCCGCACCCCGGTCCTTGGCCCATATCAGTAGGCTGTTGTGTTTAGACTAATTCAGCCTCTCTGTTTGGCTTCCTTGTGTCTAGCTGAGACAGAAAATAACTTGACCTGCATTTTCCAGGAATGTTAGTTTGGAAGGGGCCTTGACTCGAGAGAGCATCACGTCCAGCCCCCTCTGCTATGGCAGGACCAAGGAGACCTAGACCAACGCTGATCGGATTTTGATGAGGGGGATTCCACAACCTTGCCTGAAAGCCTGTGCCAGAGCTGAACTACCCTGTAGATAGATCCTCCCCTCCTCCCCCTGCGCGCGTATTTAACTTAAATGGCCCTGACTGCAGATTAAGCCCATTACTGTCCCCAGTGCTTTTTTTGTAAGAAAAAAGTTGCCGGTACTCTGGGGGAAACTTGCTGAGCAAACCCCCCCTCCCCCAAAAACCCTGCGCTGGGGGCTGAAATGCGGTCGCAGCCCCTTTAAGAGCCAGAGTGCCGCGCTGGGAACCAGAAAAAAACCCTCTGCACGTCCTGAGCAGTGTGACGGGCCAAGTCTGGGCACAGCTGAGGGTGTCCGCTCAGGGCGAATTGCTCGAATCCGGGGCTCCTTACAGCCCCAGACTGGTGACCTTCCTAAACAGGCCACAAACCAGTCCCACAGAGCGCTTCAGCAGCCTGCCTGAAGCCTCACGAGCAAAACCCCTCCGACACCCCAGCAATATCTGTGCCCCAATGGTCCTGGGCCTCATGCACCGGTGGGGGATCTTAGAACCCAACCCCACCTACCCCGAACAAGTTCTGTCCGGTTCCAAGAAACCAGCCACAGATCCCTGGTCAATTTACCCTCCGGACCTTACCCACAAATCATGCTGAGCCAGTCCTTTAGCATCTAATTTCTAAAGGTTTATTACCACAATAAAGAAAAGCATGAGAGTAAGGTTGCTAAAGAATCATACGTTACATGCATCGAATCTCCCAGTTCTCGGTGCAGGCTCTAGCAGAGATGTTACAGCTGCTGGCTCAAAAGTCCTTGTTGCTCATCTTAGGATCAGGATGGATCCAAAGTTCTTCCTGGCTCTTCGATCCCTGCACTGCTGCCTCTGGGATGAAGTGCTGAGCTGAGTACCAAGATGGAGTCGACCACATGGACTCTTTATACATCCTTCCTGGTCTCTTCTTGGCTGCAGCAGGTCACCTGGCCAGCGGCCTATCCCTGTGTTCCCTGCTGGCAGCCCTCAGGTGTCAGGCCTCATTCTTGAGGTGTGTCCTTGGCCCATTGAGTGCCATTGTCCCGCAGGGCCTCGCTAATTAGCATGTCCACAGGCCGGGCTCTGCCCAATGCTCAGCCACATGCAGAGAAATATCCAGTATCCACACAGATTACATATTCCTAACTCCACACACAGACGTTATACAATCCCATGACGAGTGTACACAGGATTAGCAGACAGTGAGCTTCTATTCAACACCGCACCTGGCCCCCTTTTATACCATTTTTGGGGCCAACACCCCCACCTATGGGTGCAGCAGTGATGTGGCTGCTTTCCTCAAATTCGGTAACGTGACAAGCAGACTTCCCTCAGCCGAGCCGTCCTAGGAAAACAGGTGCCGGTACGCGTGGGGGAAATCCCATTCCTTTTCTGTGGGCTGAAAAAAATAGGTGACAGTAACTGTTCCGGGCAGTACCATCACAAAAAAAGGACTGAGTGTCCCACCTTTAGTGGACGTGGGGAAGAGTTGATCCCTGTTCCTTTTTATTACAGCTCCTCACAGGTGTAAAAACTATTACCAGGTCCCTTGATTGGTTATTGGGGCATCTTTGGTACTTTCACATGCTATTTACAGTTGAGCTCACAGGGTAACTCTGTAAGCCCAATTCTCACATCAGACACAGGCGTACCTGCCTGTGTTTCACTCCCTCTCATGGGATGGCAGGACACTGCTAGCTTCATGACTGTGTGCAGCTAATTATCAGACAGGTTACTACTCAATTTCATCTCAGTCACCTTTAAAAAATCCAGTTAAAGTCAAGACACCACATTTTCTGAAAGAGTTGACCCTCTCTGACAGTCTGCCAGAGGTCACCCTTGGAAGGACAGCAGCGACAAATGGCATGGGACTGTCTTTTGGATCCATGTGCATTTCTTGGCAGACAGACAACTTATATCTGTGTCCTCCATCTCTCCAGATTAGTTCACGTGTGTTGCTCAGAATAACAGTATGAGCTGCATGACCCAGGGTCCTGTTGGTGCCAAAGGGCAGAGGGTCAGTAGGTTTTTAACAGGGATCCTCAGGTCAGATATACACAGAATAATTCCCCAAAGGATGGCGTGTGAGATCGCTACTGAGAGCTAACAGCCCATGGATCACTGACAAAATTGCAGAATGGATATTCTTATAATATTGAAGGAATTATGTTACTCTGCTGAAAATTATGTCTTTGAGGTCTTGGAGTTCAGGCTGGTCACAGGCAAGACACTACAAAGAGGCTCCTTTCAGGCAGGAGGCAAAAAATGCTGCTTGTCTTGTCCGGCAGATGTGTATTTTACACCGTTTGTCTCACAATGGAGGCCTATTTGCATAGTAAGTCATTCGTAAGAGTGCAACATCTACAAGAGAGAGACGCTACAAGAGGAACAAAACAGCAGGGTATGTCCTGTTTATGAATGAAAACAGAAGGGTGGGATTTTTCACCAAGGAGGCACGCTAACAGCAGCGTCAGCTAGGCTGGCTGTAAAATGCTGCAAGGATTCGAGTGACCAACACTCCACAAGACAGCAGAGTAGGGTGTTGATTCAGTCTGGGCTGTAGAATGCACGCTGTGACTTTATCTTGCATTGAACTGTAGTGGGGAGGAGTGGCCGCTCACTGACCCGGAGGGGGAGGAGCCCCTCCTAGAGCTCTGTCAGGCTACAGAAGCCGTTTGCGTCCAATACTTCTATTTGCCATTCCTTGGGTTGTTGTATGCTTTGTGACAAACGTGTAGCTGACTTCACCGTGAACATGGAACTGAACCCATGACACGTAGGGCCGGGAGGGACCAAGAAGCCCGGCCGCGCCCCGTGCCGAGGCAGGCCTGGCGTCACTGTGCCGTGACGAAGTGCAGTGGAACCGACAAGCTGGAGTGTAATGTTTTTTGGAAGCAGCAAATCTATGAATGAGGCGTGTCCTGTGGACCGGAGGCCTGACGCTCCAGGGACACCCTCAGCAGGCTGGAGAATTGGAGTGAGCCGGTTGCTAACCTGTGCAAAGACACAGGGTCGGGCAGGAGTGCGTGCGTTGCCTCTAGCGCGGGAGGCACTGACGAGTTTTCCTCATTCTAAGTGAGGTGCTTCACAAGCGGGGTCCCTCTGGAAAGCATCACAAACAATAGCCCTTCATTACAGCAGGATGGGCTGTGGTTACGGAGAGCGGGGCGGGAGATTGACACCACTCCTGCTGCTTGGGAGCTCAGACAAAGAGCATGCCGTCTGGTTATGGACTGTCCCCTGCATCATCGTGGGGGATGGATGGATGGGTGCGGTTGCTGGCTCCTTAGGGCTGCCGTGATAGAGTGGCTATGCTCCTTACCCAGCATCTAATTCGCTGTGCCGTCAGAAGCCATACATAGGAAGACTTGAGTCTGCTGTAATAGGCTTCCCCTTGGGGAGGCTCATGTGTGCTCAAGAAGCCCAGTGAGAGCTCTCCTATGCGTTGCCACAATCCATTAGTTTCCTTGGATTTGGCTGGGAAGAAGTGGCAGTATCTCCCAAGCCCACTCGCTGGTGGCCCACTGTACTGAGCAGATCTTCACAATGTGATCTCTCGCCTTCCATGCACCATGCAGTCAATACTTGCAGTGTCAGCCGTCTTCCATTGGGTAGCTCCCTTAATGCTCACTGAGGTCGGTGGGGCAGTCCGAGGGCTCTGGTTTTAGTTTCTGCAGGCTCGGGCAGATGTTGCTGCTTTGGTTGGTTTAAAAAATGTGAGTTGAGTGTATGTGAGTGACCATAACAGAAAGCGAATCGCTTTAGATCCTAGAGAGTGAGCCGGCAGCATCAGCACGACAGAGGTGTTAGCACATCAGACTGGCATATACTGGCAGAATCTGAGCCCCGAATAGGGTGTGTATTTTCAAGCCTGGAAAGGAGAGAATTCCTAGCAATTACTGCCCTGTAGGGAGTGATGCCCGTGTCTAATAAAATAATGGAATTGCTCTTACGACCAGCGAGCATTACAAGTTCCTAGAACAGCTGATCCCAAATTAGGGTCTGTGGAGTACTTGCTGATGGTCGCCAGAGAACTGGCAGGTCATGCGCCTGCTTTGCCAGCTGCCTCTGGGGGCTCCCGGCTCTTAATGGCAGCGAAAAGTGTGTGGATGCCTATAAAAGGATCTGGAAACAATGGTGATGAGCCAGCAGAGTTGCTCCTATTAGTAGCTGTTGGAGGAAACATGAGCTGTCCTCAAGGAGCAGAGCCATTCACTGGAGAGGAGCGTTCCAGGGAGAAGGGGACCAGGAAGCATGTGCAGAGAATAGGGAGCGGGGTGCTGCCTGGGCAGGGGCTCCGGGCAGGGGCACTATTTCACATTTTGGAAGGGATGGGCACAGCTTTAACCGTGATTTCAGGGGTTACTTAGGGACTTGGAAGCGTCAGTTTTCTGGCAGATAATGTAGCAGTTGGCTGACAGGAACCCTCTAATTCCTGTATAAAAAAAGACAAATACTAGACCTGCGTGGCTCTAATACTAACCTGTTCTAACAGCTCGTGGCAAGTCACTCCAGGGACACTGCCAGGTTAGAACGTTCGTACCTGTTGGTACTTTGTTACTAACTCTGCAGAGAGAGAGCACTCCTCAGAACTCCTGGGTTCTTGTCTCCGATCTGCGGGGTCTTGTGGCTTACAGCAGGGCAGATCTATCTGGCTTCTGTGTAGGAACGTTAGAGTGGCCACTGGCCAGATTGGGTCATAGCAAAGGTCCATCTAGCCCAGTGTCCTGTCTGCTGACTGTAGCCAGTGCCAGGTGCCCCAGAGGGGATGCACACAACAGGGAATCATTGGGTGATTTATCCTGTCACCCTTTCCCAGCTTCTGGCAGACAGGTGAGGACATGCCGAACATGGTGTTGGATCCCTGGCCATACTGGCTAATAACCATTGAGGGATCTATTCTCCATGAACTTATCTAGTTCTTTTTTGAACCCTGTTATAATCTTGGCCTTCACAACATCCACTAATGGGGGAGATGATAGAGGTCATAAAATCATGACAGGTATGGATAAAGTGAATAAGGGAAAGTTATTTATTTGTTCCCATAACATAAGAACTAGGGTCTCCAAAAGAAATTAATAGGCAGTGGGTTTAAAACAAAACAAAAGTTTTTCTTCACGCAGCGTACAATCAATCTAGTGAACCCCCTGCCAGGGGATGTTGTAAAGACCAGGACTTTAACAGGGTTCAAAAAGAGCTAGATACATACTAGATAGACCTAGGGACAGATGTGTTGAGAGTCTCTGGGTTAGGTTAAAAGGGGTAAAAACCCAGGCAGAAGATGTGGATGAGGCTTTTTTTAGACAACTCACAAAATTATCCAAAGTGCAGAATTTGGTGGTGATGGGGGACTTCAACTGTCCAGATATATGTTGGGAAACTAACAGAGCAGGGCACAGACTATCCAATAAGTTCTTGGAC
>JANRFK010006693.1:70799727-70811087 GCA_030068395.1 Apalone spinifera
TTTTTGCGCCCTCCGTCCGGTAAAAAAATTCAGAAAATACCAGACACGTGTAATGTCCGGTATTTTCTGTTTTTCTGGCTGGGCACTGGACGGAAGCCTCCTCGCGTGCTGAAGCTGGGCAGCGCGGGTTTTTTTTGTATGCCCGACACGCGTGGTTTTTTTTTTTTTCCTCAACAAAAATGTTTAGCCCGCGTGTTCGGTATTTTTTGGGAGAGCATCTGGCAACCCTAGTAGAGAAGTGTGTGTGAATCTGGCAGGCGCTGCCTCCTGCTAATGGCTTGCTCATTAAGTGGAGGAAGGGAAGGAGAAGTGGGATGGGCTGTGACCAGGCTGCAACTTTATTGGTCAAATTACCCCCCAAGGTTTCTGTCACAGGACCCCCCGGTTCCAGCACAGGGTCTCTGGCTACTTCCCTGCTAGCATCACTCCCCCTTTTGAGGGATGACGGGGGAGGGGGCCTTGCCCCCCAGACGGCACCGCCATCAAGCACATAGGTAGGGTGTTCCCCTTAGGCGAGTGCTCCAGCCACTGGTTGCTATTTGCCCTCAGAGGGTCCCCATCTCATACAGAGGTGCCTTGGGATGCCACTGTACCCCTTTTGGATTATCTGGAGCAGTGGTTCCCAGCCTGCGGGCTGCAAGCGGCCCAGTCTGCACTCCGCTGTGGCCTGGACCAAAGTTGGCCACTGTGGTCTGGCAGGCGGTGGTGTCAGCTGTGGGGGCGACGGTCCCAAAGCAGCCCCCTGTGGCAGGGCAAGAGCTCAGCAATGGGTAAGTGGGTCCTGAGCGAGCCCAGTCTGGGCAGGGCCTGCTCTTGCTCCAGCCTGGCAGATTGCACAGCTCCTGAGGGGCCAGAGCCATGCCGCCTTGGCCATGCTGCTGGCTGAGCCTGGTGGGTAGAGTCACCTCCTGGCAGAGCTGGTGAGTGGAGCCAGGGATGGGGGTAGGTATATGAGGGGGCTTGGGACAGTGTGCGTGGGGTGCTGGTCCATGGAGGGTTTGTGGAAAGTGCTGGCCAGTGGGGTTGAGGGAGGTCTGTGTGTGGTGGGGCACTGGGCAGTTGCGATGGTAGAGCTGTGAGGGTGCTGGGCAATTGGGGGTTTGTGGCTGGGGAGGCGCTGGGCATAAGAGTCTGTGAGGGGGCGTCTGGCCATGGGTTCAGGGTGGCGTGTAAGTGCCGAGGAGAAGGAGCATGCTGGCAGCACAGGGCTGGGCAGGCTAGTGTGTGTCTGGTGGGGGGAGGAGGGGTGTTAAAATGTGTTTAGTTAAGTAACGCGTAACTGCTGACAATGTCACATGGTGTGTGGCAGTCGGCTCCCTGGAGCCGGTGTGTGCAGGAAGCTGGCTCCCCACATGTACTGGGAGCCTGTGTGAAACCGTGACGTTTAATTGAGTTAACTGTGTACATGGTTACACTTTCACATCCCTAGTGCAGTGGTTCTCCACCTGCGGCCCACAGTGGTAAATAAGTTGAGAACCACTGATTGGAGTTCCTGCTTTATGGTCCCAAATCATGGGATTTCAGACCTACTCTGTAAGTCCTGTGGGAGCTGGAAATGTTGCAGGGCATAGCCCACCCTTCGCTTTTGCCTTCACCCATTGTGAAATGCACACCTCTCTAGGCTGGTTGCTCTCAAGCAATCACTTACAGGTTTTATTGTGACATGATTGTTTATATGAACCTTAGGTCTACAGTTCTTTAGGATGCGTACAACTCATTGACCCAGAAAAGTAATAGAAGTTCTGTGGGTGAATGCAGATTGAGATGCTAAAACTATTTGCCATCTGACTGCTCTTCTATCAAGGGAAATAAACTAGGTGGGAAAAGAGTCAAGCTAGATGGTAGGTACATAGTAAGTGAAGACTGAGCAGCCAGAGAGAGACATGGATATTTGTGCGCATGAGACTTGACATCCTTTGTCAGAGTAGAGGGGAGTTAAAAAAGTCAAGATCTATTAAAAACCTCATTTCGTGGTGTGATAACTGGTGTCCTGGGGAGCCAGATGAGGTCACTCAGAGTGCACTGCAAGAAATGGAATGGGCAATCCCCAAAGCGGAGGATTATTCCAATGGTTGTATTTACGGAGCCAGCCCAAACCTCTTCTGTGCTACCTTACTAGTTAACCACAAGTTCAAATAATGCAGTTCCCTGAAAGTACCCAGCCCTGGGCTTCCACCCCAGTCAAATACAGTTCTACCAATCCCAAAGAACTGGGCACCTCCCCTTCCAGGCCAATAAATACCTCTGACTTTACTCGAATACACACTTACGGCCAATTCTGATTAGACTAATATTTAGTAACAAAGAAAAAAGAGAGCGTATTGGTTAAAAGTTCAATATACATACGAACCCGAGTTCAGTTCTTGAGGTTCAGGTAAATGATAGCCATGGCGATCTTGAGGTTAGAATTTAGTCCATGGTTTATAATCCAAAACCAATTATATTCAGTGTGGACCGGTTTAGAACTGGGAGCCAAACCCTTATGGCTTAGGCTTCCTCTGCCTGAAACCTCAAGCAGATCTGAGACCAACAGGATCAGGACCTGTTATATAGTCCTGGATAAACAACAGGCTTTTGAGGTACCCTTCTGTTTCCCAGACATCATGGTCATTAACAGAAGGTAATTTATCATTCAGCAGTTTATCACAAACTTTAGAGACATCTTGACGGGGACATTATTTCATCCAAGGTTCATCTAAATGTTAATAATCCCTTTTGATCTCCGAATCCGCAGTTATAGTGTTAGACGGGAACTATCTGTTTACATAGTTAGTGTCTCTCTCCCCTTCCCCCCCCAACGGTCTAATCACAAGCTTCAGGGGGTGCCCAAGTTAGTCTGTACAGAAAAAAACCCAACAACAAATGGTCTGGTAGCACTTTATAGACTAACAAAACATGTAGATGGGATCGTGAGCTTTTGTGGGCACAGCCCACTTCTTCAGATGACCGGCTGTGCCCACGAAAGCTCACGATAAAGTGCTACCAGACCATTTGTGATGTAATCACAGTGCATCTGTCTGTGGGTTATACTTACCGGTTCTGATTAACTGGTGGGGGCCCCTCTTGCCTGTCTCCCCATTAATTGGTTAACCAATTAAACAGGATTTTACATCCCAAGCATCACCATGGTTTTGTGGTCATATTATAATCAGATAACACCACACATGGTTTTAAAATCTTGTGATTCTGGAACAAGTCTGACTCATGGTTTTGGACCTGTGTGTGAGTGTGACATATTTGCATTGACAAGCTCCCTCCATCTTCTTCTCTGTGTGGAGACAGGGTACAGGAGTGGGGGCAGGAGGGACACTGACATCAGAGTCCTGCCTGGTCTCCCTCCCACATCCTGCACAGCAAGCAGGAGGCTTCCAGGAGGGCAGCTCCAAGGCAGAGGACAGGAGCAGCATGACAGAGGGTAACTGAAGTGCCATCTGTCAGGGAGGATCTAGACGGTGCTTGGTCCCACCGTGGGGGCAGGGGACTGGGCTCGATGACCTCTTGAGGTCCCTTCCAGTTCTAGTGATGATAAACTTTGGGCTGCGTGTGCTCCCACTGTCTAAAGTGTTAACCCCGTGCACTTGACTCGGCACACGAGACTCCTAGAGCCCCAGTGCAAGGACAAAATCGCCCGAGCAGGTTTATTGCTAAATGTGGTAGGTTAAGAGTTGTCAGCAGACAGTCTCAGAGCTAAGTCACTGCGCGTTCTGTAAGCCCTGGCACTGTACCGACACACACAAGTGCACATAGCCCCCCCAGGTCGGTCGGCTGGCAGTCACCTTTTGCGGTGCCCTTTCATAGACCTGTACAAACAGATTACATCCTTTCTGGCATACCAAGTTGCCACTCTGTTACCTAGTTACCACCCGTCACCTCGCAGAAGGGGTGGGGGACTACTTACTGTTCTTTATGCTGTCAGCTTCGACCCGGTCCTGAACCTGAGTTGGTATGTACATTAGTGCTTGGGGAGTCACTTGGTACCGAGACGTTTCTTACTGAGATGTTCTGCTAGTTCCCTCTGGCTCTCAGCCTGTCCTGATCCCAGTGCCTCCCTGTGTTCTTCCATGCCTCTTTCCTGGCTGCCGTGTCACTGAACCAAAGTCTTGCTCACTAGAGTCCAGGCCTGTTGCTGTTTTTGTGATATGAGCCTTTATTCAGGCCTGCTGGCCCCATGTTACTGACCCTCAACTCACTAAACTATGATTCTAGGACACTGTAACGTTGGTATAATTTAGAGCAGGGGCCTCAAACTCAATTTACCTCAAGGCCACGGCCAGTCCTCAAGTTCTCCTAGTGGGCCAGGGCCATCCCCTTTGGCAGGGCTCCGGGGGTGAGTGTCTCTTTGTGCCCCCCCCACATGTCTCCTGCCCTTGCCTGTCAGCCTGTGCACTCCCTTCCCCCCCCCCACGCTGCCCCTTGGGTGATTTAAGCCCCAGGGCCCTGGTGCCACCACCGGTAGCACAGCAGGCCTAGAGCAGCTTCTGGCTGCTAGCTCTGTGCCGCTGTTCTGTGGCCCAGAGGAGTTGTGTGCAGAGCCCTCCCATCCATAGGGCCCTAGCCTTTGGGGAGTCCTTTGGTGGCCACCCCAACCATCCAATGGATGGAATGGTCCCCCAGCCTCAGGTTAGTCTGTGGGGCCCTGGGCAGGCTGGGGCTGCCATCTGAAGCAGAGCGACTGGGCTGGCCTGGGAGATGGCAGTGGGGTAGAGCAGAGGCTGCTGTGTTGCTCTGCTTCCCCACTGCGATAAGTACAGGGTGGGGGCCAACCTCTGCTGCCACCTTGCGCTAGGTCCCCCGGTAATGCTCAAGGCTGTGTCCCTTGGGGGAGAGGGTTTGAGGGGAGTGGGCAGAGCAGGGTTGGGAGAAGGCGGTGCCTGGGCGAAGTAGGGGGTGGACATGGGGGAAGGTCTGGACACCCCCTAGGCTGCAGGAACTCACGTGCCAGCAGCCGTTTGTGGGACTGCTCGGGCTGCGAGTTTGAGGCCCCTGACTTAGACAGTTGCAAAGTCCATTACAGAGAGCAGAGGTGCTCGTCTTTCCCGCTTTCAGGCGCATTCTTGGGGATTGCTAATGGTGTTTCTTGATGGAACTCCATCACTTGCGGTGATTTCTGTTTTCCACGGGTGAGTGGAACGTCACGAAATCATTTTGTCAGTCTCAGAAATAGGCCCAAGTAACAAAGTCTGACTCAGATGTGAACTGCAGCCCTGAGTATTACACATTCATGGCTTTGATTCAGCCCATTGGAACGGGGCGGGTGTGTGTGTCGAGCAGAGCCTCCCGGCATTGCTCTGAGTCCCTCCCCCCCTGAAATTCAAGCAAGTCTCCTGGAGGTTCGAGCTCAGTTTCATCCTTTCAAGCCCACAGGGAGTGAGGTGGGAAGTGAGTTGGCTGAAAGGCAATCACTTGGCTTTCACCATCTGTGTCTCTGTTCTGCTGCGACTTCCTGGGGGATTTCAGATTTAGGGAGAAAGGGCTGATGAGAACAGTGGCTCTGAAATGAACCTGCTGTAACAAAAAAAAAGGGGGGGGGGAGGTACCACGTTGTGGCTAGAAATGTAGGACTCTCAGGGGGCCAGATACATTGATTGTTTGCTCTGCCTCTGAGCCATCTGCCTCTGACTGTTTCAAAACAGTTTCTCCTGGAAATAGGATGAATGGACAAAGCCCTTCATCTGGGGTCAGCAGAAACTGCAGGTTGTAAAACCTGCCCAGACAGTGCAGTCGGCAGAAGCAGAGTTACAAGGTAGCACTCAAGCCTGTAAATCTGATCTGTGGTGTCTCTAGGTTGAATCTTGTTGAAACTCCGGTGGGCGGGCGGGCGAGAGAGTGAGTGTGTGTGTGAGAGAGAGCTGCCTGCACCGTCAGTGCCATGTACACGTGTAGTGCGGGGGGAAGAAGGCTGCTGTGTGTGGTACTTGTGTAGGTGGGTGAGGGAGAGAAGTCCTTCAGCCAGGTACTTCTGTCACCTCTGCAAGCTCTTTCCTGTAAGCGTGTGTATTTAAGTCTGTCCTTTAACAATTCTTTCAGGAAGAACATCTTCATTAGGACCTACTGTTACAGTCAGAATGAATCCAGTGACTCCTTCCCCGCTCCACCGCATGGTGCGACTATAGAAATACCTGATGCCTGAGCTACTTTGCTGGCATTGTGCTGGTGGCTGCCTGTAATTGCATTGCCTCAGTGAAGAGGCTATAAGCTTTTTTATCTGCAGATGTCCCTGCTACAATAGGGGATGCATTGTCACACTGTACTTAGAGAGATGAATGGCTTTAAACCGCCAGGACTCTCCCTAGTGCGCCACAATACTTCCTCCAAGCCTCAGGGGTTCAGAACATCTAAAATAAAATTGTAAAATAATGTTGTGAAGTTCTTTGGCCAGTCTCTGACAATAATTTATTCAACCTGTGGAACTCCTTGCCTGAGGAGGTTGTGAAGGATAGGACTAGACTAGGGTTTAAAAGAGCACTAGATAAATGCATGGAGGTTAAGTCCATTAATGGCTATTAGCTAGGCTGGGTAAGGAACAGTGTCCCTGGCCTCTGTGTGTCAGAGGGTGGAGATGGCTGGCAGGAGAGAGATCGCTTGATCAGTACCTGTTCGGTTCACTCCCTCTGGGGCACCTGGCCTTGGCCACTGTGGGCAGACAGGACCCTGGGCTGGATGGGCCTTTGGTGTGACCCAGTCTGGCCGTTCTTATGTTCCTAGAAACTTGAGATGGAAATTTGTTTCCTTAACAGAATTGCTGCTCTTGTGTTGTATTTGTCCACTGCCCATGAGTGCGGCGTCCTGTCCCTGGAACTGTGTGACTGCTCACGCGTGCTGTGGCTGTGCAGCGTAAGCCTGATATGGCATTAATCTACAAGCGGTGAAGGAGCTAGAGCAGTGGTTCTCAGACTGTGGGTTAGTGGGGTTTCTAGGGCTGGCTCAGGCTTGCTGAAGGCAAAGGGCTGGAGCGACAGCCTCAGTCCTACTGCCCAAAGGTGAAGCCTCGGGGTTTCAGCCCTGTTTGTTGGGACTCAGACTGCAGGCCCTCCACCTGAGGCAAAAGCCCTTGGGCTTCAGCCTCACTCCCCGCTGCCAGGGCAGGAGCGCTCAGCTGGGCTCAGGCTTTGGTCCCCGCTCCTGGGCCAGGCAGCGATTTTTATTGCTGGGAGGGGGCTCGGTGCCATGAAGCCTGAGAGCCCCTGAGCTAAATTAGTAACACAAATACACTGTTTATCATTGGAAACAGCTTCTCTATTGAAAGGGCTGGAGGGTGGCCAATATCCACATCTTCTGTTGCAAGGGTAATCCTGGGAGCCATAAGCCAGCAAGCCGAACCGCACTACTGGGAGAAATGGCCCAGAGAAGCACTGAGAACAGAATTACTCTGCTGCCTGTGTATGGCAGGAGAAAAAACACATCACAGCTCTCTAAGCAGTGAGGGTAGACCCGGGGAGGGTGGGCCCAGGGGGTTCCCAACCACATCTCCTCCCGCAGCCCAGGGAAGGACTGGGTCAGCCCTTTTCTGCCCCAGGCCCTGCCTCTTCCTGCCCTTGTTCCACTCCCTCCCAGTCCCTACTCCGCCCCATCCCTGCCTCTTGCCCCAACAAGACAGGGAAGCGGCCCAGGGGACTAGCGGGGCTCCGCTCTTCCCACGCTCACCAGTGGCAGTGGGGAAAGTGCAGTAAGACGCCCCCAGCTTACTTTGTTCCCATCTGCAGTGCTCCCCTTCCTTCTGGGGAGGGCAGGGGCGTCCCACTCACCCTCTGACGCAGCCAGAGAGCAGTCCGAGCTGGGGCTGCCCTGCTGCACTTTCCCCTCAGCCACTGGGGAGCGTGTATCGGGAGGAGCAGACCTTTGGTGCAGGCACCAGCCCTCAGCCCCACTAGTCCCCCCACCGGCTGCTGCCTGGCCCCTCCCTCCTGCCCACGGTGTTGGGGGTGCATGCGATGCCCCGTGCCCCCCACACATCGCCTCTGTAAGAGTAATGAGTTAATGCTGCCCAAGGGATTAGAGTTTTTCTTAATCTTAGTGGGAAAAGGAGGACCAGATTCATAAATTAATGAAGAAAGGAATGGTATTTGTGTTGGATCAGTCAAGGCAGGATACTGAACTGCTCTTCAAACATCTTTGAAAGATTTTTTAACAGTTTTTAAGGCCAAAGGCGATCATAGAATCATAGGGTTGGAAGAGACCTCAGGGGTAGGGATGTGAACATGCAGATGATTACACAATTAACCAATAAGCCTAGGCTTATTTGTTAATTTTGTTGACTGCATGCATTCCTCCCCCCCACTTGTTGCCTCTGTACCAAAGACAGCAAGGAGGGGGAACCGGGAGTTGGCTTTTAAATCGGCACCCCAAAAGCACCAGTTCTGCCTTTCCCCGCTCCTGCCCAGGTACTGCACTGCTGCCTCTGATGGAGGCAGCAGCACAGAGAGTCGAGGGGCAGGTGGGAACTGATGTGCGTGAGGAGCCGGATTTTAAAGCGGTGCTCTGTGTGTGCCGACTCCGCAGACGACCTGTTCTTCCCCTTACTGTCTCCTACAAAGGCAGTGGGGGTGGGGCAGGCAGAAGCTGGTTCTCGGTGGCAGGCTTAAATGCTGTCTCTCCCTGAGCATCAGCTCCACGGAGCCACCTTTCCTCCCACCCCATGCTGCTGCCTCTGTCCGAAGCAGCAGCATAGGGAGGTAGACAGGGAAGCGGCTGTAGAGTAGCCTCTGTCTGCAGTGGGCCTGGGCACGCCGTGGTCTGAGCTCCCGTGGACAGAGACTTCTCTGCTTCCCGTGGAGCAGCCTCTGTCCATGAGGAGCTCGGCTCCCCTGTTAACAGGGGCTGCTGCCGCCACATGCTGTTGCATTGGGTGGCAGGTGGCGCCGGTTAGCATGAGGAGCTGGTTTTTAAAGTGACTCCCCTGGTGAGCCAGTTCCCACCTGCCACATCGCACTGCTGCCTCTGATACAGAGGCAGCAGTGGCCTGATGGCAGGGGGCTTCCTGGGAGCGGAACAAGGAATGCACTGGCTGCTGCCCTGCCCCCGGGGACTATCGAATAGTCATGTAATTGCTAGAAATTTATGCAGTTACATGAGTATTCAGTGACACGCTATCTAACATCCCTATTCAGGAGGTCATTGAGTCTATTCCCCTGCTCAAAGCAGGACCAATCCCAACTAAATCATTCCAGCCAGGGCTTTGTCAAGCGGGGACTTAAAAACCTCTAGGGATGGAGATTCCACCACCTCCCTAGGTAACCCATTCCAGTGCTTCACCACCCTCTTCGTGAAATAGTTTTCCTAACATCCAACATCCACTGCAACTTAAGACCATTGCTCCTTGTTCTGTCAACTGCCACCCCTGAGAACAGTTTCTCTCCATCCTCTTTGGAACCTCCCTTCAGGTAGTTGAAGGCTGCTATCAAATCCCCCTTCGCTCTTCTCTTCTGCAGACTGACTAAGCCCCAATCCTCAGCCTCTCCCCCAAGGGCATGTGCTCCAGCCCCCTAATCAGTTTTGTTTCCCTCCGCTGGATCCTCTCCAATGCATCTACGTCCTTTCTGTAACACGGCACCCACAACTGGATGCAATACTGCAGATGTGGCCTCACCAGTGCCAAATAAAGGGGAATAATCATCTGCTGGCAGTAATCCTCCTAATGCACCCTAATATGCAGTTAGCCTTCTTGGAATCAAGGGCGCCCTGTTGACTCTTGTGTTTAATATTCCTACATTTAGTCCAGGCAGGTGGTCTGGATGAAATGCATACTAGGGAACTGGCGAATGAACTTGATGTATGACTTGATTTTTTTTTTTTAAATAGCCCTGGAGAAATGGGAAGATGCTTGAGGAGTGTAAATGTTCTAGCTAGCTAGCTTCAGAAAAGAAAGAACTAAGACTCTGTGCACATTTTAAAATCCAGATGGGATGTTTGTCTAGTGTCAGCTCTAGGAATTACTTTGGAGATGTTTTCTGGCCTATGTTATACAGGAGATCAATCAAGTAGTTAGCGTGGACTCTGTCGGCTTAGGAGTCTATGAATCGCTGTGCTACGTGGCTTTGTGGAGCAAGTGCCCATCCCAAACTCTGGGCAACTTTTGACATTTATTTTAATTCCACTATTTAAAATGTGTCACAGTGGTCTGGTTAGTGAGCCCTCGTGTTGCACAAGTTGCTTTCTGATTTCACTGGTGGCATCTGGCATTGTCATTGGCATTGTTTATTGGATGAGTCAGACCTGGAATTTTCCCTTATGAAAGGAGACCGGAGACCAGACTGGAAACACCTTTGGGTGTATTTCTTATACTGAAAGGTCTGTGATCCTAGGGATGGGAAATTATTCCAGACTAGGTTGAGACCACAGCCTATTGTACTGACCGGTATTGTCTTGTTTCCTTGCACTCGTCTGTCTCTATCCATCTGTTGCCTCTTGCCTTACTGAGCTTGTGAGCTCTTTGGAGCAGAGGCTTTTTTTATTCTGTGTTGTGCAGCATCCTGCCCCATGACTGGGGCTTCTGCAGTAGGGCAATGTAAATAGTAACTAACTAGCTTCAGAGGGGCAGCCGAGTTAGTCTGTAACTGGAAAAACTTAAAGAACAACCAATAGTTCTGTAGCACCTTAGAGACTAACAAAACATGTAGATGGGATCATGAGGTTTTATGAGCACAACCCACTTCGTCAGATGAATGGAGCTATAAAAGGTAGTCGTCATGGACAGAACAGATTATGAACAGGAGGCTGCCAGAGAACTCACCAACACCAGATTCTGCAGGCTTCTCTCCTCTGATCCCACTAAAGAATACCAAAAACCTAAACCAACTGCTCATAGAACACTAGAACAGGAAAAGACCTCGAGAGTCATTGAGTCCAGTCCCCTGCCCTCACAGCAGGATCAAGCACCATCTAGATCAGTGGTTCCCAACCTTTTCCAGATGGGGACCAATTTTGACAATTCAGGAAGACTTGGTGACCCAGGGCAATTAATAAAATGTGTGAATGGCTCCTTAAGAGCCACCTGGGGAGACATCTGGCAACCCTTTTGAAATGTAATGGCGACCTATATTTGGTTCCCGACCCATAGGTTGGGAAACCCTGATCTAGATCATCCCTGATAGATGTCTGTCTAACCTGTTTTTAAATATCTCCAGAGATGGAGATTCTACAACCTCCCTAGGCAATTTATTCCCATGTTTAACCCCCTGGAAATCAGGAAGTTTTCCCTAATGTCCAAACTAAACTTAATTTGCTGCAATTTAAGCCCATTGCTTCTTGTCCTATCCTCAGAGGCCAAGGAGAACAATTTTCCCCCTTCCTCTCTGACACCCTTTTAAATACCTGAAAACCGCTATCATGTCCCCTCTGTCTTCTCTTTTCCAAACTAAACA
>JANRFK010006693.1:70825776-70836418 GCA_030068395.1 Apalone spinifera
GGATTTCTCTTGACCTCCACGACTTTTCAAAGATAGTGGCCAAAGGCTCCTCAACGACATTTGTCAGCTCCCTCAGTATCCTTGGATGCATTAAGTCCGGACCCATGGATCTGTGTATGTTTAGCTTTTCTAAATAGTTCCTAACCTGTTCTTTACCCACCAAGGGCTGTCGTCCAAGTGCGCTGAAAAGAGGCATTTCATACCTGCAAAAGGCTGAGTACTTACTCTCCCCCTCACTTCCCAGCTGATCGGTAGTCAGCGGCCACCGAGCGTCGACAACCCAGATCTATCCCACGCGATAAGGAAGCAAAGAGGCTTGAACTCTGTCTGACCTTCATTCTCCTTCCCTGATACATCAGGTAGCGACCCAAGATGCAGGGTGGACTTGGCATCTGAACCCAGCCATGCTTCACCTGAGGCCTTGGTACTTGCATGGTATCGAGTTAGAGAGGCCTATTCAGTTAATGGCAGTAGAAAGAACCCTGCCAAGAAATGCTACGAAGCAAAGTGAAGTATTTGTGTTTTGGTGTGGCCAACAAGGAATTTTCCTCTTTTTGAGCCGAGATTCCTGGAGGATATCTGTTCACTTCTGTAGAGTGAAATCTAATGTGACTCATCTCCTAGTAGAGACCTGCTCTGTGTGTTCCTACACAATCACTGTCCAGCTCCTGAAGGGTATGAATCAGGTCTTTTCTGTGTTGGCAAAAGTGGTACCACCCTGAAACTATTAAGTTTCCATCTGAGCCCCAGGCGTCCTGCCACATCTTTCTATGAAGGTAGCATTTTTGGCCACTATTATGTCAGTCAGAGGAATTGGGGATGCTAAGGGTGCTTGTGGCAGACCCTCTCCCATACAATTTTCCACATGGACAGGGTGTTGCATTTTAAATTCCTCCCTAAGATGGTATCACACTTGCACATCAACCAAAGGATCCCTCTGCCAATGTTTTACTCTAAACCTCGTTTTAGCAATGAAAAGGTGGCCTGGCATTCATTCATTGTACGTGCATAGGGCTCTTGCATTTTACTTGCCAAAAAATGAAATCATTTTGAAAGACCTCTAGACTCTGGCTCTTTCATGGGACATATGGAAGGACAGAAGCCATTTCCTCCCAAGGACTGTCTAGATAATACTCAGTCCTCTCTTGCATGCAGGGGACTGGACTAGAAGACCTCTTGAGGTCCCTTTCAGTCCAGTGATTCTGTGAAATGGATGTTGGAGTGCGTCCTACTCTATGAGATTAACGCATCCCCTTTGAGGGCAGCATGAAAACTCCCTGGGCCTGAGAGTTTCCCTCAGGCTATGTCTACACTACAGGGTTTTTGTGCAAAAAACCCCGGCTGTTTTTGTGCAAAAACCCATGGAGCATCCACACCTCAAGTGTGTTTTTGCTCAAGAAAATTTACAGTGAATCTACAGAACCGAGGTTTTTTTGCGGTATAGGTATTCCTCTTTCTCAAGGAATAACTCCTTTTTGTGCAAGAACAGCCTATCGGAAGAAGCACACGTGCCCTGGTGGCCATTCTGTTAATGGCAATCAGAGGTTTCTTGCGAGAGAGCGTCCATGCACTGTGGACACTCTTGAGCAAAAGCGCATCGCTTTTCTGACGTGCTTTTGTAGTGTGGACTCTCTCTTTTGCAAGAAGTTTTTGCGGAAGAGCTCTTCTGCAAAAAGTGTCTTGCACAAGAAGCCTGTAGTCTAGATGTAGCCTCAGAGAAGCTTTTATTTCCCTGCAGCTACAGTCACATTGTCACTGTGCACTCATGTAAGTAGCTGCTCTGGATGCTGCTCTGGACAGGGTGGTTCTGCAATCTGTTGTGTTGTAGGACTCCAGCCCTTACTTCCTTAGGAGATGCTACTTATGAATCACCTGAACTGCATGTAGGGACAGTCACATAGAGGAGGAGGGTGGGTTACGCACCTTGTAGCAGTTGCAGGTGTTGGAGATCTGTTGTCTCTGTATCTAGCCTTCCTTTCCCATTGCCTGACTTTCCTCAACTGGGTTGAGAGAAAGGGTGGCAATCTGGCAGCCCTTTCTTTTCTTTGGCGTGGAGCACAAGAGAAGTGTGTGTGTGTGTGTGTGTGTGTGTGTGTGTGTGTGTGTGTGTGCGAGAGCGAGAGAGCCATACAGGCGCTGCTAAGGAAAACCTCTCATCCTGTGTGTTTGGCGTAGACACACAACCTGAAGTGCATTAATCATAAGGTAATTCGAGTATCAGAGGGGTACCCATGTTAGTCCAAATCTGCAAAAGCAGCGAGGAGTCCTGTGAAGTGTTGGAGCATAAGCTTTTGTGGGCAAAGACCCACTTCATCAGATGCAACTGACGAAGTGGGTCTTTGCCCACAAAAGCTTATGCTCCAACACTTTGGTTAGTCTATAAGGTGCCACAGATAATTCAAGTAATTCAAATTATGACGAGTTGAGTAGCCCATCCTTTCTGAATGGTGACTGTAGGTGTTGGCTGAGTGCGACTTAAGCAGATGTGACCCACCACTGAAAAGAGCTATTGGCACGCTCTGCCTCTTGCTGTTCTGTATAGTCTGTGATTGGCTGGCTCTGGCTCCTCCCCCACGTGACCACACAAAGCCCCTGCCTCGTAGAAGTGGTTTCTGAATTTCCTCGTAAGCCCTGTGGGATGGAGATCTCTGAACCTCCACCCACGGAGTTTCCAGAAGGGGTCCCGTGATGGGTTGTGACTCGCCCCCGTGCGCCTGCTGCTGGTCCCCCCACGAATTAGCTCACCAGCCTCAGAGCACCTTTTGCTGGCCGGTGTCTCGCCCTCAGTTACCTGTCCTCCAAGTTACTACAGGCCCCGTGTCCCTCACGGTGCGCGGTGCCTTTCCCTCAGTGTACTGCCCCCCAGCAGTGCCCCACACTTTGGGACCCTTCCCTCCCAGGGAAGCCCAAGCCCCTATGCCCACCATGCCTCAGTGACCTACTGCCCGTTGCCATCTATCCCTGCCTCGGGCAAACCGCCGTCTGACATGGCCACTCCTCACTGGCAAGGGGTGGACCTGCTGCCTCCCTGCAGCCCTAGGACGCTCAGGCCTTGAGAGCCAGGCCTCGGCCTGGCAGTTTGCCTGGCCAGAGGTCGCCAGCCCTGTAGTACCAGCCGTCAGGTCCCTCCTGCTGCCCAGGAGCCCCTGTTCATAGAGCCCCGGCTGGGCCCTGCTGCGCCGCTACGTGCCGCAGCGCTCTCCCAGGCCTGGGGTTAACCCTTGTTAGGCCGGCGCAGGCAGCTGCCCCCGCCAGGGGTGCGGAGACAGGCAGAACACGCGTCCGATGAGACTCCCTGGGCCCAGAGCTCTTCAGAGCGTGACAGGAAAATACGAATCTCCGAACGCATTGCCTAGCAACTGTTACTGAGGCAACAGGCCTATATTCACTATGTGTTCCAGTAAATGATCAGTTAAGTGACCTGGTTTCTGGAAAGTCTCCTGCCTGTACTGGGATTCAAGGAGGTTGCAAGTTCTGTCTCTCAGTACAGTGGCCTCTCTGCCTAGTGTCTTGCAGTGTGCTTGTCTTGCTGGCTTTGGGACCCTTTCCCACACAAGGTGTTCCCTGGATAGAGACCTTTCTCTGGCCGCCATTGTGCATCCTACCCTTCTTACCCTTCTAGTTTGCAGCCTGTTCCTCTCTTGAGCAGCACTTGGCCAAGCACCTTCACTTCTTGACCACACCCCCTTCCGCTTCTTCTGTCATCTTTGGGGCCTTTGAGACAGGACCCCTCTCCATTTTCTGTTGTACTTGGAGTATTGTCAGGTGCACTGGCATCACTGAGATCATAAAATAGCAACCAGAGCTCTGACCAATGTGGTGTTCCTCCTCCGTGGTTTCCCTTTCTTCAGAGTCATTTCTCTGCATTGTTTCCCAAGGTTATGCCTCGTGCAGGAGAGGGCGATTGAGAGGCCAGGGATGCAATTAATGATGTTTCAGAAATAGTTGATATGTTAAATACTTTTTAAAAAGGTGTTTTCAACCAGAAGTCATCTGGGAAAATCAGGAAGAATGATCTTATTAAAATAAATGCCAACTGAGAAGTGAAGGAATACTCAGCGAATTAAAACACAAATAAACCCCATAAACCGGACAATCCAGCAGACATTCACCCTTGGGAATTACCTAACTAAATTACTGCCTTCCTGAAAATTATTCATGAAAATAACGAACATCTGGGAGAAAACCAGAGGAACATAAATATGGCCTTAGTAGCTCAGACAAGGGGTTCATCTAGGGCAGTTTCCTGTCTTCTGACAGTGGCAGCTGCCAGATGCATCAAAGGGAAAGAAGTGAACAAGGCAATATTGGGTTGGCCCTGCTTTGAGTAGGGGAGTTTTGGTGATCAATAACACAGGTACACCGTTTTGGAACAGTCCAGACAACAACATGGACTCCATCTTGGACGCCTTCTCCTTCCTCCCTTGAGGGCATTTTCTTGCTCATTTGACATTTGGTGGGAAAACTAGCCAGACCAGTGACCTCGGTTCTGCCTAGCAACAGCAGCTTATTTAAGGGCTGCCTCTTCGGTGCCAAGGGGCTGCCCTTCCGAGTGGCAGAGTCTGGAGCTACTTAGAGAAGTACGCCAGCACCACACAGATGGGTTTTGGGTGGCACCCCGCGTCCCCAAGGACATACGCATACCTACGATGGCACGGGGAGGGGAGTGGGCTGACACAGCCTGATTGCTTTTTACCTGTGACGCCATCTGGAGATGTGAGGGTCTGCAAGCTGCAGGATATGGTAGTGGTTTCACAACCCTCTCTTTCTTTACCTGGGTCCCATCCTGGGGAAAGGGAACTCACCTGAGTTGCAGTCGTGCACCATCTTTGTGTCTCTTACCTTTAGTTGTGGGGGTCCTCATTATAGCTACGTTCGTTACTTTGTTTGAACTGTTAAATAGCGCCCTGTTTGTTAGCACCCACGACAGTTGGTTTTGTTTTTCCTAAGGGGCTGAGATAAACCCCGCTGACAGAAGCGAATAGGGAGACGTTCCCTTCTCAGCCAGGCTTACCAGTCAGCAGCTGGACTAGATGGCTTCCTGAGGGCTCTTCCAGCCCTAATGTCCTATGATTCTATCTCCTGGAACATGGGGTTGCATCTCTGACCATCTTGGCTAATAGGCATTGATGGACCCATCCTCCCAGAACTTATCCAATTCTTTTTTGAGCTTAGTTGTACTTATGGCCTTCACAGCTTCCCATGACAAGTTCCACAGAGGTTGGCTGTGTAAGGTGTGAAAAGGTACTTCCTTTGTTTTAAACCTGCTGCTTATTAATTTTATCAGGTGATTCCTAGTTGTATTGTGTGAAGGAATAAATTACACTTCCTTATTCGTGTTCGCCATCCCATTCATGATTTTATAGCTCTCTAGCAAATACCCCCTTAGTTATCTATCTTTTAAGCCAAACAGATCCGGATTTTTAATCTTTCTTCATATGGAAGCTGTTCTGCACCCCCAATTATCTTTGTTATGCATCAGGGCATGCTGTGCGCCCAAGGATTCAGAGCCTGCAAGAGCTGTGGCAAGCTTATGCCTCAGGCCGACCCTTGTGCTGACTGCTGTGAGTGTCTGATGAGGAACGCCAAACGGACAAGTGCCCTATCTGTAGTTTTATCCCTGCACTAGGGAGGAGTGGGACCACCGGCTTAAGCTCTTCTTATTGGATGTGGCACTGCGGCCTTAGGCACTGGAGCCGCCCTCAGTATTGGTGGTGCATAGTGCTGCAGCGTTGGTGCATGACCCAGCGCTGAAGAAGCTCTCTGGCCATAGGCACCACTCCCCTCACCGTGTCAAGTATGTGGCACCATTCACAGTCCCTGGTGCTGACCAAGAGGATGAAGGTAGATGGGGCAGATTGCCTTTTAAGGCACCGCACAAAGGCTCTAGTGGGATGCTCCCAGTGGAGGGACACCTACATATGGCATCATGGCCTGTGACGCTGTTGGCTCTGGCACCAATGTTGAGCCTGGTGTCATAATCTCTCCAGGAGGGAGACTGGCTAGAAGAAGAGATTGATCTTCCGTTGACCTTTGAGGCTGCCAGGGATCTCGTTGAGATGATGTTTCACATGTTGCTGCCACATGGACAGTCCCACCCCCATACAGCAAATGGCACTGAGATCAGCACTGGTGGTGGGCACATCAGCAGCATCAGCACCCACTTCAGCGCTGGGTCCAGTGTTGGTGAGCCCAGTGCTGGTAGCACTGTTGGTTCTGGCACCAGTGATGGTGGCTCCGTGTACTGTGCCACAGATACCTGCCATGTCATTGAGCACAGCACCAGCCACAGTGACACCGATACCGGCACCAGTAGCAGCACTGAGACAAACTGGCTACACTTGCCAGAGACTAGGCCTCTTCCCCCATACTTCAGAAGGTCAAGTCCAGCCCCCTGCTCTAGGCAGGACCAATCCCAGCTAAATCAACCAGCCAGGGCTTGGTCAAGCTCCCGCAGCTGGTACTGCTCACGCTTCAGGCATCGCTCCTGGTCCGGTCCACACTGAGGCACTGGTGCAGACATCCTGGCTCCCACAGTGGCAGACACCAATGAACTGGCTGTTCTGGACACTTTGGGCCTACTCTCAAACCCAGGGCCCCTCCATCAGCCACGGCGGTCCCCACCCGGGGACTGGGGCGGGAGGTGGATCAGCAATGCCCTCAGAAGCCCACTGTGCCAATGACAGTGCCACCCGGGCCAGGTCCTCAGATGGGTCCTCTCCATCCCTCGTCTTCGCAGGTGGTTTCAACACAGCCTCCTGCATCCCAGGTGGAGGGCACAGAGGTTCTGGTCCCAGTCTCTTCCTCTTCTCTGGGTGAGGTGGTATTGGGCATGTCTTCTACCTCTTTCCTGGCCATGGACCTTGGAGCCCACCAGGCCTCCTGCACAGGGCTGCACAGAACCTCTAGTTGCAGGCAGAGGAGGTGGTGGAGGACTCCGATCCCATGGTGACATCCTTATGGCCAAGGGCCAGCTAGGGTGGCACTGCCTCTCATAAAGTCCCATCCACAATACTACCACGGTGCTCTGGCAGACTCCTGCATCCATCCCTTCTACTGCAGTATCTCTCATATATGGACAATTGGCTCATCAAAGCTAACTCACAATCAAGTGACAGGGCATGAGGCTCTCATGTCCAACATGTTCCGGAGGCCGGGCCTTGTCCTCAGTGCTCCTTAAATCCACTCTATTCCAACCCAATGCGTAGAGTTCATAGGGGCCCTACTGGACTCCATGATGGGCCAGAGCATCACTTCCAGTTCCCTCATCCAGAACTTCCAATCGTTCCTCATGACCATGGCCATGCACATGTACATGGTGCACCATGCCTGCCTTCATCTCCGGCCCCTGCAGGCATGACTAACGTCCAAGTCCAGGGCCCACTGGACAGGGTGCTGCAGTGGAATGTGAGGGAGTTCCCTTAGCAAACCTGAGCCCCTCATGGTCCCTAGTGACATACGTTTCCACCCAAGGGTGGGGTGCCCACCTCGGCCAATTACAGACTCCGAGCCTGTGATCCCAGGACGAATTGTACCTTCACATAAACATTAAGGATGTGGAAGATAAACCACCCATAAGGGTGATGCTTACCATTCTGGTTAATTGGTGGGGGCTGGAGTTGCTCCTTGCCTGCTGTTGGGAGGGGCTCTCCAGCCTGGCTGGAGCAGCCCCATCGCCATCTCAAGTGGCAGGAGCTTTCCATGTCATCAGTAGGGGTTCATCTGGCCACCATCTCTGCCTTTCACCCAGGCACAGAGGGATGTTGTCTTTGCTAACTCTTTGGTCAGCTGTTTTCTTAAAGGTCTCAACAGGCTATACCCACAGGTCCTATAGTCTGTTCTAGCTTGGGACCTCCATTTGGTCCTGTCCAGACTCACGAGGCCACCATTTGAGTCTTTGGAGCTGTGCTCCCTGCTCTCTCTCTCATAGAAGGTAGTGATAATCTCAGCCAAGAGGGTGTCTGACAGCAGAGCCATATACTGTGTTCTAAAGGGACAGGGTTCAGTTCATTTCTCATCTGGCTTTTCTCCTGAAGATTGTCTGCCTATTTCACATCAACTAGGGCATCTTTCTCTCTGTGCTCTAACCTAAGCTGCAATCGAGGTGTCTTCCCTCATTGCATGTCCGCAGAGCGCTAGCCTTTGGCATGCAGGAACAAAGCCATTCTGAAAGTCCGTCCACTTATTCATGGAAGTGGCGGACAGACTCACTGATCACGTCCTGCATTTGAGAGTGTCCACTCCTCTGATCACAGCACACTCCACCAGGGCTTCGGCTTCTTCAGGGGTGTTTCTGGCACAGGTTCCCATCCAGGAAGTCTGTAGAGCAGCGACGTCACCATGCACTGTGCAGTCACTCAGCAGGCCAGATACGATGTGGCTTTTGGACGAGCAGAGCTCCAATCAGTGGACAGCTCCTGAACTTAGGCTAGAGAGCCACAGATTGGAACTGAGATGATCCAGAACTCGAAGAAGAAAAAATGGTTACTCACCTTCTCAGAACTGTAGCTCTTTGAGATGCGGTGGTCGTGTCCACTCCAAACCTCACCCTCCTACCCACCCATCAGCATTGCTGGCAGAAGGAAGTGAGGGGATGGTGAATCATCAGGATTCTGTGTTGAGCACCATGGAGACATAGCTCCACGGGAGGTGCCCAGGCTGACTTGATGGATGCTGCTATGGGAAAAATCTGGCTACCGTGTACGTGTGTGTGCACACACTGATTGGAATGGACGTGAACAACAGTGACAAGAAGGTGAGTAACCGTCTTTCACCTGCAGATGTTGCTGCTGCACTATTTCATCCCTTTTCGCTGATCGTTAATGAATATGTTCAACACCACAGGTCCTTGTACAGCTCTTGGGGGAACCCCTATTCACTTCAGTCCATTCTGAAAACTTACCATTTATTCCGACCCTTTGTTGCCTGTTTCTAAATCAGTGTGGCCCAGGAGGACCTTCCCTCTTATTCCATGACTGCTTACTTTGCTTACGAGCCTTTGGCAAAGAATCTTTTCAAAGGTCCACTGAGAGTCCAACTACACTCTATGGCCTCAATCAGCCTTCTCTGTATGTTTATTGACACCTTCAAAGAATCTACTACAGGGGTCTCCAACCTTTTTAAGCAGATCACATTTTGAATTTAAGTGCAGTCCAGGATCTACCTGAAACCCAAACACTGTTGCCCTGCCTCCTTCCCATCCCTTCTGCAAGGTCCCGCCCCTCTCACTCCATCTTCCCTCCGTCCCCCTTTCTACTCACTCTTATCGGGCTGGGGGCAGAAGGTTGGGGTGTGGGGGAGGAGGATGCAGCTGCTGATCTTGGGCTAAAGGGTTTGGAGTGTGGGAGGGGCACTGATCTGAGCTTGGGGCTGGGAGTTGAGTTGCAAGAGAGGGTTCAGGCTCTGGGACGGAGTCTGGGTGCAGGGGGACTCAGGGCTAGGGCAGGAGCTTGGAATGCAGGAAGGGTTCAGGATTGGGGCTGAGATTCAGTGTAAGCTCCAGCTGCGCACCGCTTACCACAGGTGGCTTCTGGGTTGTGGTGCAGGAGGCTAAGGCAGGTTCACCCCTGCTCTGGCCCTGCACTGCTCCCAAAAGCTGCCAGCAAATTCTCCCTATCCCTGCCCCCTCTCTGTTCTGTGGAGATGGGCTATAGGGTGCGCAGGAGGGGCACCCTGACATCAGCACCCCCTACTTCCCGTGTCCTGCATAGCAAGCAGGGGGGTGTCTACAAGGCAGAGGGCAGGAGCAGCACAAGCAGTGCGGAGAGGGGCAGATCAAGTGGCACTTCATAGCCTCCTAACTGAACCTCTCAGGATCACTTGTCAAAGATTCCAAGATCTAAAAGATTTTAATCTATCACAGCAACATTTAACTTTAAAAAGGGGAACTACACAAAAAGTAGGAAGCTAGTTAAATAGAAACTAAAAGGAACAGTCACAAGGATGAAATGCCTCCAAACTGCATGGAGAACATTTGAAAATGCCATAATAGAATCTCAAGGTAAATGTATGCTCTAAATTAAATTAATTAATTAAATAAAATAAAAATGGTAAGAGGACCGAAAAATGCCCCTATGGCTAAGCAGCAGCGTAAAAGGGGTGTTGGGAAGCAAAAAAGCATGCTTTTACAAATTGGAAGTCTAATCCTAGAATTATAAAACACTAGAACTGGCAGGAACCTCAAGAGATCATCAGGTCCAGTCCCCTGCCCTCACAGCAGGATCAAGCGCTGTCTCTAGCTCATCACTGATAGGTGTCTATCCAAACTGCTCTTAAATATCTCCACTGATGGAGATTCCACAACCTCCTTAGGCAATTTATTCCAGTGTCTGACCACCCTGACATCAGGAAGTTTTCCTTAATGTCCAACCTAAACCTCCCTTGCTGCAGTTTAAGCCCATTGCTTCTTGTCTTATCCTCAGAGGCCAAGGAGAACAATTTCCCCCCTTCCCCTCTCTGACACCCTTTTAAATATCTGAAAACCACTATCATGTCCCCTCTCAGTCTTCTCTTTTCCAAACTAAACAAGCCCAATTCCTTCAGTTTTCCTTCATTGGTCATGTTTTCTAGACCTTTAATATTCTTGTTGCTCTTCTCTGATCCTTCTCCAATTTCTCCACATCTTTCTTGAAATGTGGGGCCC
>JANRFK010006693.1:70836518-70855975 GCA_030068395.1 Apalone spinifera
ATCTTTCTTGAAATGTGGGGCCCAGAACTGGACACAATACTCCAATTGAGGCATAATCAGCTCAGAGTAGAGCGGAAGAATGACTTCTTGTGTCTTGCTCATAACACTCCTGCTAATGCATCCCAGAATCATGTTTTGTTTTTTTGGGGTTTTTTGGGGGGTTTTTTTGCAACAGTGTCACAGTGTTGACTCATATTTAACGTGTGGCTCCACTATGACCTTAAATCCCTTTCTGCAGTACTCCATTCTAGACAGTCGCTTCCCATTCTGTACGTGTGAAACAAATTGTTCCTTTCTAAGTGGAGTACTTTGTATTTGTCCTTATTAAACTTCATCCTATTTACCTCAGACCATTTCTCCAGATCATTTTGAATTATGACCCTATCCTCCGAAGCACTTGCAACCCCTCCCAGCTTGGAATAGTTTGGAAACTTAATAAGTATACTCTTTATGCTGTCATCTAAATAATTGATGAAGATATTGAACAGAACCGGTCCCAAAACAGACCCCTTTAGAATCCTTCTTGTTATGCCCTTCCAGCATGACTGTGAACTAACTACTCTCTGAGAATGGTTATCCAGCCAGTTATGCACCCACCTTACAGTAGCCCCATCTAAGTTGTATTTGCCTAGTTTATTGATAAGAAGGTCATGCGAGTCTGTATTAAATGGCTTACTAAAGTCTAGGTATTCCACATCTACCACTTCTCCCTTATCCACAAGACTTGCTGTCCTCTCAAAGAAAGCTATCAGAGTGATTTGATATGATTGGATCTTTACAAATCCTTGCTGGCTGTTACTTATCAACTTATTTTCTTCCAGTTGTTTGCAGATGAATTCCTTAATTACTTGCTCCATTATCTTTCCTGACACAGAAGTTAAACTGACTGGTCTGTAGTTTCCTGGGTTGTTCCTATTTACCTTTTTATAGATGGGCACTAGATTTTCCCTTTTTCAGTCTTCTGGAATCTCTTCCAACTTCCATGATTTTTTCAAAGATAATAGCTAAAGGCTCAGATACCTCCTCTATCAGCTCCTTGAGTATTCTTGGATGCATTTCATCAGGCCCTGGTGACTTGCCGACATCTAACTTTTCTAAGTAATGTTTAACTCTTTCTGTTTTATTTTAAGTTCTAAACTTACCCCACTTCCACTAGCATTCACTGTGTTAGGCATCCCTTCATCATCAACCTTGGTGAAGACCAATACAAAGAAGTCGTTAAGCACCTCTGCCATTTCCATGTTTCCTGTTATTGTTTCTCCCTCCTCACTGAGCAATGGGCCTACCCTGTCCTTGATCTTCCTCTTGCTCCTCGTATACTTTTGTAGAATAACTTCTTGTTACCCTTTATGCCTCTAGCTAGATTGAGGTCTTTTTGTGCCTTTGCCTTTCTAATCTTGCCCTTGCATACCTATGTTGTTTGCTTATATAAAAAGGAAAATAGAAATGAGCATAGACTTTGGCAAGTCAACTGTGAATGTAAAAGGCAGGCAAAGAAAGAATTTGAAGAGCAACTTATTAAAACCACACATAATTAATAGCATTGGAAGTGTGCCAAACAGTCAGTAGAGCCACTGGATGCTCGAGATGCTAAAGAACACTCAAGACAGATAAGGCTGTTGCTGAGAAGCTGAAACAATTCTCAGCATCTCTCTTCACTGCGGAGGATGCAGGGGAGACCCCCCCACACCCAAGCCATGGTTTTAGGTAACAAATCTGAGGCACTGTCCAAGGTTGACATCTCAATAGAGGAGGTGTAGGAACGAACAGATACATAAAATATTATTGCAAATGATACTATACTATATTAAGGAGAGCTATGAATATCTGTCAGAACAGTAAACAGTACAAAGGGAGCTAGAAAGACAAGACATAATATAGAGAAGAAATAATATGAGATTCAGTTGAGAAGAATTTAAGATGATCCTTCTAAAGGATAGGAACCAGAAATGGCTAGAAAAAGCTAGGGTATGTCTACACAATGAAATTAGGTTGAATGTATTGAGGTTGACTTTCAGCACCTGATTTGATAAAGTTGAAGGTGTGTCTGGCCTGCTGGGTGACTGCACAGTGTATGGTGAAGATGGAATGGACACACCTAGAATTTTGTGTTTATTCCTGGGCACCTTGTAAGTTAAAAAAAAAATGCCAAGCTGGAGGGAGTTCAGAGATTGTCAAATCCCATTTAAAATGTTAACCAGTTAAACTATATGTTGAAGCAGTTAACCAGCTCACTTCATCATGGGTAGGGAGCTGCTGGAGAAGCACCCCCAACCATGGCGTGGTGGGTCTGGCCAGACATTTGAAACGAGACTGGATAAGGTGCTAGGCAAGGTTGATAGGGTGCAATCCTCCATGGGCCCAGAATGATGGACTTGAGTGAACTGCTATGGCTTTCCCGTGTCTAAGGGTTCCCAGAATGATGTCCATTAGTTGCTGACCTCTGACCTGTGCTCTTTTGATATTTCTCAGAGACCTGCTTGCTTTTCTGTTACCCCAGTTTGTCGTTCTCCTCCCGTTCTACCATCAGTGCACCTAGCTAGAAAGCAGCACCTCAGAGACGGATATTTCTCATTATGGCTTATTAAGTGTTTGGCTGCTCTGCTGACCGAGAGCTCAGGTTGCCCATTAGTCCCCCTCATGATGTAGTCCAATGATTATTTCCCACTGGTAGAACATGTGCTGATCTTGGACATGAGTTTTGAGTACTTTGAGCATCTCCTTCACTTTTATGCTTCTGCCAGCCTGGGTCTTGTCTTTCAAAGCTCCATTTATTCTTCCATTGTACTGTATCCACATATTTCATCCATCAGGAGGAAACCACATTTTGCTTTTGGGTTTATAAGTCTCAGAGGAGGAGCCATGTAGGTCTGTAACTTTAAAGACAACAAGTAGTCCTCTAGCACCTCATCTGATCAAGTATCAGAGGGGTAGCCGTGTTAGTCTGAATCTGCAAAAGCGGCGAGGGGTCCTGTGGCACCTTATAGACTAACCGAAGTGTTTGGAGCATAAGCTTTCGTGGGCAAAGACCCACTTCGTCAGATGCATGTAGGGACTGCATCTGACGAAGTGGGTCTTTGCCCACGAAAGCTTATGCTCCAAACACTTCGGTTAGTCTATAAGGTGCCACAGGACCCCTCGCCGCTTTCATCTGATCAAGTGGGTCTTACCCACGAAAGCTCATGATACTCTGTATTTTTGTTAGTCTCTTGCTCCCAGGGAACGTTGACTGAAGATTACATAGCTGGAGTCCACGTACCAAGTTTCCTGCCGTCCCCTCAGTGGGAGGCCGATGGGAGCAAACGCTCCCGTCAGCTTCTCTTACTCTTTGCAGAAGCCAACTATGGGGGTGCCGCCTGAGTTCAAATTAGCAGGTCTTTACTAGACCCGCTAAATCGGACTCTGGAAGATCATGGCAACATGGATCTTCTGTTTAGTGAAGACATGGTCAAAGGTGCCACGGGACTAGTCCTTGGGGTTATGTAACTCCTGGTGACTGCAGCTTGTGGTTTGGTGATGCTGGGCAATGCTGCCCTCTGGTGGCAAAACACAGTACCACTAGCATCACGAGAGAGTCATTGGCTACATCTGAGCTGAAGATATGGCTGCGTGGAGTGAGGGGGTGTGCAGCCCCAGATGAGACACCACAGTACAGGAGGGGCAAGAGGAATGCACTGAGGGTAGGAGTTATGCAGGGATAGGATGCTCAGGTTTGTCTGAATTGTTGATCTGCATGGCTTGAGGACAGGGTGTGTCGCTCTGGCATTATTGCCCTCTGGGCTAGATGGGTCCAGATAATCTCCATTTAGCCCAGGGTCCGGAAAGGCTGTTCTAAGCCCCCTTTTGGTCTTGGCTTAGTTTGCCAGCAGCAAGTGGAATCAAAGCAGCTGGGTTCAGGGGAGAATCAGGTTCCAGATTTGAAATATTTTAAATAAAAGTTTTACAACAAAGCTGACTAAAAGCCCAATTTGGTTGCAAATAGTGAAACTGTAGCTCACTCTCACCAAAGCCCTGACTGTGCAGCACCGCTCCCCTCAAGGTCTGTTTTCTTGTCTCCTCCTGTAGCGGGAGGTCATAGGCTATGGCCCTGCTGCTTCTCTCAGGCTCTCCCCCTCCCACCATTAATCACTTCAGGGTCCTGGCTGGGGGGTGGCTTTTCTGCTATTGATTTTCTCACTCTATTTTGTTTTATCTCCTTAGACGAACATTGGTTCAATCTTGGTCTCAGTAAATCCGTACAAACCCATCTCTGGTCTGTACACTGCAGCTGCCATGGACCGGTACAGACAGCATCATTTGGGGGAGCTGCCGCCTCATATCTTCGCCATGGCTAATGAGTGTTACTGCTGCTTGTGGAAGCGTCACGACAGCCAGTGTGTTCTGATCAGGTCAGAGACTGAAAATACAGCTAATCCCTGATTGTATTAGACACCCCAGGCCCATCCTGCTGCCTGCAATGGTGCCCGTGTTCCTACCCCTTCTCTAGCCTAACCGACAGTAGTGGAGATGCTCCATGTTTGGTTCTCCACACCACTTATGTGCCATTCACCCCTGTGTGGGACAGTCCCTTCCTCTGCTGGTTCTGGGTCTGAGTGTGGATCATGTCTGTTCCTTAACAGTGGAGAAAGTGGAGCTGGAAAGACAGAGAGCACCAAGTTGTTGCTCAAATTCCTGTCAGCCATGAGCCAGAACTCTGTAGGGGGCCCTGCACTGGAGAAGAGCACTCACGTGGAGGAAGCCATCATGGAGAGCAGGTACAGTTGATCTCCTCCGGAGAGACCACTCGTGAGCACTTGGGGACAGCATATGCAGCGGTAAGAGGGGCCCACCTGGCTAGGACAGCTGCCCGAGCGTTGTCACTTAGCAGCCCTTTCACCCCCTGAAGTACTAACTTCTGGAAGCACAGAACCATAGCGTGTAAGGCCAAATCGGGTCATTAGATCTAGTCCAACCACCCACATGTCACAGGGCACCAGCACCACTTGCGTATCAAACTCACCCACGCAACTGAGACCTTAGGAGACAAAACGGTTCTGTGCCACAGGCAGAGAATTGGAGGGGCCGAACACACCAAGCTCCAGGCCTGCAATACGCTCTCCCCAGGTAAGCCTGGCAAGTGACCGGCACCCAGGAAAGCAGACTCCCTCCTTGCAAGGTCACTGTCTTCCCAGCCCCACGATATGGCGACCACGTGAGCCCCAGCCAGCCACGCACCTGAGAGAATTCTCAGTGTCACCCAGAGTCCCTTCTCTAGATGCGGCCATCCCTGATGATTTAGAGGAAAGAGGTTAAAAAACCTGCCCAAATGCATGGGGGTGGGGAAAACCCCATTCTGTCCCCTGGGTGGGAAACGCTGCAGCATGAACATTCAGATGCCATAGTGGTGAGGGCCATATAAGAATCTGAATAGGAAAGACCAGAATGGAACTTCACCAAGGGCATTAGCACATCTAATTAGGGACAATGTACGAAACAGACACCCTGGAAGTCCACAGTGCCTGCTTCCCAGATAGCCCTTTGCAGAGTTCACTTCCATCCTGGTGTCTTCCGTGCCAGCCCTTATGCATGAAACAACCTCCCTGAACTATTCTGTAAGGCCGAAAGCTTCTGAGGGGCAGCCAAGTTAGCCTGTAACAGGAAAAGCTTACAAAGCAACGAAGACACTAGCAGCATCTCCAAGCCTAAGCAAGGTGCTACTAGACTTATTCGTTGTTTAAGTATTTTCTGTAAAGCCAGTGTCCTCAGATCCATCTCTGGGAACCTGCCCAGTGGTAATGGCGAGGGAGGTGTCTAGCAGGAACATCTGACCTCACGCAGACCTTCAGTCTGTTGTCTGTGCACGTGGTGAGTCTGTGCAATGGTCTGTCCCTTTTGCTGTTACCCTCCCCCGGGAGCGCCGCTTGCTTCACATGCTGCTTGTGCTCGTCTTTAAATAGATGTTAGGCTGCTTGGGGCACGGAGTGTTTCCTGTTACTTGTGCAGAACCTTCACAATGGGCATCCATTCTGGGCCTTTGGGAGAAATTGTAATATGAATAGTAAAACTATGGTCATTGGGATGGGCGACAGATGAGCCCTGGCCTAGGGAGGCTGGCCTCTCAGCTCCACCCTTTTTGCCCGAGGGTCTGCCTATTGTACACTCACCACAGCTCTGTGGCCTCTGGCCCTGCCCCAGGCTAGCACCTCCTGCTGTCTGTTTGGTCCTTCAGAGTCGAGCAGCATGGCCCCAGCTTCCCTGGGCTCTACCACCTGGCCTGACCCCTGACTGGCATGCCCCCCACCAAGGCCCCAGCCATAGCTGTGGGTGTGTGGCACAGCTGGATCAATCCAATGCATGGCAGGAGTGCTACGGTCCTGGTGACACTCTCTGGCCTGGGAACAGGGGTCAGGAGGGGCCTGGAGCTGAGGTATGGGCAAGGACATGTCAGGCAATTGGGAAGGCAGTGCTTGGCTGTAGGTTGGCATAGAGGTTGCTCTTCTGACATCAGGGGCAGTTTGCTCCAGCAAGAGGCTATGTGGGAATGCAGTGCAACAGAGAAGACACACTTTTCCCCTCTGTTTTTTGCCCAAGCAGGGCCTCTTTATAGTCAGAAGAAGACTAGACTTTCTTCAGCTTAGGGCAAGGAGAGGCGTGTGCAAAACCTGGGTATGAAGGAATGTTAATGGGTCATTAGGTTATTGTCAAGGAGAAGATTCCCTGGAAGGACCTTATTGAGGGATTCACAAATTCATCCTCTTCAGAGACAGGCTCAGGTCTCCAGAGGCTCATCCCATCTTGAGGCAGTGGTAGTAATAGAAGCATCTGGAAAAAAAAAAGTGATAAATAATTAGGATAGGTCAGTTCTTCTGCCGGATCTGGATTGCATAGTGAGCTGGGTTCACGTGACCCACAGGTGTGTTTAATACAGCTAACTGCAGAGCACACCAAAGATGTAGAATCAGGAACCATGTCCTGGAATACAGTGACTCAAACCAGGGATCATGGTGAGAACCAACTGAATGTTAGCTCTTACTGCAGCGTGTTGGCTGAGAGCCCAATGCGATCCTTGGATGTACAAGCAGAGGAGTCTTGAAGAGCAGAGAAGTGTGTATATAGCATTGGTGAGATTTTGCATCCAGTTCTGATGTGCAGACTTTAAAAAAGCATATTGATGAATTGGAAAGTACTCAGAGAAGAGCTACAAGAATGATTCAAGATCTGGAAAACTTGCCTTGTAGTGAGAGACTGATGTGAGAAGGTTAAGCAGTGAGTTAATCATGGCCTATAAGGTTTCTGATGACTGAGGGCTCCTTAATGTGGCAGACAAACACAGAACAAGATCTAGTCTCTGAAAGATGGAGCTCAGCCAGGTCTTATTAAAAATAAAGAACATGTCTCTTTCAGGGAGGCTGATCGATGACTGGAACCACTTATTCAGTGACATGGTCGATTCTCTTTCAGTCTTTCTAGAAGCTACATTGTAGTTCACCCAGACGTGGTGGACTCAGTGCAGGAATCCCTAGACGGAGTTATGCGGCCTGTATTATGCAGGAGTCAGACTCAGTTATCATAATGGTCCCTTATGGTCTTAAATCTGAATCTCCTGGCACTCGTTCCTTTACTTCTCCCTGTGTTGCCAGTTAGATCAAGCCCCAGACAAGATGTGATGGGAACAGTGGTGGTGTACAGCAGGGCTCCCCATGACACATGCAGACCCCTCTCCTGTTGTAAACAGTTTCCTCAGATCTTTGGTATTGATGGGAGCAGAGGAAAAGGTTGATCTAAGCACTTTTCCCGTGATCCTGGGCTTGGCTGAGAGCTGATCCAATCTCCAGCTTGTATGAATTAGTTACAGGGCTCCTCTAACTTGACCCGGCCAGAATGCACTATAGGGACCCTTTGGCTGGTTGAGCACCAGCATAGTGTGTTGCATTCTGGCTCCATCCTCTAGTCTTCAGATGGCTCTGTCATACTCCCTTTACCTGAGGCCCACAGGTCGGGGGAATTCTCAGCAGCTTTCACAGAGTAGCTTTAAGGCCCCATTTTATGCTACTCCAGTGGCTTTGAATGACCTTAGTGGGGTTGAGAAACTAGGCTAATGTATACAGCAAGCCAGCAGTGCTGCAGTTACATTGAAGCTCAGACTCACACACTCGTGTTAATGGCTCTCCTGTGTGGTGTAATGCTGTCCTGCACCCAGGTGCATACCCAGAGATCCCATTGGATTCAAACTCCATTTCAAAGAGAGCCGTGTAACCGACATACTTTGTTTTTAGTCTTGTTTACTTGCTTTTGGTAAGGTTCATGCTTTGTATTTTCCCAGGAATCCTGTCTCTGCAGTCTCCCTTGTCCCAGCTGGGTTAGTTTCAGTGATGTTCTTGTTTGCTGTGTCCCCTTCTTTGACCTTCTTCCTTTCTGGTATCCTTTGTCTATGAAAGAAAACTAGTGCAAGAAGGATTTTGAAGGGTGCATAAAATGGATTGTTGATGATTTCTCTAATAATTATTTTATTTTCTCAGGGCTTTTCCTCCTTCCTCCTCCTCCTCCACCTCTCTGCTCCTTTTGACACTGTTGACCATCCCGTCCTTCGTGACCTTTTGTCCTCCCTTAGCTTTTGCTACTCTGTCCTCTCCCAGTTCTTCTCCTACATCAGTGGCTGCGCCTTCAGCATCTCTTTCGGTGTGTTCTCTTCCTCCCTGCTCCCACTGTCCGTGGGATCTCACAGTGCCCTGTAGTTGGCCTTATTCCTCTCTTCTCCCGTTACACTTCTTTGGTGACCGCATCTGCTCTCGTGGCTCCAGCTCTCATCTCTAAGCCAGTGTGCCAGATTCCAGACTTGTCTCTGTTCAGTCCCATAGCTCTCTGTTTCTCTGACATCTTCTCCTGGATACGTCTCACTGTCCCCTTGATTTTAACATGGCCAAAGCCAAATTCCTGGTCTTTGCTCTGAAACCCCCCTGGCACACTCTTGACAATACAACTTTCCTCCCTGCCCCTTTGGTTTGTAATCTGGGGGTCGTCTCTGACGCCTCTCTTTTTACCTCTTAGAGCAAGCTCATGTCTGAATTCTCTAGCTGCTTCCTTTCCAATGTTTCTAAAGTCTGATTTTTTTCTTTCTCCCCACATAGCTAAAACTCTGGTTTCAGACCCTTCTCATGTGCTGTCTTTACTACTGCTGCCTTCTCTACGCAGGCCTACCTGTCACCCCCTCTGGTACCTTCAGAATGAAACCTCTAAGACCACCCTTGTAGCCTGTCACCCTTGCCCCTTGGGCAGGATTCCTGCCTGCTCAGGCTTCCTGTTCGCCACTTCATCAAATGCAAACGCTCTCAGCGTCCTTCACAGCTCTGCTCCACATACACTGTGTTGCCTCCCCCATTCTCTCTACTTCGCTGATAATGCCAGCCATAAATGCCTAGTTACCCACCTAGTCTCACATATGCTACCCCTCCAGGACTCTCACATCTGTCTCTGCACTTTCTTCAATGCTGCCCCTAAGGTGTGGAATGCCTGTAGAGCCTCTCCTCTCTGCTCCTTCAAATCCTTCCTCTAGATCCACGTCTGACCTGGTCTCTGCTAGAAATCAGCGTGTCAGTGAGCGCTTGGGACTGCTGCAGCCAGAGAGAGCTGACTGCTTACATTCAGATTGTTTAGAATCCTCAGGAACTGTTAGATGGGTAGTTGAGCTACACAATATAACACTGAGAACCATGTGATCTTTTTGTCATTATGTGTGTCCTCCCTCTCCTTCTGTTGGGGTCATTTTGTTTCAGATCAGACCCTGATCCTGCACACGTTTGTGTATAACACTGTGGATATGTGATGTCGATGAACCAGTGCAATTACTTGTGTGTAAAGTGACTTGTGCATAAGTGTTAGCAGGAGCCATTCTTCAGTAGTAAGCTTCCTGGTATATTTGTGCAAGCAGGGGAACCTGGTCCTGCATGGGTTCTCTGGGTGCTACTGCAGTACAAATAATTTCATTTTTGCCTTTGCTTAAAACCTGTTTTTCCAAACAAAAAGATTTTGTAAAGCTTTTCCAGCATTTCAGTGTCACCCCCTTGTCACATAGCTGTCCTTGTCCCAAGCCAAGACAGCCTTCTGCTTTCTGCAAATTCCAGGCGTGTTGGATCTCAAATAAGCTTGGAAGTCATAGTTATATTTTAACCTTTTGATAGTCCTGGACTTGCCCCCCCCCCTCCTCGGAAACTGTAGAGACCAGAGCACGGGCACCGTCTACACATTCAAAACTATATTTTTCCAGGTGATGAAGCAATCTTCTTTGCTAAAAATGACAGTGAGCCGTAGGGTTAAATGTAAACTTGTGCAGAGCATTCTTGCTACGCAGCCTTGACTTTTTCTTTGTTTATTTTCTCTACTGGACTTTTAGTCCCCGTATTTGTTAAACTGTTAAATGGAGTGTTTCTAATACTGGTTCTATTTTGCCTGTTCCAATGAAATTGGCTTTTGCCCTTGAAGTGCTGTTGGTATTGCCCTGCTGAGTAAGAACCAAAGTCTCTAAGCTGCTCACTGTGTTTATAACCCAACATTGTCCTGGCAGTTTGAACCATCTGAGGCTGATCAGGAAAGCTGGTTTTTAGATCAAAACGAAGTGGGGGTTTTTTTTTCCAAATTTCCTGATCAGACCAAAGTTTTAAGACTTGAGTCCGATTGAGAGGATATTCTTCCTGAGCTGTAAGGAATGGCATATTGTGCTCAGCATAAGATTTGAAATACGTAGGGAGTAAGTCTGCCTCCATGTTTGGAAAGACCTTAGTTCATTTAGGACCTGATAACAAGATGTCCTACAACCTCTATTTCATATTCCAGCATGGTCATCTCAGCCATTTATCTGAACAAAGCAAATTCATTTTGCATGTATATTTGGTGCTTCATGAGGGTTTGCAGACTTGTAATGTTCTCCACGTCACAGTGCAGTAGTTATGCTGCCCCATTTCCAGAGGGGGAAGTTGTGGCACAGAAAGGCTTTCCCAAGGCTGCAGACGGGTAATGTGAGAATGAGGCTGGGATTAATCCTGCTCGACCATCCCTCTTTTGATTTAGTCAGAGCTCCTGCAAGTTAGTGCGTGTGGCTCTTCAGCCTGAAAAACAGAGGCCTTGCCCAGGCTGAATGGATACTACTTAAGATCCCAGGTTGGTTTTGGTAAGACCGGGGTCACCCCATCTTCTGTGACCTTTCTGATAATTTTGGGCAACAAGAGGTCAGTTTGCTGCAGAGGGTTGTAGTGTGCACTCTGCTAACAAAAGAGTGTCCTGGCTCTGGGAGCGTCTCACAGCAGTAAAGGCCCAGCCAAAGGTTGGTGTATATATATATATTTTTTTAAATGGACGTGAGCTCAGCCCAGATAGTGCCAGTGCTGAGTGCTCCCATGAACCCGGGGCTGGTTTAGCTAATCTCAGTCCCAGGGAGTTAGAGCCTGTTCAGTAGTGCCTTATAGCTGCCTCCTGCCAGCCTCTCCCCTCTAGCTCCAGCCAGTTTATTTTGCCTGCAGCCTGTTCTGTGGTGAATGTGACCTTGAGCTGATGGACTGCACCTGGTGCACAGCTAATCCTGCCTGAGCATTGGGGCCACTATTCAGGTCCGTGATTGTCTTCCTTCCCCAGCCCTATTCTGGAGGCCTTCGGAAATGCCAAGACAGTTTATAACAACAACTCCAGCCGCTTTGGCAAGTTCATCCAGCTGCACTTCTCGCGTCACGGACACATCCAGGGCGGGCGAGTCACCGATTGTATCCTTTCCTCTGGGCGCCCTGCCGCTTCCCTCCCCAGCAGACAGCGAAGTGGGGAGGAGTCAGTGGAGGCTGAAAGCTCTCGGGCAAATTTGGTTGTAGCCATGTGATCCACGTGGGCTGTCATATATAACAGATGAGGCCATGTCTAGGGAGTGGGCATTGCGTTACCCTTCCCTGGTCTCTGCATCGCTAGATCCCTTCAGATCTCTGCACGAGATGGGAACAAAGGTTAGAGTCCTATCCCAGAAGAGCACAAATACACTAATCCCATGGTGTCCAACTAGCCACACTCACCCGCCCAAGTAGGGTGTTGGACACCATGGCACTTATCCATAGACATGTGTAGCGGAGAAGTTCTGTTACACCATTTAGTTCATGCTTCTTCCCTGGGGAGGAGCAGAAGATTGCTCCTTTGGGGTATGTTTTCGTGGAGCTGTGTGTCAAGAAGACCTTGCAGCATGTCCAAGGAACAATGGCAGCTGTCAGGAGCCAGCCGCAGCTCCCTAATTTAAGAGCTGTCCAGTGCCTGTGCACAAGGGCAGCCTAGATTATGCCAGGGGAGGATGGGGAGAGTCGAGGTCCATGCCTGTGCAGCCCCCCTACTGGAGTGGCTTGGAACACCTCTTTCCCTTTCCCATCATGCTGGGTTGGGGCATGGCTGGGGTAGAAGGCAGCCCAGTTCTTTTACAAGGGACTGTTCCACAGGCTGTCTCCGGCTGCTCTCCACTAATGTGGCACACAGGGGCCTGGCTGACGTGAGGCTCTGGCTCAGAGATGGTCAACTGAGCTCCAAGCTAGTGATTGATTGTGGAGGACATTTTGGCTTGAATGGCTCGCCAAGGCCAGCCATGGATGCCTAATGGTAAGAGACCTGAATTAGCGACTGGACTTCCAAAGATGCTGAGCATTGGCCGTCCCACTGACTTGCAGGGGAGCAGGGCTGCGCAGGCCTGCGGGAAGTCATTCTTATCCACAGGCAGTTGCTGGTGTTGCTTCCAACCAACCAACCACTTAGGGCAGTGACAGCTTAGCCTCCCGGGTGCTCCGTCTCCAATAGAAGTTGAGGGCAGAGATCTTGCCGGAGGCTTTGTGGCCCGTGTAATGTAGGAAGTCAGGGTAGATTATTACAGTGGGTCACGTCTGGCCTTGAAATCTCTGATTCTCGAGCCTCTGCATACCATTGGCTTGGCCTCCCTCTGTCCCTGCACAGGACCTGTGCTGGGTCGGGCCCTCCTTCGCACTTTCTCTTAAATCTCCTGTTCTGAATGTACTGCCTCTTTCCTATAGCCTGAGGCCTGGTCTACACAAGGTCAGCCCTGTGTGGGGGTGAGAAGAATTTACGCCTTTGGGAGACAGCTGTTGCCCTAAGCCCCAGTGTAGATATAAGACTGGCCGGACGGGGTCAGACCAAGGTCCGTCCAGCCCAGTGTCCTGTTGGCCGACAGTGGCCAATGCCAGGTGCCCCAGAGGGAGTGAACAGAACAGGGAACCATCCAGTGATCCCTCCCCTGTCGCCCCTTCCCAGCCACTGACAAGCAGAGGCCAGGAACGCCCTCCCTGCCCGGCCTGGTTAATAAGTATACATAGTGCCGGGTATGGAGGAGTTCCTCAATTGGCCTGGCTAACACCTTTGGGAGAGGTGGATTTACTACGGTGACCGAAGAACTTCCTCCAGCACTGCAGAGTGTCTGCGTTACAGCGCTACTGCTGTAGCGTTACCAGTGGAGACATACCGAGTGATTCGGACCGCTGGGTTCATTGGACAGTCACCAGAGAATCGGGCTCTGAAGTCACTTGAATGATGTTCCCCCTTAACCTGATGCTCAGATTTATTGGAGAAGGTGAGTAGAATTTGTTTCCGGGGGAGCGCCTCGCCACCCTTCCTCTCTTGTAAGCCCCTTCGCCCCTTCTCTCCCACAGGGCAGCGTCCCAGCGGGGCTGTCCGTTCCCACTTGGATGGTGCTGCTCTGTGTCCAGACACTGCCCAGAAGGTATCGCCCTTCCAGGATGGTAATATTGGCCATCTCTCTCGGCCATTCCACATGAGCACTGATGTTGATGGCTAAGATCTAATCCTGGGCGTTTTAATAAAAATAATGGCTAGGTCATGGGCAGTAAACAAAAATTAACAGCTCCTGACTTGCCCGTGACTTGATAATAAATACCCCCGACTAAATCTCAGCTCCTGGGGGGCGGCCTGGGCGCTGCTACTGCTCCTTGGGGATCAATACTATTCCGGCTGCACTGGGGGCAAGCAGCCCCAGCCACTATCAGATGGCCTGGGGGCTGCCCAAATAGCAGCTGGTGTGGATAATTCCCAGGGCTGCCCCAGCTGCTCTGGTGGCCCCGGAGTCAGTAGCACCAGCTGCTGCAGCTGCAGAAGTTACGGAGGTTCTGAAAAGTCACAGAATCCATGGCCTCTGTGACGGGCTCGCAGCCTTAGCAGTGACAGTGAAGTAAGGGAAGGGCGTTTGCTCCTGGAGGGCTTTGTGTTGGAACATAAGGATGTCAGAACGGCCATACTGGGTCAGACCAAAGGTCCACCTAGCCCCAGTATCCTGTCTGCCCACTGTGGCCAATGCCAGATGCTCCAAAGGGAGGGATCACAACAGGTCATCCTCACGTGATCCCTCCCCTGTCACCCACCTCCAGACAGACAGAGGCCAGGGACACCATTGTGTCCTAACATATAAAAGCCATTGATAGACCTAACTTCCATGAATCTATCCAGCTCTTTTTGGAACTTTGTTAAAGTTCTAGCCATCAAGTGTTAATGGTCGGCTGCAGAGAAAGGGCCTTGCAGTCTCTTCCCCTCTTGCCTGGTTACCCTTTGTAGCCTGGGGGCAGTGAGCCCAGGCCATGACTTGAGGGGCTCCAGTTCTTTCAAAGAGCTTTTACCCTCTTTCTGAGTGATCCGTACTCTGCAGTAACTGATGTTTGGAGCACATGTGGGTTAGGCACTTGACAGTAGTCAGGCCAGGAGCAGTTTCTTTGGCATGAGGCTCTTTCCTTCCCAGAGTGTCATGTCAGAATGTGTCTGTGCACCACCTTGCCCAGTAATCCACGGCTGTGTGTTTTGGCAGGTATTGGCAAGCCTTGTTTCTCCAGGGAGGGAGCAGATTTTCACTAATGCAGCTGCTACCTGCTTTTCCAAGGACACATTTGGGTGGGTGCACTTAGCCAGGGAGATTCAGCTGCATTAGTCCTCATTCAAGTACATTTCTGTTCCATTATTGATTGGGCTGAATATTATGTTGTGTGTGGGTTCCCTGCCAGCTTTAAGACACCTGAAAGTGTATTTCCAGTAGATCAAAATGTCATCACCTTTCCCCAATGGCAAATGCATTTTCTTTTCTATTAAGTTCCTTAGTAATAAACATTGTAATCTGTTCATACAATTAATTTGATATTTCTCCAGCACAAATGAATACACACTCTGGTTCAAGATACTAAAGGTGTAAAGATTCAAAACATAAAAATGAATTTAAACATTTGCAAATGACTGATCTAAAAGCCTGTTTTAGGCTCTGGAAACTGTTCAGCTCTATAATGTGAGAGATCCTGAGTCTGTATCTGCAGTGGCCCGACTGGATGATTCTTAACCGTGCTTTAATGAAAATATAACATGGTACTGTTTTGAGATGTTGAGGTATGCACAGTAAATTCCCTGGATTTCCATTGGGAGCAACTGAAATGTTTAAGGGAAGCAGTGACTGCTACACTGAAAATAAAACCTATCCGCATTGTGGGAGACTGAAGGAGATCGGCTCTTGTCAGGTCTCTTCTCTGCCAAGGCTACCCCGAAACTGCTCCCTCCCAGGTCTCCTCCTGTCAGCTCAGTGACCGGGAGCAGTTTATCCACATGAAATGCTTTGAGTACTCCTGTATCCTGGGGCTGCTACTGCTGCTGCTGGCTGCTGCAGAGAGCAGGAGGAGGTCAGCTCTCCTGGCCTGACGCAGCTAGGGAAACCTGGCATGGGAGCTGCTTGTCTAGCTCCTTGGCGACAGCCCTGCAGCACCTTCTCAGACTGCAGCGGGGGGTTTCTGGTTCTTGTGAGAGTGCAGAGAAAAGCTTCTTTTTCCTGTCTGCTTTTCGCTGGGGGACGGAACTGTGGGGAGCAGGTGCCCCTGGCCCTCCCGATATTGCACCCATGGTTATACGTATTTTGCTGGGTCCCCTCTTAGCTCTAAATGGGCCTTCTTAGAAGTTTGCCAACCTCCTTGTATACCCCTTCCTCCCAGTCTCATTCAGTAATTATTATTCAAATGAAGGCTGGGTTCTATGATATGGACAAATGAGCCTGGGGATGTGGAAGAGGGGGCTTTCTGGGGCATTTTGCTCCCATCAGCTGGAGCTCTGATCTCACTCCCTGCACTGACGAAGCGAGGCGCTCGACAGAGATATGGCCCTCTGAGATTTCAGTGCCTGCTCACATGCACCTGTCTTTCCCATGTTTGGTAGTTGAATTCAGAGATAGTTACATGTGCTCAGTAGTAACAAGAGCGCATTTGGACGTGACAGCTGATTTGGGTGGTAAGATCCTCAAGGTCTCAGCTCCTGGTTCACCTGCATTGGTCTTAGGCTAAGTCTACACTGACCGTTTACAGCACTGGAACGTTCTGGCTCAGGGATGTAAAAAACACCCCTCCCTTCCCCCCCAGCGAAGCGAGTCACAGTGCTGTAAAGCGCCACTGTGAACCAGGCTGCAGCTCTGGAAGTGTGGCTTCCAGCACTGCTAGCTACTCCCCTTGTGGACGTGGTTTACATGGCGCGCTGGAAGAGAGCTCTCCCAGCACTCGCGCCATGGCTGCATTTCAAACTTCTATATGTTTAGAGATCCCTTAGAGATTTCCTCAGAGCCTTGCCCTCTCTGTTTCCCCCCTCCCATCAATTCTGACACTGTGGCTTTCACTTGCTACCAGCTAGCCTCCTGTGTTGTTCCTTTCAGAATCGAGTTGTACACCAGAACCGGGGAGAGCGGAATTACCACATCTTTTATGCATTGCTAGCTGGTGTCAGTGGGGAGCAAAAAGGTAACTGATCTCTTGGTGAGCTGTCCACGTTCAGTCAAAATACATCGCGTTACTGCCTCTAGCAGTTAAGAGTACAGGCCACATCTGCAAAACTAGGGGATGTACCCTGGAAACCAATGACTCTGAAAAGGATTGAGGGGTCATTGTGGGCTAAGAGTTGACTGAGTCCTAGTGCAGTGCTGTTGCGAAAGAAGTGAATGTGACCCTTTGTGTAGCAGGAGGAGAAAGGTAATTGTGTGTGCCATTGGTGAGACAGCTACCAGATTGCTGCATCTAGTTCAGGTGTCCATATTTTAAACCATTTGTTGAAAAATGGGAGCGGATAGAGCAGAGAGGCACAAAAATGCCTAGGAGATAGGGCACTCGCCTGGGGAGGATGGGATCATGGGTTCAAGTCCCACCTTCCCCGGGTCGGGTCAGGTCCAGTTGGGTCTGGTCAGGACGGGGCGGCCCCGGGGCAGGAGGGATAAGGGGCGGCCTGATGGAAAGGTGCGGGGGCATGTTCCCACATAGCCCGCTGTGTGCTTGGTGCCGTGTTTTCCTTTGATAGGATTTTCCCCTTTGGTGTGCACTGCTGTCTTTGTGTAGGCTGGTTGTAGACATGCTCTTGGCACCTGGAGTGCAAGATGCTGCCGTTTGCTGTGGCCCTTAGTTCTCGCTGGGGTTCATTTCACTCTTGCACCAACCAGACCCTGTGGAAGCTCCATGTTTACAGTAGAAAGTTCCATTGGGCCTGAGGACTGGAGTGAGTCAACCAGTCTTCACCCCAGAGCCTTAGATATGCTGGGCCCAGCCCATTAAGCTCTTTGAAGACAAGGCACAAGACTTTGAACGTGATTCTGTTTTCTGTGGGTGAACAACAGGACCTTTAAATGCACCCCTAATGGTGTGTCTAGTTAAAAAAGTACTTAAAGATCCAACACTGCAGGAAGCTGAAAAGAGTTTCCTCTTTTGGGTGCATTGCTATGGACCAAGTATCTCCCTTACTGAGAGGACATTGCCAGCAGCTTCTTTAATGCTTTACATTTTTTGCAGTTCCCATATTAAGGCTGGCCCTGTTCTAACATCCCCAAGAAGTGTTCTCTTATTTTTGTGTTTACAAAGTTTATCTCAGGAATATGTTCTCCATGGAGACCATTGAGGGCCTCCTTAACTCCATGCACATCTTTACAGACTGCCCATTCATGTCAGGATTCAGTTAATAATGCACCTCCTTTGTTATTAAAACACTCCATGGACTTGCTGTAGCTGGCCTCACTGACTCCTCTCCTCTTCACTTGCTGACCTTTCTCTCATCTGATGTCGCCCTCCTCTTTGTCCTTCATACAGTCTCACGTGTTGTCTTCTGTCTGTTCTCTGCTTGTTTTTGTTGAAAAGTGGGAGACTAGTTGGTTAGGTGAATCCCACAGGATTAGTTCTCTATCCTTCTTCCTGTTCATTTCAGTATTCTTAACCGTGACCCTCCAGCTTTGAAAAGAGGCATGGTCTCCCTAAGTGAGAGGCAAGGCCGGGCTTGGGATACCGGAGTGTTGGCCTGAAAATAAAAATCTTGAAATGTTTCAGTAATTACTAGTATTTCAGCGCTGAAGTCCTCTCCACTCCCTCATCCTCAGTATAACTTACAAAGGAAAAGTAGCAACAGGTGTCAGCTGATTCCTGAGTGAATTAACACCTCTCCTCCTCTTTTTCTGTGCTGTCCGGGGACTGGCTCACTGCAGAAGCCCTGTGTCTCTCTGAACCGGAGAGCTATCGCTACCTCAACCAGTCTGGCTGTGTGAGTGATGAGAATCTGAATGACACAGAGATATTCAACAAGGTCATGGTGAGTCCTTCTCTTTGATCCTGTGCAGCACTTTCTGTGTGAGCTTGTGGCAGTTTCTTTGGAGTAATTTCCCCCTTCTTGACAATGTTCTTGCCTCTGTGGTTAGCTCCAAAGGCAAGGAGAGCTTGGCCAGAGGTTGCAAAGTGCTTTATACTGCATGCCACGAGGCCACTTCAGGTAAGCTGATCTTGGTTTTAGCTGAAAGAGCCATTGGTCAGGAACCAAACTACTCAAGATAGTGAAGACCAAAGCAGACTGGGAAGAGCTTCAAAAAGATCTCACTAAACTAAGTGATTGGGCAACAAAATGGCAAATGAAATTTAATGTTGATAGATGTAAAGTAGTGCACATTGGAAAAAATAAACCCAACTATATGTACAATATAAGGGGGGCTAATTTGGCTACAACAACTCAAGGGAGAGATCTTGGAGTTATTGTGGTACTGACTTGGGTCTGGCCCTTGAAGACAAGGTAATGAATTAAAATGTGAACGGAACAGGCATATTTTCACAGCCCTGAAAATGGATCATCCTGAGAAGACAATGCAACTGCAGCAGGGCCTGAGAGAGTCAGAGAGGCCTCGTCGCCAGGCACAGGGAGTAAAAAGTGTTTGGAGTTGGACAGTGCAGGAAGTGATGCAACATCTTGTGATCTACATGCATTGCTCCGGCACTTCACTTGTTACCCAGTGTAGTGGGGCGCAGTGGCCCCTCTGGGAGCCATTTTGGGCCCAGCCTAGCCCCTCCCTTCACCTGACAGGAAGCCGGGGGCGTGGCTAGGGATATAAGAACTCTGCCAGGGAGCTCAGTCAGGCCCCAGCCTCTGTGGGAGACAGAGGCCTGCCCAGAGCCCCTGCCGCGGAGGCTGAG
>JANRFK010006693.1:70874327-70886821 GCA_030068395.1 Apalone spinifera
CCCCGCTTCCAGACCAATCAGGGTCTGTGGGTGAGGAAGCAGGAAGTGTCCTGGCCCTGCCTCTGCCCCTGCCCCTTCTGCCTGAGGCCCCACCCCTTCCAGTGCAGCCCCGGGGCCACTTCAAAAATTTCTGAAGTGACCCTGGTCAAAAATTGTCCACCCTTGGTCTACATGGACCATGGGTCTGACCAGTATGGCTGTTCTTATGTTCTGATTCAATGTGTATTTCATGGGGCAGTCAGCCCGTCATCCAGATATCTCTGTCCAGCTGGCAGTGTGATTTCTCTGTGGTGTGGGGATGTAGGTTGTACTGTAGGGGTAGTGGTAACAGCCACATGCTCCTTTTGCTCACCAGGATTCCCTCTAAGCCTCGCATTTGCGTGGGCGCTCTGAAAAAATTTCCATCCCGCTCACCTCCTACACAGAGCCGTGCTGTAGGTAGCTGTCCATCGGCCAGGGCCAGAGGAGCTGAATGGCAGGTGGCTGCTGCAGGGGTCAGAGGAGCCATAAGCCACATGCTGCAGCAGGTGGCTACTCCGTCGGCTGGGGCCAAGGCTGGAAAAGCCGTGTGGTGGTGGCGGCAGCTCCAGCAGCCAGGCCAGGGCCAGAGCTGCTGCGTGGGAGCCCGGTCAGGGGAGTGGCGATGAAGGTACTGGGGTCATAGCAGCAGGGGAGGAAATGGGGCCAAGGACAGCGGGGGCCTGGTGGGGGTAAAGGCACCAGCTGTCTGTGGTATGGGGAGGTACTGGGCACAGGTAAATTCCAGAGGGACGGAGGAGGGTGAGGGAGGGTTTGGACACAGGTGTCTGGGTTATTAGGAGTGAGGAAACAGGTGAGATGTGGGTTGGGCACAGGTCTCTGGGCAATGGTGCTTGGACTGTGGGCCCTGGACCGAAATACTGACTGTTTGTGTTTGGGGGGCAGATAGCATCACCCTGGCATATATACTGCTGGCATATGGGGGGCAGATAGCAATGTTGGGCATAGCTACAGGGTGTAGGCAGTTAGCCAGGCTTATACAGGTACCAGCTGGCTGTGTGTGGTCCTGAGGGGGGCACAGGCAGTGGAGCACAAACAGTGTATGTTGGGGGCAGGGGCCAGCACGCTGAGTGGTTTTCAGGGTGGGTGAGTGCAGGGTCATGCACCTTGTTAATTATCTGTTATTTTAGTATTTGTTCTTACATAACAATTTGCATATAGAAGTGTGTGTGTGTGTGTGTGTGTGTGTGTGTGTGTGTGTGATTTTGTTAGTAATGGGTGGGTGCCGTGGTGGCACACATCTGAACACACGCACATGACGTCAACAAAATTCACTCTGCTCATGGATGGGAAATCTTAGGGGAACACTGTTGCCCACTTATCATGACAGCTTTTCCCTCCTCCTGTGCTCACAGGCGATTGACTCTAGGGACTCTCTCTCAATGGCACTCTATTCCCAGTGCTTCTCTTGGCTCATTGGCAAGATTAATATGAAGATCAAAGGGAAGGAAAACTTTAAGTCTGTGGGCATCCTGGATATTTTTGGTTTCGAGAACTTTGAGGTCAGTACTTTCTATTCCTGGGGGTCAGTTCTTTTTCTGAAGAGTTGCTGGAGGTGTGCAGGAAATGTACCAGGCTGATACCTGGTGTGGGTCAATATAACGCACATTGGGAATGGGAAACATCTCCCCTGGGAGTGTGTGAGAGACGCCCTTGCAGTGCATGTCCTCCTGTGGGCTAAGGTGAGAGAGGGTTAGTTCCCCTTTGTGAGGGATTGTGAGAGACACGAGTCATACCTTGTGATGGGTGCACAGGAGACGTCTGGCTTCGCACACATTCAAAGTCTTACCATATTCCTATAGTCACGGGAGGGATACCTCTGAATTAGCTGGCCTGTGGTAGAAGGAATGACCAACAGGAAAGGAAGGAGAGGGTGAGGGGACACGAGACTTTGGCTCTTTTCTCCTTGCATAGTCCAGTATAGTCTGGTCTCAGAGCTGGCATGGATACTGTTCATTAAGTGCTGGTATTCACTTTCTCTTTCACTGTGCCCTCTCCAGAAGATCCTTTTCTAGACCTGCAACCTGAATGAGAATTGTAGCGTCTTTGTTTCTTGTTTCTTCTAGATCAATAGTTTTGAGCAGTTTAACATTAACTATGCCAATGAGAAACTCCAGGAATACTTCAACAAGCACATCTTCTCCCTGGAGCAGCTAGAATACAACAGGTAATGAAGGGAAATGCCGCTGCTCATGCATAAGAATTCAAAACCAACTATAATTCTTCCCTAGGGACTGATGCCTAGCACTTAGGATGCTCTTGCTGCTCGGAGGGGCTGATGATGCTGCCTTATTCGGGGGGTGAGAAGGAGGGAGACTGTCCGGTGTGTGTTGCTTAGATCTGTCCTCAAGCCAGAAGTGTCTCCCCTTTGTGTCTTTCATTATTGCTCACAGCAACCCCTACTGTATTTCACACGAGACCTTGGAAGCCATAGTCTCAACACTGCATTAGTTCAAATGGTAGTTTTGGCCTGGTTTCCTGCCTGAACGACACACTGTTCTGTGGCGCACTCTTGCGGGAAGGGGGCGAACTGAAGCAAACCCAGGCCCAGTTTGAGATTTGTAACATTTCACTTGGTTTCACATTTTATAATGAAAGTTTTGCAGCACTCCTTCCTCTCTAGCGCCCTTTGGTGTCATCCACACTCTCTCAGCCAGCTGGTCCCAGAGCCAGCTCCACTCTGCCATGCGGTGAAGGGTTTGCAAGATTTGCGGCCTTTGGTTTCTAAATCCATTGTGGCAGCAAAAAACCCCCAAAAATCTGAAAACTCCAAAACTTCTCCTCTTGCTCCCGTCTGTAATGGTGTGGCAATGGGATACTTTGGCTACTGTTACAATATAGACCCAGTGATTCCAAGGTTAGCAGGGAGCATTGTGAGTATTGGGCCTGACCTCCCCCATGTGACAGAGGACATAGAACTTCCCTGAAACAAGTCCTGCTCGAATAGGAGCATCTCTTAGAAAAATACCCAGCTGTGATATAAAAATCTCCAGTGCTGCTGGGTTGTTGTAATGGGCAATTGCCCTAATTCTTAAAAACATATGCCTTATTTCCAAATAGACCTTTGGTCTGAAAAGAGAGAGTTCTTGAATCTGTAAGGTTTTTACCTAGGTCTCTGAGGGCTTTTTTTTTTTTCTAATGATTCTTCTTCAGTGGAAGTTGTTGGGTTTTGTCTTTGAGTATGAAGGGACCAGCAGCAAGCCCTAGCCAGGTTGCTCCCTGAGTTTACAGGTGAGAGTTGGGCGGTTTAGACAGCTACCTACCATTAAGAGATTGTGTTAATGCCCATCCCCTTAATATCTGAGCCTCTTGAGAGATGGCTGCCAGGGAAATATTCCCCACTAGCTCCAAGACAAAAGCATGTATTTTTCTGAATGAGCCAACTGAATAGGCCCATTGAGACTGAATGTGAACAGCTCTGTAAAGGAAAGCAGCTGAATAGATAATTCTTTAAGTTCTAAAGACTGCCAGAATGCACAGCTATTTATACACCCACTCCCACAGCTGATTCCATCACTGCAGGAAGCACTGTCCTTCCTCTGCAGGGAGATTTTCCAAAAGAGCAGATCGGAGGTCTCTAAATACTGTGGCTGGATTTTAGAAAGGACTCAGTAATGTTACGACTGATATTGCTTTTAGATATGCCAAAGACATGATCTTTTGCTTCAAGCTATCAGCTAATCTCCTCAGTAGTCAGGAAATAGCTTCTGTGTATCACATTGCTCGGTGAGCCAAGTGTACTCTGGCACCAGAGGCAGGATATTACACTTGACTGATAAGTGGTCTGGTCTGGTACAGCAAGTTCTACTTTTCCTTCAGTTTTGGAATAGAAGCTGCTCTCAGAAGAAATCCCAGAGCCTTGGTTAAATGCTTCCAAACTTTGAGGCCTCTGGTGGGCCCATTATTGGATAACGGAAGAATCTTAAAAACATGGATTCATTGAATTTTTTTTTTTTCCTACTCAGTGAAGAAAATATCAATTTTTTTATGGTAGGGATGTCTGTCTTGGAAATGTCTAGATACTTTGTTCCTCCGCTTCCTCCTGCCCCCGACAGTCATATCTTCTACTTCCTATTTTCTTCCCCCAGCGAGGGTGGTGGTGATGTGGTCTGTCCCCTCAATCCATCTTGGGTCCTGGGAATGCTGCTGTGTGCTGCCCCTGTATTCCTTCACCATCCTGTCTGGGAGATTACTCCTTAATAATATCACTGTTTTTTCCTTCTCACTTGGCAGGGAGGGAATAAGCTGGGAAGCCATTGACTGGATGGACAATGCAGAGTGCTTAGATCTTATTGAGAAGGTGGGCAATTCTTTATGGAATTAATCTGGTATCAGGAATCCTGGCAGGCATGACACTGACAATATTTCCTTCCCTCCCCCCCCACTTAGGCATTTGTTTGCGTTGTATTTGGCCAATGCATGGGCCTAAGTTGCGAGGCTGGTTCTGTTCCGTGGCTGGCCGTCACATGGCCTCTGGGATTCTGCTGCTGTTTCCATGTATTAAAGTCTGGACATATCAGCAAGGCCTTTTTCATACCTTGTTCTCCAGAACATTGCCTCCTTCATGCCCCAGAAATCATCTGAGAATCCCAACTCTCTGGGATGGGCTGAGACAGGGCTTTAGCCTCCGAAATACAGACTTTATACAGACATTTCATTTCCAAATACTTGCTGAGTCACCAGGCAGCCTTCCCACTTGGGCTTGAAGGATGTCATTCAGCATGACAGTCTCAGCCTGAGTCTAATGCAGTTTAGTTTTAGTGGTTGGTAAAGACCATCTCTCTCTTGGCTGTAGAAACTGGGTTTGCTGGCATTGGTGAATGAGGAGAGTCGATTCCCTAAGGGCACAAACAACACCCTCTTGGAAAAACTGCACAGCCAGCATGAGGTAAGCAAGCTAATGAGGCATGGTTCCTCTTCTATCTCTAGCCCTGTCTGTTCCCTGTCTTCTGTATTAGACACAAGGCGGGTACGGTCTCTTTTATATGTCAAAATGTGTAGCTTGCAAATATTTGTATGCCTCTGCCTCTCCCAAGACAGTGAGATCTGAGAGATTTGCCACATGTCTTTGTTGGCCTGTTTGTGCAGGAGCATTAAAATGACAGCAGTGCATTTACGTTTGTTGTACCACATGTCCTGGCCTTCATCTGCTTTAACAATATTAAATTAAACAGAGGTAACATGGTGATAGACACCTCTTAAATAGAGATGATCAGTGAAAATTCCTAAAGCAGATGCACTGCAATAACCCTAAAACCCCAAACAGGGGAGCTAAAGACCATACAGGAAGGATTGAGTCTCTTTGTTGAAGGAACCTGAAAGGATTCTGGTGCCTGTGAATGTGGAGAATGTGCCTTAGTTACAGGCCATTAAAAGAGGCCCGTCCTCTTGCATTTAGACCTTGAGATTTTCACAGGCCTTGCAGCAGGCGGTGGGAGCACTGACTCTAAGGCTTTAAATCAGTGGTGGGCAATATGGATGTGAAAGGCTGGCAGGTTAACCCCTGGGGGCTGGAGCAGGCTGCAGATAGGGACTGCTATGGCCATCCGGACAGGCTGGAGCAGCTCCTTCGTGTGATGGGAGAGGGGCGTCCAGCCCCAGTGATGGCAGGTTGGAGGGCCACTTCAGCTGAGCTGGGCTGGAGCACCCCTTCCTTTAATCACTTATCTGGGTAAACATCACGTTTAACTGGTTAACCAATTAAACGTGATTTTACATCCCTCGTGGGCAATCTGTGCCCCATCAGGGAGCTACGAGTGGCCCACAAGACATCTTGTTTACCGTTTCCCCCACACGAGTTACCAGATTCTGCTGGTTTTCATCCACGTAGTTTTTTTCCTATCGGTATTACTAAAGTGACACATGCATAGAGCCAAGGCATGTGACCCAAGGTGCAGGCTGGCTGCACACAACAGTGTAAGAGCTGTGCATTCCCTCAGCATCCAGTCAAAGTGCTGCTACAGGTCAGTTGGCACCCCCCGCAAATTCTAGTTATGCCAGTGCCTTTAGCAATACTACCCTATTCTGGGAGAGCTTTCTGGTTACGGCCTACTGCAATAAATCCTGATAGTAACACTGTAGGGCCAGTACACAGGGTCATTTCAAAAATTCTTTATTGGTAATGATGAGAATGTAAGTGTTGCCAAAGTGCAAAAAACCCTGAGCCTTCTTCCAAAGGGTTATCCAGTGCTTTCTGGATGGGGCTTCAGTTTGTTTGGAGTTTGACACCTCGTGCCTCCCCAGTGTGACTGCTCCGTGTGTGTGGGGTTGCTCCCCTGTCTTCATGCCTCTCGGGCATGTCTGTACTGCTGCGATCAGTGCAGTAGTGTTGATTTAACGGATCTGGTGAAGACCCACTAAGTCAATGGCAGAATGCTCTCCTGTAGGTGTTTGTACTCCAGCTCCCCTGGAAGCGTAAGGTGAGATGATGGGAGAGTGTCTCCCATCGACAGAGCATGGTGCAGACATGTCACGTACGTAACTGGCGCTGTGTAACGTAGGTCCACTTACCACTGTAGTGTAAACCAGCCCTTGGTGGTGGTGGATCTGTAGTGTTGAGCTGTCTCTCCCTCTCCAAGGGTTGGGTACAGAACTCATTGGCCACAGAGTCTCATTGTTCTTGATGGAGTCTGTGGTCTTTCCTGGTAGTTGGAGGAAACCTCTCTCTCTCTCTCTCTCTCTCTCGCACAGTCTCGCAGAACGCTGGAGTAGAATTCTGTCTTTTTTGGAAGGCTCTCCTCCTAGGATGAGCAGCTCATTGCTGAGGAACCAGAGTCCCCCCCACTAAAGGGCCCCACCCTGGCACCATTAGGATTATGGGTTGCCACCTCCTTTCCTATTACAGCAGGAGCCGGGTTCCCAGTACTTATTCTTCCTCCAAGCCCATCAGCACCTTTGTGCCCCAGCACCTAGACACAGCTCCTCCTCTGGACTTGGGGGACGATGCCTTGGACTCTGAAATTGTGGTGCAGGGCTCTTCATTACCTTACTATCCTGTGCCTCATGAGGCCTAACCAGAGCCCAGAAGATGCCCTGGACTCGGAATGTGAATATTCATGGGGACCCTTCCTCTACCCTCCTCAATGGACCGGTTGGAAAATTCTATAGGGTTCCCATCCGGAAAATGCCAAAGAAGTCACCTGTTTCCCTGGTCTGGGGGGATGTTCAGGAGGAACAGCAGCTACCCTGAAGAGGATGTACCATAATCATGTAACTGTTTAAGCTAGTATCTGCCAGCGAGCATGTTTTCAGCAATGTCTGGTCTCATCAGTAGTCTACAGCAGAGTCCAACTGACAGCAGTAAGGACCTATCTTCAGCTCCTAGGTCACGTCAGCCTTGTGATGGGTTGGGACCCCTGGGATGTCACCTGAAGTGGTTAGACACCACTGAGCCCCCTTTCCCTGCTAGCCTGGGCCCTCTTTTGCCCACTCTCTAGCCTCCTCCAGCAGATACCACAGCAAGACTGCCTCCAGCTGTAGACACAGAACCTGAGATCAACTCTGGGAGAACTCAGCTTAGCGGATTTACTCCAGCATCCAGATGTTCAGTCCCCCCCCCTTGGGGAGCAAACCCAAAGCTGTATGAAGTGTGCTCCTTCCTGATATACTGTGGGTACCCGGATGGCCCCACAGTATGCTAACATTTTTATGGCTAAGAACATTGTTTCCTCAGCTCCTGTCCCCTGGAACCCATCTCTGCTTGTGCTACATTGAGGGCATTTTCCTCATATGGACCCATGGGAAAGAGACCCTTGAAGAATTCCACTGGGATTTCAACAATTTCCACCCCACCATCAACCTCAGCCTGGACCAGTCCATACAAGAGATCCACTTTCTTGACACTACAGTAAATAAATGATGGTCACATAAACACCACCCTATATTGGAAACCTACTGACCAACAGTCTTGTCTGCATGCCTCTAACTTCCATCCAGGACACATCAGTTGTTTATAGCCAAGCCCCAAGATGCAACTGCATCTGCTTCAATCTCTCAGACAGAGACAGACAGACACCTACGACGTCTTTATCAGGCATTCTTAAAACGAAAATATCCACCTGGGGAAGTGAGGAAACAGATGGACAGAGCCAGACGAGTACCCAGGACTCACCTACTATAGGACAAATAACAAAATCCCACTGGCCATCACCTATAGCCCCCAGCTAAAATCTCTCCAGCGCATCATTGACAATCTACAACCTATCCTGGAAAATTATTCCCCTCTTTCTGAGGTCTTGGGAGACAGGTCATTCCTCACCTACAGACAGCCCCCTAACCTGAAACAAATACTCCCCAGCAGCCACACACCACTCCTCAGACAGGGCATGTCTACACAGCAGGGCTAAATTCGAAATAAGCTATGCAACTTGAACTATGCTAATTGCGTAGTTTGTTGAAATAACTTATTTTGTTTTTTTGGCATTGTCTGCCCACTATTTATTTTGAAATAGAACACTCTTCCCCCAACTTCCCTTACTCCTCATATGGTGAGAATTACAGGAGTCAGAGTAAGAAGCCTGTTGTTTATTTCAAAATAATGGGCTTGCTGTGTAGACACGCACTATGTTATTTTGGAATAACTGGTGTTATTCTGAAATGACGCTGCTGTGTAGACATAGGTTCCTGGGTGAGCGTATGGCTATCCCTGCAACAGACCTCATTGCCAACTCTGCCCACATGTCTATACAAGCGACACCATCACAGGACCTAATCACATAAGCCATGCCATCGGGGCTCATCCAGCTGCGCATCCACTAACGTGATAAGTGCCAGCAATGCCCCACTGCCGTGTATGTCGGCCAAACTGGACAGTCTCTGTGCAAAAGGATAAATGGACCTAAATCAGACATCAAGAAAGATAACAGTCATAAACACTTTAACCTCCCTGGACATTCAGCAATGGATTTAAAAGTAGCCATCCTTCCACAAAAATAGTTCAAAACTACAATACAAAGGGAAACAGCAGAACTGCAATTCATTTGCAAATTCAATACAAACCAATTTAAATCCTTATTCAGTCCTAATTTGATATCTCACTACATGGCAATTTCTGCCTTCTTGGTTTTCACACCTCCTCATTAATTGCTGGGAGTGAGCCATGTCCACCCTCATTTAATTGGCCTCATTGGTGCTATACTTGATAAGTAACTTCCTTCCCCCCCTTATAAATAAGCCCCTGCCTCTATAATTTCCATCCCAGTTTATCTGATGAAGTGGGCTCACTCATGAAAGTGTATGCCCAAATAAATCTGTTAGTTTTTAAAGTGCCATGGGACTCCTCTATTTTTTTTGTAGATACAGACTAACATGGCTACCTCTGAGACTCATAAAAGGTGTATTAAAAGGGGGTCCAGCAGTTGTCTACCCACTCACTTCAGTTAGTCTTTTTGTTTCCAGTTGTTCTCTCTAGGGAAGTATCTCCCTAGGGAAAGGAAAGTGGAAAACAATCATTGATTTCTTCCCCCGTCTTATCTAGAATTTCCATAAGGTGGGAAACCTGTTTCATTCCCCACCCTTCCCTGAAAAAGTATACAATTCAAGATGGGGTCCGTATCGGGTGACACGGTCTCTGTAGGGCCCCTGTAACCATTCTTCACAGGCAGACCCACAAGTTCACAGGAAGACTAATCTCTTTTGTAGTCCATTGTCTCCTGCTAATTGGCCATTGGCACTGTTGGGCTTTTCTGTTTTGTTTGCAGGTTGGGTAGGAGGTTTCACCCCCGCATGAACACATTGGTCATACAGATCTGCAGTTTATATTCCTAACTCCAGAAATAGGAATGCTGCATGTGTATAAATAGGATAATTGTAGTCAGTAAACTGAAACTTTTCCAATGATATTTCACATGAACCATCTTGCACAAAGCATATCTCAGTTATAACACACATAGCAAAAGCTCATAATACCATCTACGTGTTTTGTTAGTCTTTAAGGTGCTACCAGACTACTTGTTGTTTTTTATTTTTTTTTCCATATTTTTAAAGAGCACATGGAATGTCACGTCAGACGCCTCACACAAGATTCCATCTGCAGAGTCTGCAGGCCTGGCTCTGAACCATGTACATGCCAAACAGGCACAGCCTTGGCAAACGAATTTCTGTACCTCTCCCTTTTGGATGCCCACTGCCAGCAAGAATCCTCGTTTGGGATTCCTTTCTCCTGGGCTGATGAGCGCACCTGCAAAGTTACACAGCAAAGTTCCAACTGGAAGCATTGCTTCACATCAGTGTCTTAGGAGTAAGGGCAGTTTGTCATGCATGCCAGCGCTTTCTCTACAACATTCAGGACTCTTGTGTCAGGGTAACAATATACACCAGGATGGCAATGCACTATGTAAATCAACAAAGGGGAGGAAGATCCCAGATCTTATGCATAGAATCATTGGAACTAGTATATTGGCTACTACATAGAGATTTCTGCAGTTTATCTGCCAGGTCTCCAAAACAATGGCAGATGCAAAAAACTTTTATTAGTGCTGCAGGTGGGAGCTCAGCAACCTAATCTTTCACATCTGCAAAGCATGGAACTTCCCCCTAGGGGATCTCTTTGCAACCCCACCCTATCAAAAATAGCCCTATTTTCAGTTCCAACCAGGGATGCAGGAGCATGTCTTTGGGAGATACTCTTCTTGTCCCTGACTCCATGCTCTCTTCTCTGGCTACTCTCCAGCACCACTAATCCTCCAGATGTTAATCAAACTGAGGCAGAGGAGGGTTATCTTAATAGCCCTGCCTTGGGTTATCTTAATAGCCCTGCCTTGGCCCAGCCAAGTGTGGGACTCAAAGCTACTTCGCCTTTCCTTAGCTATACAGTGATGGTGCCATGCTCAGCATGGGCCTTGTGGCAAAGAATTCAGGTATGAGTCACTCCAGCATTGTGTCACTGATCCTCAAGACCTGGTTTCTTGATGCTTCTCAAATTTAGAGGTTACTTCTCAGCTGAGATCTAATCTGTACTTCTGACTAGTAGGAAACCTTCCAAAGTTTAGACTCAGCTGCAGAAGTTGATACACTTCTTTTCCTTGTGTTCCTGTTGCTTTGGATGTGTTTCTGAAGCACCTCTCAACTATCCTCGATTATGTATTAGATTTGAGAAAGCACAGGGACTATGTATGAGCTCTGTTAAAGTCCTTCTGGCAATCAATACAGGCTTTCGTTCACTTATTTGAGAGTCTTTTGTTCTTTGCTCACCCTACCACAGCCAGATTCTTTTAAGGTTTACAGTAATTACTCATTTAACACGTGCCCACTTAACACATTTTTGCAATAGCATGATTTTTTGGGGGGAACGTTTTTCGAAGAACACGACCATCCCCGAAATAACAGGAAAATAACCAAGCGGCAGACTACTTCGCGCGGCGGTATAAGTTGGTGAAAACAATGGTAATATGCATGAGCGGATGAATACACGTGGTCACCGCGCTCCTCCGCTCACTCACGTGTTTATCTTTGTGTTTTAACAAACTGCAGCGGCTTGTGTTGCTAGAGATCTAATGTTGACGTTGACAACCCAGCACCAACAAAATATTGACTTTGCCACCACCACCTGAAACGCAACCCCCACCTTTTCCATTATGTTTAATGGGAAAATTGACCCCGCACAGCACGTTTTTGCTTAGCATGAACATTTTCAGCAATGCATCTATAGTGTTAAATGAGGAATTATTGCATATAATTTGTTTCCTTGTATCTGGATCTTAACACCACCTTGAGACCTCCGTTTACTCCTCAGTATCTTAAGGAACTTAACCTATCAAACATATGGGCCCTGTACATTCATTCATTTCTCCCTTAAAACCTCATTCCTGGTAGCCATCTGTTGGCTGGAAGGGTGGGAGACCTTCAGGTGCTTGTGGCCAATTATATAAGAACATAAGAACGGCCATCTTGGGTCAGACTAATAGTCAATCTATCCCAGTATCCTGTCTGCCGAATGTGGCCAATACCAGATGCCCCAGAGGGAGGGATCATAACCGGTAATCCTCATGTGATCCCTCCCCTGTCACCCATTTCCAGACAAACAGCGGCTAGGGACACCATTCCTACCCATCCCAGCTAATAGCCATTGATGGACCTAACCTCCATGAATCTATCTAGTTCTTTTTTGAACCCTGTTGAAGTCCTATCCTTCACCACATTCTCTGGCAAGGAGTTCCACAGGTTGACTGTGCGCTGAGTGAAGAAAAACTTCCTTTTGTTTGTTTTAAACATGCTGCCTATTAATTTCACTTGACAACCCCTAATTCTTATATTGTGGGAATAAGTAAATAACTTTTCCTTAATCACTTTTTCCGTACCAGTCATGGTTTTATAGACCTCTATCATATCTCCCCTTTTCTAAACAGAAAAGTACGAGTCTTTTTAATCTCTCTTCATATGGGACCCCTTCCAAACCTCCAACCATGTTTGTTGCCCTTTTCTGAACTTTTCCAGTGCCAATATATCTTTTTCTTTTT
>JANRFK010006693.1:70946083-70973526 GCA_030068395.1 Apalone spinifera
GTTGGACTCTTTCATGGTTTGAATCCATTTTAACGGTGCATGGTCAGTCATCAATAGGAAGGAATCCCCCAGGAGGAAGTACTGGAGAGACTCTACTGCCCACTTAACTGCTAATGCTTCCTTTTCTATAGTAGAATAGAGCTGCTCCCATGGTAGTAATTCTTGGGATAACATGGCTACTATCTCCACGTTTCATGTGTCCGTTTGCACTAGGAATGTCTTAGAAAAATCGGGTTGGGTCAATAGAGGGGCCCTCATGAGCTGCTGTTTTAATCGTTGGAACGCTTCTTCACGTTGTTCCGTCCATCGCACCCTTTGGGGCTGCCCTCCTCTTGTCAAGTCTGTTAATGGTGCCATCATCATGGCAAAGTGCGGTATGAACCGTCGATAGTACCCGGTCAGTCCCAAGAATTGCCGTACCTGCTTCTTCGTGGTAGGTGTCCGGTAATTTTTTACGGCCTCCACCTTATCTACTTGGTGCTTCAGTTGTCCTTGGCTGACAATATACCCCAAGAACTTCACTTCTGGTCTTCCAAATGTGCACTTGCTCGGGTTGGCAGTTAACTGTGCTTCGGCTAAGGTCTTGAGGATGGCTCGAATATGTTATAAGTGTTCCTCCCATGATGTACTGTAAATGACGATATCATCTATATAGGCTGCGGCATACATCTGGTGGTCACTTAAGATTTTGTCCATTAACCGGAGGAATTTCGCCACCTCCCCATTTAATCCAAACGGCATTGTTAAAAAGTGGTACAGCCGAAACGGAGTGGCAAAGGCTATCTTCTCCTGTGATGCGGGAGTGAGGGGGATTTGCCAGTATCCCTTTGTGAGGTCAGTTGTGGATAAATACTGTGCCTTGCTTAGCTTCTCTAGGAGTTCTTCTACCCGAGGCATGGAGTACGCATCGAAACGTGAAATGGCATTGACTTTTTGGAAATCACTGCAGAATCGCAGTGAGCCATCGGGCTTGGGGACCAGGACTGTCATGGCTCCTTTCCCACTCTGGCAGGATAAATGCAGACGTGGGGGCCAGCAAGTATACCCCAAAACCTTATCTACTAGGCTTTGGTATAAAACTTCCCCCCAAAATCTTAAAACCCTAGATTTTGGGAATAAAACTTCTGCTGCCACCACCCAAGTATTGATGTGACAAATCAGGGGAAAGATCACTTGGGAAATCTCACCCCTAAAGTACAAACCATGACACCCTATTAACCAATACGAGGTTAATAAAAAGAAGAGAGAAAACTTTTATTAGCACCACAATATTCCTGTTGCAAGCATAATGACTAGATTGAAAGGTAACAACATATACACTCATGGAGAGACTCCATGGGCCTAGAACTTAGTGACAAAGAAAAGCCAAAACATTGTTTAAAAGTGCACAGACATCAGATCCCATACCCATCCCATAAAATAATAAAACCTAACGGATTTATCTAAACTTTATTCTACATTCAGAAAGTGAAGAATGGTTTCTTGGAGAGAGAGAGACATGTCTGTATCCCTCAGAAGCTGGAGGGAACTGCCCAGAACAAAGGAGGGAAAAACCAAAAATTCCTGTCCCAGTTTGAAATTCCTACCTACATTCCTATTGGCCACTCCACCTGGCTAGGTAAGGGACACAGTTAACCCCTTAGACCGCAGGCTGCTGGCTAACTCTCATGATCATGACCAGGACTGTGGAGCTCCTCCACTCGCTTCGGGACTCCTGGATCACCCCCATCTGCAGCATCTTTTGGATTTCCTCTCGCACTGGGTCCCACAATTTCCTTGGTAGGGGGTGGAGGGGTTCATGTACCTTTTGCCCTGGAGTTGTCTTAATATGGTGGTTCGCTAGGGATGTCTTTCCTGGTTGCGTCGAGAGGACTGTTGTAAATTCCTGTAGAAGGGCCCTCACCTCCTCCTTCTGTTGGGCTGTCAGGTCCGCTCCTAGGGAGGCTTCTCCCGGTGTCTCCAGATCCCTTCCCCATGGACCTAGTTCAACCTCAGAAGGTTGCAGTGTTATCAACATGCCCTCTCGCACTTCCATTTTTTTTAATAAATTCACATGGTAGATTTGGGTATTTTTACATCTACCTGTCAACTTAATTTCGTAGTCCACGGGCCCCACCTGTTGTAAGACCTCATACGGGCCTTGCCATTTGGCCATCAGCTTCGACTCGGTGGAGGGTAAAAGTAATAAGACTCTATCTCGCGGTGAAAATATATGGAGTTTCATCCCCCAATTATAATATTGGGCCTGTTTTCCTTGGGCCCGTAACAGGTTCCCTTATGCAAACTCTCCTGCTACCATCAACTTTTTCCATAGATCCAGGATGTGTACGGTATTGTCCCCTTTATCTGTGAGTCTTGTCCCTCCCAACTTTCTTTTAATAGACCTAGGATCCCTCGGGGCTGTCTCCTATATAATAACTCAAAAGGGGAGAAGCCCGTGGATGCTTGGGGCACTTCCCTGACTGCGAACAGAAGGGCGGGTAGAAAGACATCCCAATCTCTCGGATCTACACCCACAAATTTCCTCAACATCGCCTTTAAGGTTCTATTAAAACGTTCCACAAGCCCATCAGTTTGTGGGTGGTATGCAGATGTTCGAAGGGTTTTTACCCTCATTAATCGGCATAACTCTGCCATTACCTGCCCCGATACATTAACCCCTGGTTGGTTAAGATTTCTTGAGGGATCCCCACTGTCGAAAATACTTTTACCAACTCGGCCACCAAAGTAGTGGCTTTGGTATTTTGGAGGGGTACTGCCTCGGGGTAGCTGGTGGTGTAGTCTATTAGGACTAAAATATGCTGGTTACTTCCCTATGACTTCTCCAGTGGGCCCACCAGGTCCAAGGCTATTCTTTTGAACGGAATGTCAACTACAGGGAGGGGGACTAACAGGGCTTTTGGTATGATCCTTCCCCCTCCTTGCTGACACTCTGGACAGGATTCACTAAAGTCTTTTACTTCCTTATACATGCCTGGCCAATAGAACCGCTGCAAGATTCATTGTAAAGTCTTTTCACTCCCTAAATGTCCCGCCCAGGGGTTGGCATGGGCTAGGTCCATCACCTGCCATTGGAATTGAGTTGGTTCTAGTAGTTGTTTGGTTTCCCCCATCTCACCCAGCCGCTCTCTATCCTATATAGCCAATCCGCTTTTACCTCAAATCGGGACCCACAGCGGGCCGCCTTGTCCCCCGACCCCTCGTCTTGGGAGGTGCCGGCTTGTTCCCATGCGTGCGTTAGGGACAGGTCCTCATGCTGTTCCCATAGGAAGTCAGCTTCCGCTTCGAGTTCCTCCATCCTGAGGTTAGTGGTGGAGGCGTCTGCGACCAGGGCCTCTGGTGCTTTCTTCTCTCCTAGCTGTGGATCGGGTCTCCGGGCTGGAGCTACTTGCTCAGCTCTTCCCCATTCTTCTACCAAGCAGTGGAAACCTGGCCAGTCTCACCCCAACACCACCGCGTATGCTAGTTTTGGGGCCACCACCACCCGGCACTTCTCTTCTCTCACCCCATCCACTATTTGTACCCACTGTGTGGGGTAGTTCCGAACATCCCCATGTATACATTGCATGGCAACTGGCCGGCCACCCTGTCCTCCCTCTGGTATCAATTCAGCCCATATCACGGTTTGGTTACAACCCGAGTCTACCAGGGCCAATACCTTTTCCCCTTCCAGGCTCACCTGGACCGTTATCTTAGAGAAGTCCCGACCTTGGGCTCGTCAGTCTGCCGCCATTATTCTCCCGTACGAACAGTCCATGAAGGGGCAATCACGCCTAAAATGGTCTTCTTGCCTGGACTCGTAACAGGCGCCTCGCTTTTCCGGTTCAGGGGGACTGGGCCTCGGTCTTTCCATTGACCGGCGTGTCTCTTCTCCCTTGCATTCACTCGCCCCCATCCTTCCCATGGAGTCGGAGAGGGGGCCCACGCCTGCTGGCCTCTCATGGGACGGGCCCGTCCACTCACCAGTTTTGCGTCGGGGCTTTCTTGGGAGTCTCTAGTCTTGCTGCCATATAATTTTCTAGAATGGCAATAGCTTCTCCGAGAGTTGAGGGCTGGTGTCAGTGCACCCACATGCGTCTGTCTGCGGGCAGAGTCTGTAAAAACTGATCTAGCACGACCATTTCCACGATTTGAGTGGTAGACCTTTTCTCTAGCTCTAGCCCCTGGGTGGCTGCCTCTTTGAGCCTCTGAACGATGGCCCGTGGGCGTTTTCCCGGCCGATACTTCTCTGCCCGGGACCGCTGCCGGTATGTCTCCCGCCTAGTCTAAAATGGCCTCTTTAACCTTGTGATAATGTAATGCATCCCGGGCAGATAGACTCCTATATGCCCACTGGGTTGGGCCTGTAAGATAAGGGGCCAACAGGGTGGCCCAATGTTCCTCCGGCCACTGTAGCCACCCTCTCAAAAGTTATTAAAAATGCCTCTGGGTCATCCCCGGGTGTCATCTTTACTAGTGTCAGAGGCAATGCCAGGGCTGAGCCCACCCCCGGTCCTTCCAGAGGCACCCCTGATGTGCCCGCTCCTGAGGCCCCCACCAACTACTTTGACCATTGTTCCTGCTGTCTCTGCTGCTGATCCATCAGCTCTCGTACTAAGTGTTGTTGCTCTCTTGGTTGGTTGGTTATTTGTTGGAGCAACTGGGTCTGCTGTTGCTGCTGCTGTCACTGGTTCTCAGCCAGCCATTCCCGCAGGTTCCCCGTATCCATCTCTACCCTCCTTCCCTGTCTGCATTGCTATGTTTTGTTTTGTTTTTTTAAATAGCCGTACCCACATTCTCCACCAGTATAGCAAAGTCAGAGTTCAGGAGGGCGCCCTAAGCCCCCTTCCCTTGCTCTGCCTCTGTCCTTCTCGTATCCCCTATGGTGTACCCCGTCCCACAGTCACCGCAAGTTCACTCCCGGTGGCGGTTATCCATTCGGGTTCCTCCACGTCCTCCTTACGTCCGAATCCCTCGCCTGGCCAGGAAGGCTCCGTCTCCGCAGCGTCTGCCCCTTTCTTGCGGGCTACCTCTTCTGGGCTTCCTGGGGGTGAGCACACAACCAGCCCCTGCTCTCCCCCCTCCTCTCCCGTCACCCCTCCCTTTTGAATTCCCCATGTTACGCTGTCCAGCATCCCCACATAGCGGGTGGCCGGTGGCCGCAAGGTCTTAGCGCCACCGGATTTGGGCCTTGGCACATTCGTGCATGCACGGTAGGCCCCGCGTGTGCCGATCAGCGCACCTCAGGAAGCCGCACTTGGGCAGCCTCCAGTGTGGAAGGCTGGCCCCCCGTCACCCCTCCCTAGGGAACCCATCCCACCCCTTCACCACATGCCTAGGGAAATAGTTTTTCCTAATATCCAACCTAGACCTCCCCCACTGTAACTTGAGACCATTGCTCCTTGTTCTGTCATCCGTCACTACTGTGAACAGCCTCTCTCCATCCTCTTTGGAACCTCCTTTCAGGGAGTTGAAGGCTGTTATCACTCTTCTCTTCTGCAGACTAAACAAGCCCAAATCCCTGAGCCTCTCCTCGTACGTCATGTCTCCAGCCCCCTAATCATTTTGGTTCTCCTCCACTGGACCCTCTCCAATGAGTCCACATCCTTTCTGTAGTGGGGGCCCAGAACTGTACGCAGTAGTCCAGATGTGGCCTCACCAGTGCCGAATAAAGGGAAATAAGCACTTCTGTAGATCTGCTGGCAATGCTTCTCCTAATGCACCCTAATATGCCATTAGCCTTCTTGTCTACAAGGGCACACTGTTGACTCATCTCCAGCTTCTCATCCACTGTCATCGCCAGGTCCTTTTCTGCTGAACTGCTACTTAGCCAGTCAGTCCCAGCCTGTAACAATGCTTGGGATTCTTCCGTCCCAAGTGCAGGACTCTGCACTTGTCCTCGTTGAACCTCATCAGATTTCTTTTGGCCCATGTGACGTAGTAGGGGGTACCTTGCTAGTTGCTGTGCTGGGCAGTGGGTTGTGAGTGACTTCCACTGGCTGCTGTCTGCAGCACGGCCCAGCAGGGCAGGGGATGAGCCATTATGCAAAAGGGGCTTTGAACCTGTCTGACTAGTTATCTCCCAGGGAGCGGAAGAAGGGGAGTGGAGCCCTGGCTGGGGGCAGGGCTGGAAGTGAGTAAATTAGGTTTCTGGCTGTGATCATGGAGGAAGCAGCCTGAGCAAAGGGAAGCTGGGATTTAGGGGCCCAGTCTCCCCCATCCCAAGAGGAGCTGAGGCACCCTAGGCCTGCCCTGTAACCAGATGACATCTGTGCTGTGCTGTATCCTGGAGAAGCAATAAACTCCCTCTATTCTATTGGCTGGTGGAGTCTGTTCATGCAACTACGGGGGTGCAGGAAGCGGGGGACCCCGATGCGCCGTCACAGCCCCATCCTCTAATCTGCTTAGATCACTTAGAGACCACGCTTTCTGCCTCTGCCACAATGACCTTGTCAAGGCTCTCCCAACAATGGCCAAAGGACAATTCTGATGTGCTGGTCGAGGCCTGCAAACTTCCCGTGATGCCATGTGTGGTGCCCTATGTCATCTTTGGGAAGATGCTTTCCTGCTACTCTCCTGGATGTACCTCTGCTTTGCCTTTTTCCTATTCCCTCTTTCCTCAAGTGCAACGTAAGAGTCGTCAGGACAGAATCAGTGTCATCCTCTTAGCCTCTTTCTGGCCCCAGCAGTTCTGGTTCACAGACCTCTTCAGACTCTGGCCTCCCCACACTCCCAGAGCTCCTCACGCAAGACTGAGGGAGACACTGGCCTCCCTATCTACATCCTGTTCACTTCACAGTCTGGTATTTGGATGACTGTCAAGTGTGGACCCTGCATGCTCTGCTTCAGTTCAGCAAATCCTGACCCAGAGCAGGAGATGATCCACCAGACCTGCTACTGAGCTAAATGGAGACCTGTCCTAGAGTAGGCCCATTGCTACCTCCCAAGACTGAGCACAGTGTCTGTTCCCATCGTCCCTGAATACTCTTTCCCCTCCGGACAATGGGCCTGGCCCTCAGTGCTATTTATCTGCATTTAGCAGCACTTAGCACCTTTCTCCCTCTCATCTCTGTGTTACATCCCCTAGCACACAGTCTGCGAGAGGGTTCCTTAGCATCTTTTCACTGCTGCTGATGCTCACACCCCTATAGGACCTTAATCCCATTCTCTCTGCCCTTTGAACTGACAGGAACTGCCCCATCTCTCGATGAAAGTGGCATTCTTGGTAGCCATTACCTCAACCAAGTGAGTCAATGAGCTCAAGCCAGGATGGCAGCCTTCCACCCATGATATTCCACAAGTACAAGGCTGCTCCTCAAATTTCATCCTACAATGGTGTCTGAGTTCTTCCTCAGTCAGTCCATCCACCTGCCACTTTTCTGCCCAAAGCCACACAACTTCCCTGGGTTTGGAAGCTGACAGAGCTATTGTAGCTATGGCTAAAAGGTCAAAGGGACAAGCCCTCTGATCCCAACAAGTCTCCAAATGCTACACACGCTCCAACCTGCTTGCCCCCTGTGATGGCCCGTCGGGAAGCCCTTTACCCTTCACCTTCATCTGCAGCCAGATGTGACTTTCAGTCAGCCAGTAGAATAGAAGGTTTTATTGCTTCTTCAGAGATATAGTGCAGCATAGGCTCGATGTTAACATAGGAGCCAGGGCAGACAGCCTTAGTCCTCTTGGGGGAAGGGGTTCACAGGCTCCTGAACCCCTCTGTACTGGACTTAATCTGCTTCCTTCATGCTTCCCCTAGCCAAGACTGCCTTTCTCCCAGCCACTGGTCAGTCACTCTCCCCAGGCAGCCACACCCCTTCCTTTGTTCAAACTCCTTCCCCTAGCCAGGTGTGAAGATGCTGGGTCATGGCCTACATGTCTTGTCTCAGGAGACCCCCGTCCCCTGCTGGGCCCTGCACAGACACAGACGCTTCCAGAGTCCCTGCAGAGCAGCATAGGATCACAAAAGCAGACAGCACCTCCACTGCGTCACACACAGCAGGGTCATAGCACATTCTGTGAGTGCAGGCCATCTTCTGGCTTCACTGGTAGATGTGTCTTGACGAGACACGTGTCAGAGACATGGTACTCTGTCCAAACATACACAACATGCTCCTCTAAATAAGCAGCAGCAAAGACATAGCCAGGGGCCATGCAGTGCTGCACTTCCTTAAGTATTCTCACACACAGTGATCACTGCTTGCAAGTCATATGTATGTGTGTGGAATGTACATAGGGTCCAGCACTCTAAGAAGAAGAGTTTATTTACCTGTAACTGGGGGTTGTTCGACATGTGTGGTCCCTATATCCAATCTTGATTTTAAAATTGTCATTGGTGGTGAACCCACCATAGTCCTCAGTTAAATTGTTCCAGTCACTGTTACAAATCTGTTATGTTATTTCAAGTCTGAATTTGTCTAGCATCAGCTTCCAGACAGCGGATTGTTCAGCCAGTGCCCCCTCTTAAGATTTTCCAACCATGACCAAAGTGAGTTTTGGCCTGTGCACCATTGAGGTCATGTGCGCTGGTTTGGATGTGTGCCACTGTAGCACCCAATTTATTAACATTCACACGTTCCCGGCCGCTGGAGCAGAGCCCGCCCCACCTCAGCAATGCAGCATGTCCCATTCCCGGCCAGTGGAGCAGACCCCTCTCCCACACTATGCAGGAAGTCCCGTTTCTGGCCCCACCTGCCAGAACAGGCGCGCCCCCCCCCCCCACACACCCATCCACACATAGCAGCCCCGGCCACGGGAACAGGCCTCCCTGCCCCCACCATATGGCCACTTCAGGTCCTAGCCCTAGCCGGTCCCACCCGCTGGAGCAGCCGCCTGCCACGCGTGTGCTGCTGTGCAGCTCTCCAGAGGAGGTGGGCGGAGGAAGAATTTTTTCTGCTCAGCCACGCATGTGCACACCTTCGCGGGAACTATGGTGTCAGCCCTTCTCTTCTGGATTGAAGAGACCACTATTAAATATTTGTTCTCCATATAGATGCTTATAGACTGTGATCAAGTCACCCCTTAATCCTCTTCCTCCTAAGCCAAATAGGTTGTAATCTTTTGATCATGCTCATGGCTTTTCTGTGAATCCGCTCCATCGTACCTACGTCCTTTCTGAATAGAGGGCACCAGAAGTGAACGCAGTATTCCAGAAGTCATCACAACAGTGACAAATATTGTATTTCTGCTCAGAATTCCCTTGCTTGTGTGGCCCAGGGTCACATTAGCTTTTTTGCCCACAGTGTCACACTCATATTCAGATGATTTTTGTCCGTGATCCACAAGTCTTTTTCAGAGGCCCTGCTTCACAGAATAGAGCTTCCCCATCTTGTAATTGTGGCCTATGTTCTTCGTTCTTATAGCTATACATTTACATTTAATTGAATTAAAACACCTGTTGTTTGCTTTCACCCAGTTTATCAAGCAATCCAGATAGCTCTGAATCGATAACTGGTCCTCTTCATTATTTACCGTTCCCCAAGCTTTTGTATCATCTGAAAGATCAAGTCACGACCACATGTACCTAAGCTATCCTTAGTATTCAGTTTTGGGTTTGGCTTTTTCAGTTCACTGGTATTAATAATTCTATGCTCTTTATAATCTTTAATATTCAGCAAGCTCTCACAGGCCACTGAGAGGTTATGCAAGCTGCAAATATAACCCAGATGGCTAGCTTGGGAGGGCCTACTCTCAGCTACTTAGCAATGTGCTTAGATTTGGCAGATTCTTTTGGGGACACAGTGAAGCTATGTTAAATGCTAAACAGAACATAGGTTCACGATGGTGTTGCCATGGCTTTGTCATCAAAAGTAGAACATCTTCAGAACTCAAATTGTGTACATACCACCTGAGCCAGTGGTCTTGGGCATGGGTGGTAAGCATCCCATTGGCCGCAGTGGACATTAACTCAAGACCTCAATGAGTCTATGCAATCCCGCATTCTTGTTGCTTTTAGTCTTTTCTTTCAGGCCCACTCCATTTGATCCAATTTCCTGATTTACCTCAGAGTAAGATATATCTGCCAGGATGGCCATGCCAAGCATGAAGGAACTTGGTGGTTTTACCAAATCAGCTTTAGAACAGGAGCTGTATTTCATTCTTAACCCTGCAGAGATGATGCTCCATGTTTTCTGTTAAAATACCCTGATGATCCAAGTCTGTCACTGACTATTTTCTTCTTTTGTACAGACAAAGAGAGCAGCTGGATGCTTTACTTCTGATGGCTCAGGTAAGTTTAATGGTCCATTCCTTTGCTGTGTCTGCTCTTGGGACCCTCTATAGCTCACAACCCTCTGGCGATTGCCTTCACTGACTGCTTTTTCCTGAAATATGCATCTTTATTTCATTATGATAAACATGTTAGAAAAAGTCCCTATGAAAGCATTTCTTTTCTTTCTTACCCTGCAGGTGCCTGACTGCAGCGGAACAGGTCTCCTACTTAATGTGCCGTGTTTATGGTTTCAGTATTCTTGCCCGATTCCTGTCTAGAGATTGCAGAGTTAGGATGCATCTGTTTTCGCTCTGACTAAGAATGTTAAATATCGAGTAATTTACTAGTCGAGTAGTCAATGGAATATCCATTAACTACTCGACTAGTTGATAAGCACTTCTGCATTCCTCCTTTGAAATGTATAAGAACCCCCACTGTAGCTCTTGTACATTTCAAAGGAGGAATGTGGAACTCCTTGTGCAGCTCAGGGCCAGTGGGAAGTCCCACTGACTCTAGGCAGCACATGGCGTGCCAGCTTTGAAATGTACAAGAGTCCCCAGCATGGGGTCTTGTGCATGCCAAAGTGGAAGCGCCCGCATGGAGCCTGGGATCAGTGGAAGACTGAGTCCTCCACTGACCCTGGGCTACATGCTGTGCTGCTGCTTTGAAATGCCACACAGAACCAGGGGTCTGATCCCAGGCTCTACGCGGCATTTCCATGGAACCCGGGATGAGCTAGGGACTCCCCAGCTGACCCTGGGCTCTTTGAAATGCCGCCTTAGCTCTGACATGTGAGCTTGTTGCACATGCCCCTTTGATGAGCTGCTGCATTGTGGGATAGACAGGGTGCTTTTTGCTATATCATTGCCTGCAACAATCAAAATAGAGAGTGGCAAGGAGTTGGAATGACTAGAATCTCCACTTGGATTGCCACTCTAACCATTTGCTACCATATGTGGCTCTAGCAATATAACCAAGCATGTTGAACAAGCTGATTGTAAAAACAATTTATTATTTTCTGGTCTTCCTTCCTGTGTGATCGTCATCTAATCCTGGTTCAGCTCAGCTGAGGGGAGATGAATGATCAGAATGAAATAACTTTTTAAAGCACTTACTGCACTAGAAAAAAGTAGGTTCTAAACAACAGTTTGAGTCTTAACCCAAGCAGGCACTGATCACTGTGGAAGGAAGAGACCATTTAGTCATATTCCTGTGTGGAGCTACATGAATTTATACAATACCTTTAATATTAGCTGTAGACCCATCCTATGCATTTTCCAGGTCATAGGAGGACACAAACAGGCCCTTACTTTATCCCCAAACCCTCATGTTTTCCAGTGTCCTCTGTCATCTGTATATGCTGATGCATTTCCTGGAATTTTCCTTCTTCTCTTATCATACTTTAAGATGAACAGGCCTGGTCCTCAAATACCGCAGTTAGCCTTCCAGAGAGGCTACAGAGCAGCTGAGAAATTTCCTTGCTAGATGCCTTGATTGGTGACACCATAGCTATGTATTGGAATGGGGGGAGAGCAGCATCCTCATCTCTCTGACAAGAATATTAGAATCCCCAGCATAGAAAGAGGATGGGTAAAGATGCATTAAATATCCGTGGCTTTTGGCTTACAAATGCCCAACGGATACAGAGTGGGGAAAAAGCAGAGAGGATGCATGCAGTGGCTTTTGACAGAGGGGAAGTCATGGTACGCAGCCAGCATGTTCTTGTGGGGAATAGAAATTGGAGGCCTTAGCAAGGCAGTTCCTCTGTAGGCTGGGGCTCCTAAATTTGATGTAACACTATTTCTTTAAGGTGGATGTGTTAAGGACCCAAGAGGAAGAGATGCCATTGCAGGAAGAAGAGAAGAGGCAGATGGAGGAAATCCTAAGGCTGGAAAAGGAGATTGAGAAGCTACAGCAGCAGCAAAAGGCAGATCACATGTCCATCACCTGTGAAAACACCAAGAATGAGATTAACCGGCAGCGAGAAGAAGAGATCCAGAGGCTAGAGAAGGAGGCATCCAGAGTTGCTCAAGAGTTCTTGGAGCTGCTGGATTTTGGAAACCTGGATGAAAGCGTGCAAGTCCTGGAGCGTTCACTCTCCAGTGAGGGAACCCTCAGCATGGACTGTGGCCTTGTGGCACCGCTGGCTGAGGAAGAAGTGGATGAAGTCTTTCATGCTGATGATGAGGGGCTGCTGGCACCCAGCCTTGTTTTGGATCAGCATAGCACCAGAACCACCACCAACTGCTCCGAGGAAGAAACACATGTGAATCTACCATTTCTGAGAAGGGGTGTGGCGCAGGTAGACAGCACAACAGATCATCTAGTGAAAAGCCCTGAGGAGCACGATGCCCCATCTGACACCACAGAATGTATTTACCCCTCCGTCTCAGAAACCTTAAGGCGTAACAGTGTGGAGATGGGAGAGCCCATTTACAGCTTCCCACCAGATGAGGAGTCTGACTATGACCACGAGGATTTTGATGGCTTTGGAGATACTGGTAGCACCTTGGCTGAGCCCCTAAATGGCGAGGAGACCTTGAGGCATTCCCATGGGACCAGCATAGACTCTAATCGTGGCAGCCTAGACTCGGTAAGGATTTTTACATTTAGCCGAAAGCCAGTTTTGCTTTATTGGCATTTGTGACCCTTGTACCTTTTTAATAGATATCTGTTGTATTAAATACCAATGCTTTCGTTCTCGGCTGTCTCGCTTCAGGTGTAGTTATTAGTAGAGAATATTCTCTTAGCTCATCTCCTGTTACCACAGTGATTTGTTCTGGTCTTAAGAGTCTGGGTGTTTGCTGGCCAATACTAGGACATTAATAATGGCCATGGGGTGGGGGAACCTGATGTTCTGGTAGTATAGGGAATTAGCAGAAAGCCAATGGAAATGGATTGCTCCGCCATTACTGGATACTGTAGAAGCCAGCAGACTTCTGTTCTGTACAGGTTTCTGTACTGTGCTCATCAGCATGTTATCCGAGTGCCTTCCAGGAGTGCGATTAAACTCTGTCGCATGTTCTCTCATCAGACACTTGATATTCGTTGCTTAGGTCTCTCCAGGGAAAATTAGTAATGAGAGGAAACCAAATGTGGGAGTAAGGAGGACAGATAGAATCAATCTCATCACCAAAACTCCTATTGGCCTCGGTTAGGCTAGGATTTCAGAGTAGATGCTTATTTCCTCAATCATCTACTCATGATTTCAGCTGCCACCTGCTATGTCTAGGTGAATAGATTTCAAAGCATGAGGAGACCAGTGCAGTGATCCAGTCTGACAATTTCAGACAATTCCTCGTCCTGTGGGAATTACAGGAAAGGCAGGACTAGAGGTCTGGGACACTCAAACCCAGGTTCAATTCCCAGCTCCTTGGGCAAGCCCCATGGGCCCAGATTTGTAAAGGTGGTTAGGTGCTGTGGTGCTGAATGTTGCAATATCTGACTCACCGAGGAACCTAAATCTAATTTTCAAAATGGATTTAGGCACTTAAGAGCCTGCCAATGGGATTTAGGTGCCTAAATCCAACTGTCTTGTAGTTGAATGATGGTTGGTTTACTGCTTCCCTTGTTCTGTTCCAGAGGCTAATTATGTACAAACATTGCATCATATTTCCGAATTGAGTAGTGCCAATTTCACCTTCCGGCCATTGGAACTTAAGGCATTTTTATTTGATTAAAGGACCCATTATGCCGGATAACTAATCTTTATGTAGATTCTTAGATTGTGATCAACTTGCTTCTTAAACTACTCAGTATTACAGTAGTTTCAGTTCTTTAAGTTTTTTATTGGCGGTTTTCCTGATCTTCAATAGTTTGTGTAGCTCTTACTTGAGCCCTCTCTAGTCTTTAATGTCCTTGTTAAAATGTAGACAGTAGAACTGGTCACAGTATTATATCAGTGGCTTACTATTGCTATATACAAAGAGAGTATCACCTCCCTACTACTTCTTCGTAGTTCCCTATTAATAATCCACCCCCCTTTTTACAACAGCACCACACTGGAGTTTGTATTCACTTGGGTCTCCACAAAGACCCCTCAGGCCTTTCCCGAATTAAGCTCCTCCTCCTGCAGTTACAGCCTATGCTCTTTGCTCCTGGATGTCTCACCTTGCATTTGGCTGCACTGAAACACTCTTGCTTGTGCCCGTGTTACCATAACTCTGTGACCATGGGGCTGCACAAGGGCTGGCTATCACTCACTGAACCTTCTGGCCTTGGGCTCTTAGAAGAGTGTTGCTACCGCAGTGGGCCTCCAGCCCACACAAGTGCTATGTTTCATTTCACAGTCAGAGTTTAAGGTGAGAGGAGCTGTTAGGTCATCTAGTCTGCTGTGCTGGGTAGCCCAGACCAATGATTTTCACCTAAACACTTACCTGTCTATTAAACACAGATGCTTGGGAGATAGAATTGTGCTACAGGGAGCGAATGGGAGAAACTAAGACACCCGCAATGCTCAAGGCTTTTGCAGTGGCAGGGAACAGATTTGGTGAAAGGTATCCAGACTGTTCTATCAAGGAAACAAGTCTCATGTCACAGAGGAAGGGAAAAACAATCCTAATGTCCTAGCCAGTCTGAGCTAAGGGGAAATTCCTTCCTGAGCCCAGATCTGACTTTGAGTACATGAGCAAGACACGCTAGTCAGGCACATAGAACGGTAATTCCCTAACACCTCCGACCATGGGTCAGTGTTGTCCAAAGTCTCCCCTCTAGCTGTGCCCAGTCTGTGATGCGTAAGAGGAAGGCAAAACAACAATAACTCTTTCCCCCCCACACACACTAAAAACCACCCCTCACAACTAGCCAACTGCATCAGATAACTTTCTCCTTGTTCCCTTCGTTCCCCAATCTTTGTGTCTTACCTAGGCAAAGATCATTTCCCACAGTCCCTTTCCAGGGCTCTACCTCCTGAGTGGATCTTCCTATATGTACAACCTCTACTCTGGTCACATTGCTTCCGTGTCACATGATGTGGGACTACACCTCTCATCGATCCCTCTGGGGCCCAGATTGCTCAGAATTCTCTTGTCTTAAAGTGCTTGAGCTGCAATGAAAGGCATGCAGGCAGCACCTGGCCTCGTAGGGGGGTCACATGCTCTTTTATAACCACGGTATCCTTAAAATTTTGGCCTTGCTGTTACTACTAACCAAGCACTCGAATTTCTAACCTGCCTAAGGTAGAAGTGTTGCATCTTTCCACTGCACTTGTGTGGCAGGCTCCTAGGACCCTGATTCCTTCTGGTTATCCTGCTAGCTGACCCTGTGCTGTATTTTCCAGCTGTGCTCAGCAGGGCCAATCTTTTGGTGCAGCTAGGGTTGCCAGGTGTCCGGTTTTCACCTGGACAGTCCGGTATTTGCGGGCTCCATCCGGTAAAAAAAAGACAGGAAATACTGATCATGTGCAATGTCTGGTATTTCCTGTTTCCCTGGAACGGAAGCCTGGCGGGGACAATTTTCCCCTGCCACCGCTGGTGGGGGCGAGGGAGTGAGGTGCGTGGCAGAGTCTAGCAAAGGGGGGGCAGTTGCCGGGTGCCACGCTAGAGGGGCACCGGGCTGGGGTGGGAGCGGAGCACACACTGCTCTGGCCCACGTGACCAGCAGAGACCGGGAGCTGGCCACGTGATACCTCCCTCTCTCTACTATGCGAGCCGAAGCAGCTGGGCCGGGCGGCAGGAGCAGCCACTTTAAAAGTCAGATTGTTCCTCCGTGCCTGGCTCTGCGGGGGGGAGGGGAGATATTTGATTGGAGTGGGGGCTCCCAACGCTGGGGATGCCTGCTTCAGGGGAGGGAGGAGTGCCCTGGGATGGGGGGATGTTAGGGAGGCCTGGGTCTGAGGCAGGGGTGAGTGCATTGGGATGGGGAGCACTAGGGGGACCTGGGTCTGAGGCAGGGGTGAGTGCATTGGGATGGGGAGACTGGGGGGCCTGGCTCAGGGGGAAGGGTGGGTGCATTGGTGGTTAGTGTGTGGTCCCAAACTGGAGGGAGTGGTGCAACTTTTGCTTTAAAACTTTGGCTCTCCCTCCCCCCTTCTCTTTTTTTGCTTAACAACTTTGGTCTCCCCCTTTTTTTCCCCTCAACAGAATTGTTTCCCAGTGCTGCTTTTTTTTGGAGGGGGAGGGAGGGTTTCAGTATTTTTTGTTAAACCATCTGGCAGCCCTAGGTGCAGCTGCTGGGCAGAAGCTTTAATCTGGACTCCCCACCCTCCGTGCTGCAGTTCTTAGAGCAAGAAGAGTGGAGGTACACTAGGTCAGAGCTACAGACCCTATACTTAATGCAGGATGCCAAGCAGACACCCCCATCCTCTGCCCTTGGGCTGCAAGGCAGTGGAGAGGCATGGAGATCCTAGTTCAATTCCTCCTCTCAAGGGATGAAAGCAAAGATCCTAGCTGCTACTCTCTGGTCTGATGGGGAAGGGTGGTGCTTGCTCTTACCAGCCCGAGGGCCTTATAGAGCCCAGGAGACCAGCAAGAGAGGGGTGAAAGCAACAGATGCAGGGCCCAAGGCGGGGAAGGGCAGCAGTAACTGCTTTTGAATGAAGTGAGCAGCAGGAGGAGTGACTGAGGGGAAATGAAGAGCGCGAATGGCAGCGGCAGGGTGAGAGGAGGGGAGAAGTGAATGGCGAGGATGTGCAGTTGGGTGGGCAGAGGGTGAGTGAAAGGGCTGCTTTTCTCATTACTAAATTTCCTCTAGTCAGGGCAAACGCTGTTCAAAGCAGAGGACTCAAGCTTTCAAAGAGTGTATCACTTTGTTCTGACTGAGCCCATTGTTAGCCAGCTGGATGCTAGACTCGAATAGTGACCTGTTTCTCCGTCTCCGTCTTTGTGTCGCAGTCCTTGTGTGTGAGGATGATTCCCAGACTTGCAGGAGCCCATCAGGGTGCAGGCAAAGAGGCTAGTTAGCATATTTTAATATTTTATCTTTTTGGCTGTAGGGTTCATGTAGCCCAGGATATGCCTCTTACCTGACTGCCAGAAAGCAATTGTAGAAACATAGGGACTGCCATTCTGGTTAAGATCAGCACGCCCCAGTCCAGCTTCCTGTCTCTGGCAGCTGTCGAGGGAGGAAAGAGCAAGGAATCCTGCAATAGTCAGTCAGGGAATAACCTTCCCAAAGGGGAAATCTCTTTCTAACCCTGCTAAGTAGATGCTGTGTGATGCCCAAGGGCAGGAGAAGTGTCCACTTTAGGTAACGGGGGCAGCTTCCTTCCTGCTTTAATAACTCATTGCTGGCTGGTGTGTTGGCGTTCGGAACCAGTGGATGAGGTGTCAAGCCCTTATTTGAATTGTTGATGCTTTTGGGAGTATGAGAGTCAAGCTTTACATCTGGTTACATGGCTGCTGGATCCTTGTTGTTCTACGCTATCTGCCCTACATTTAGAGACCTTGATCTTTTCCTTTTCTCTAGTTTCTGGCCAGTGAGGAGGAAGTGGATGTTTACATAGACACAGATGAAGAATTCTGCAGTGGTCGTGTCACCATCTTCAATGGCTCAGGACCACCGTATTTTCACAGTTATCTCTACATGAAGGGTAAGTGGCTGTAGTCCAAGCACTGAAAGAATCTTCTTCTTCTTCTTCTTCTTCTTGAAGTGCTTGCTCATGTCCATTCCAGTAGGTGTGTGCACACACTGTGTGCATGATCGTGTAAGGATTTCCCCTAGCGGAATCCATCGGGCTGGCTCTGAGGCCCCCTGGAGTGGCAGGTAATATAGGTCCCTGCTGCCTGCTCCTTCTTGCTGCTAATGGTCATTGGAGGAGCGCAGTCTAGTGGCTCCCTTGTGGTCGCTTGTATGGTTTATGTCGTTTCAGTAGTTAGTTTAGCAGTAAGTTTACAGGGTGAGGGGGGCCCCTCTCCCCTTTCCTGGAGAAAGGCGCATGCCTTGATCTGAGGGGTGTAAGTCATGCAATAGGTGTGGAAAACCTGGGAGGAGAGGTTCATCAGGCAGAGAAATGCTTGATTTTCAAGAACTCAGAGGGGGTGGGACTGTTGTTTGAAGCATCTCTTAATGGAGTTGGCCCTCCACCCTCTGCCAGGACAAGAAATGGCACTGGCAGCATCAGCACACAGCATACTGGCCTTGGTGCAGGACACCTCGGCACTGAGGGAAGGACTCCTGCAAGGAGCACGGCACTCTCCCCAGTCTGAGAAGCTGGTTCCAGCATGCAGCACTGCTCGCGCTTCCCTGTGCTTGAGGAGGGAATTCCTTTGTCCAGAAGCAGTGAGGGGATGCCAATAGGGTGTGTCCCATGCTGGGACTCCCAGAACCTGGACTTCAGATCCTGAGACTGTTGACTCTGGCCTCAAGGTGAGGTCCATCAAGTCTGATGCCAGTGGACTCCCTGACTTGGGAAGAATCGGAGGAAGACCTTGATCTCCCCTCCATGATGGACACCTTTGAGCCTGTACAGGACCTTACTGCCGTGACGGCACAGTCCCCATCCCCACAGGCGTGAGCACCAGTGCTGGCAGTGGCGTAAGTGCCACACTGACGGCACCATCTCTGGCAGTGTTCATGGCACAGATGGCAGCACTGCCCCCGTTCAACTCTGGGACAAACCAGTGATGATGCCGCACTGCTCTCCATTTCCTCGGTACCGCTCGCTGGCACCATCAGGGACCGCTCATTGTGGTCGGGCTCTGAGTCGTGTCCCAGTACCGCTGGTACTGTTCATGTTCCTGGCACCGATCTCTGCAATTGCAGAGCAGAGGACTCATCGGTACTGATGGTAGCTTGGTTCCAGTAAAACATGTCTTTTGAAAGTGGAAGGCAGCTTGGGTGAAAGTGATCATGAAATGAGAGAGTTCCTGATTCTAAGGAATGGTAGAAGAATGTGGGGGAAAAAGACCATAGATTTCAAGGGGGCAGACTCAGGAAGCTGGTAGGTAAAGTCTCATAGGAAGCAAGACTAAGAGGAAAAACAATTGGAGACAGTTGGCAGTTTTTCAAAGGGACATTATTAAGGGCCCAAGAAGACTTCCCTAGTTCTGCAGAATGAACTGGATCCCTTGGTAAATTGGGCCCATTTAAACAAAATAGATTTTAGTGTAGCCAAATTCAGAGTTGTACATCTAGAAACAAGGGATGCAGGCCATACCTACAGAATGGGGAACTGTATCCTGGAAATCAGTGACTCTGAAACAGATTTCGGTAGGGTGATCATATTTTCCTAACCTGAATACAAGACACCTGGTAAAACTACTTGTATTCAAGCAAGTTCAGCCGCAGTTAGTTATACAAACATTCTAATTAAAATCCAGTTGACTGAGCCTCTGTTAAAAAGAACTGCTGTGTAGTTTGGATTCTTTTTACTTACCTTCTTATCTTTAAGGCTTTAGGGCTCACACAACACCGCCACACACGCACACACAGATGGCGATTGCCTATACATCTCCCCTCCCGTCCAGCACTCTCTTCTGTCCATGGCTGGCTGGGCCACTAGGATGGACCCACCTCTCCAGGTACCTGGCATCGCACCTTCCTGAGGCAACAGTTGTCACATGCCCCCATTGCCTATATTCCTGCCAGGGTTCATGCCAGAATGTGGCCTGCAGCAGTCTTTCATCTTTGTATGGCAGGGCTCGAGTGGGGGCTGCTTCCAGCTGCAGGGGCACAGGAGGCAGGAAGGGATGATCTAGCCTGTGTTTTTGCCCAGCTCTTCTCTTCCTCCCCCCACCTCACTTCCTCCTCTCCTCCCCCTCCCCTCTCCCTCCCTTCCCCGGGCTAGAAGCAGCTTGCTTGTTCCTGCCCACACAGTGTCGAAAGGCAGCTCCCATCTCCAGCCTCCTGCTGGCCACTGACATCACCCAGCTACCTCCTGTCCCCATCTACCATGCAGACAGGAAGGGATTAAACCCTAAGGATGCTTTGTGCACCAGGGACCCGGACTGTGGGGGCTTCAGTGAGACCAGACTGAAGGGTGGCTCAGCAGAGGAGGTGTCTACACAGTGAAACAGCCCTGAGCTCTCTAGGGGCAGGATCCGGATGGGGAGGAGGGGAAGCAGGTGCAAAGCCCCTGTCTCAGGGGCTGTTGTGGAGCTTGCAGGTTGAACAGCACAGAAACTGCTTTCTGTCCCATCCCCCGTACTCCAGAGCTTACTACTGGGCAGAGAGGTTTACCCATGCCAGCGCTGTGCAGGGGTTGGCACATGCAGGGCATGGCTCCTTTTGGCCAGTAGCCTGGGCTGGTGGGTTTGGGACTTCCCATGGTGCCAGCCCAGCCAGAGGCAGCGGAGGAAGGAAGGAGCATGCTGGCCTGGCTGTTGGTATGCTGAGCGCTCCAGCCGGGGGCTGGTTCTCCACTCAGCACCAGGAGTGGGATGCCCCACAGCCCCATACACCACATCTTTGTGCCCCCACCCATGTTGTCAGCCACTTGTCTCTCCCCACCACTTCCACCACTGGTTGGCAGGTGGCTGGCAGGCAGGAATCTAGCCAGCAGAAGGACCCACCAGTATTGATGGACCCACCAGATTGAGGGGGCAAGACAGAAAATATAGGAAAATGTGCCCTTTTTAAAGAAAAAGTCAGGACACCTGCAGGAGGGCTTAAAAACAGGACTGTCCCTTTAAAAATGGGACATCTTGTCATCCTAGATTTAGGGTAGTGGACGATTTACACAACATGAGCGGACACTTCAATGCGCTGGCAAATGCAATCTTTGGGTGTATAAGCTGGGGAGAAGGTGCATGGAGGTGATTTTATCTGTGTATGGGGCATAGAGAAGACATACAGATCCAGCGTGTATCCATTTTCAAAAGGACATAACTATCGAATGACTTGCTGGTGCAGCGTACTGGGGCACACCAGCCCATTTGTGCCACTGGTGAGGGGACCTATCGAAGCCCTTGCTTCCCTTTTCTCCCTGGGAGCTCCTTCCTCATATGGTGTGTTGTGAAGGATGCTGGGGCCATGTGATGGGCCCAGGTGCAGTAGTTAGCAGGAGCCCGCTCCCCTCCTTGCTAGGCTTTGTGTTCCAGTGGTATTGTTGCCAAGCGATGTTCTGTGGAGGTGCTGATATCCTCAGGGTCCCTCTCACTGATCTGGTCAGGCTGACAAAGACCCAGCAGAGTTACTGTGGATTCTGGGGTCCAAGAAGATGGGGAGGTTGACAGCCTTGGCAGTGATACCACCTACTAGTCCATCCATCCTCCAGTCAGCAGTTGTTGCCAGATGGCCCAGGATGTCTCTGGATTCCCCAGGGGAGTGATGGGGGCTAGTCTCCTTTTTTACTTTATCAATTAGGCCTATTTTCCAAGTGATACAATGAACACCTGTTTCTGATTTCCAGTCCCAGTGTCTTTTTGTTTACAGACATGGTCTCAACACAGGGCTTGAGTTACATGAGTAGATCTTTTTGTTTGGATTCATTTTTAGTTATGTTGTATCTCCTTTTCCCACTGACATTTTGTATGTAGTTTGTGACATTTTATGGACTTTCACTCCCTTGTCACAGTTGAGCTTATCATTGTACTAAATGGGCCTACCCATTTACCTGACAGGTCCTTAGTGGTCCCTGTGTGGATGGAGGACAGACCTGGGTAGTTCTTTGCTTGGCATTTACTGCTCTGTTAGGGTATGTCTGCACTGCAGTGTTATTTCGAAATAGCTTATTTTGAAATAGATAATTCAAAATGACACATCTACACACACAATGCATTTCGAAATAGCGTATCCACACTGAGTGGACACTGAATTGCACTGAAGGCTGACCAGGTCCAGCAGGGCATCAGGTCAAGAGTTTATTTGTGTGGCTGTTGCCTGAGGCTATCTGAAGCCTGTGCTTAAAGGGACCCCCACCCCAGGCAGCCGGTTCTCAGCTTTCCCTGCTTGCTTGCCTACCTCGATGAGGGACAGCAAAGCATTTGTGTCTCTGCATGCTCTGGTTGCCCTCACTCGGGACCCCACAGCACTCTGCAACATGGAGCCGGAGCTGCCCCTGGGCACTCTGGTGCTTCTTGTGAACACGTTGATGCGAGCCTGGCTGCACTTTCTGGAGGCTGTCATACGGGAGGTCCATTGGGGGGCTGTCAGTATCCAGGAGGCCCTGTGGGAGAGCTTCCACCCTGAGGAGCACTAAGAGTCTCCCTGGTCTGCCCCCCTGGGGGCTTGTGCTTCATTTCTCAGATACCTCCTCTATCAGCTCCTTGAGTATTCTAGGATGCATTTCATCAGGCCCTGGTGACTTGCAAACATCTAACTTTTCTAACATTTAACTTGTTCTTTTTTAATTTTCTCTTCTAAATCTACTCCCTTCCCACTAGCATTCACTGTGTTAGGCATTCCTTCATCAAACTTCTTGGTGAAGACCGAAATAAAGAAGTCATTAAGCATCTCTGCCATTTACAAGTTTCCTGTTACTGTTTCTCCCTCCTCACCGAGCAATGGGTCTACCCTGTCCTTGGTCTTCCTCTTGCTTCTAATATATTTATAGAATGCCTTCTTGTTTCCCTTTATGCCTGTAGCTAGTTTGAGCTCATTTTGTGCCTTTGCCTTTCTAATCTTGCCCCTGCATTCCTGTTTCGTTTGCCTATATTCATCCTTGGTAATTTGTCCTAGTTTCTATTTTTTATTACTCCTTTTTTATTTTTAGATCATGCAAAATCTCCTGGTTAAGCCAAGGTGGTCTTTTGCCATATTTTCTATCTTTCCTACACAGTGGAATAGCTCACTTTTGGGCCCTTAATAATGTCCCTTTGAAAAACTGCCAACTCTCTTCAGTTGTTTTCCCCTCAGTCTTGCCTCCAATGGGAAGTTACCTACCAGCTCTCTGACTGTACCAAAATCTGTCTTCCTGAAATCTATTGTTTCTATTTTGCTGTTCTCCCTTCTACCATACCTTAGAATCATGAACTCCATGATTTCAATATCACTTTCACCCAAGCTGCCTTCCACTTTCAAATTCTCAACCAGTTCCTCCCTATTTGTTAAAATCAAATCTAGAACAGCTTCCCCCCAGTAGCTTTTTCAACCTTCTGAAATAAAAAGTTGTCTTCAGTGCAGTCCAAGAACTTATTGGATAGTCTGTGCCCCGCTGTGTTAATTTCCCAACATATATCTGGATAGTTGAAGTCCCCCATCACTACCAAATCCTGCGCTTTAGATGATTTTGTTAGTTGTTTAAAAAACATTTGAGACAGAAGGATTAGACTGAAGAGATGCATGATGCTACAGATCTGATACTGTCTTGCATTTTCTCCTTTCTGCAGGGGGTCTGATGAATCCATGGAAACGGCGATGGTGTGTCCTGAAGAATGAGGCCTTCATGTGGTTCCGAACTAAGCAAGAGGCTCTGAAGTCTGGCTGGCTCTATAAAAAAGGAGGTGGCATGTCAACTCTGTCTCGCCGGAACTGGAAGCGCCGCTGGTTTGTTCTGCGAGAATCAAAGTTTATGTACTTTGAGAATGACAGTGAGGAAAAACTCAAGGGGACAATAGATATTCGAAGAGCCAAGTGAGTGAGAACAAACCCAATAAAGCTCTGACATTCTTTGCCCAGATCAGTAGTGACAAGGGCTGCTATACTAGCCTAGAAATATTGTACAGAGTTAGAAGAGTCAGAGGGTAGAGAAGGAAAATCCTGATGGGTCAACCTGCCCCTCTCTGGAGGAGCAGGACTGTAGCTATTTGAGTCCCTTTTCTAGTCTAGGGAGCAGCTACAGACTCTGGCTGAGGTTGCATAGAAGACACTCGCAGGAGAGGCACTAATTCAGCACTTCACCCATGTGCTCTGCCCACCCCGACTTCACCTGCCTCAGCACTAGTCCAGGGTTCCTAGTGGAGTGTGATTGGGAGTGGTTTATGTTGCTGTGCCTTCTCCCAAACTGTGATCAGATTTTTGGCAGCTACAGCCAGGCACCCCGTCTTTCACTGGTAGAAACCAGATGCTGAGTCAAGCCTCATGCTGTGTCTTATCTAGAGTACCAAGAAATAGAGCAGTCAAACGATTTACAAAATTCATCAGATTAAAAATAATCATGATTAATAGTAGATGTAATCATGCTATAAAAATAATAGAATAACACTTTTTAAAATGTTTTTGGATGTTTCCTACATTTTCAAATATTGATTTAACTTACAGAATACAAATACAGTGCTCATTACGATATTCTTAATTACAAATATTTGCACTGTAAAAAGATTTAGAAATTAGTATTTTTCACCTCATATCCTACAAGTGCTGTTGTGCAATCTCTCTTTTGTGGCAGTGCAACTTACAAATGTAGATTTTTTTGTTTGTTTGTTTGTCATGTAACTGCAATAAAAATAATGTAAAACTTCAGAGCCTACAAATCTACTTAATCCTACTTATTGTTTAGCCAATTGCTAAGACAAACATTTTTGTTTGCTCTTATAGAGGATACAGCTGCCCAATTCTTATTTGCAGTATCACTTGAAAATGAGACAGGCATTTTGCATGTGAGACAGACTCAGACCAGGTGGCTGCCACATGCTAATGGAGGGAAGACATGCCTGGGTGAACAGTTTTCTCTTCCCTGATTAAACAGGACTGAGCCTAGAGCAGCATAATCAAGCAGACACCTGGAGTCAATTCGAGTTTGCTGGAAGCTACAAGTTAATCAGACACCTGCAGCTAATTAAGGCCTGTGGAACCACTTGAAAAGGTTTCCTCAAGTGTGATTAAGCTCTTCTGAGAAACAAAATAAATGAGCAGTCATTGCTGGTATAAATAGTTCCACTTCACCACCACCCTGTTTTGTATTTATTTTTATTTCCTGGCCCCTCATGCTTACTGATGGGTTTAAACAAAGTATTCAATTGGTATGCTTGCCATCTGTTTTTTTCATAATTAGCTGTACAGCTCTTTAAAGGGGCAATCAGAAATTCTTTCTGTTGACCAAGGACATTTTTGTGCCTCAAGGAAAGTGTTGATGTGCCAGGCACCATTCCTTTCTGTTCCTGCAGTGACTGCTACAGCATGAAAAGCCAGGCATGTGGAGCAAATATGAGGCTTATGGCAATTTTTTAGCTTGCTGTTCACTGTGTTACAGGGAGGTTGTGGATATTCATGAGAAGGAAAATGCTCTGGATATTGTGACTGAGGACAGAATTTACCACATTGTGGCAGAGTCACCAGAAGATGCCAGGTACAAGAGGGAATTTATTATCCATCATCATTCATTACGGGGTTTCTCCCATGCTGCTACTGCAATGCACCTTAACTCCGCCCTCGAAAGTCCATGAATTTTCCTCTGCTGGGATGAGAAGGGATTTGTTCCTGAGCGTCATTCCATGCTGCTCTAACAGCAAATGTCATCTGGAGATTCCCCATCTCCAGAAAATTCAGTCTGTGTTCACAAAGTTCAAGGGGCTTCCTCCCTTCTTCCCATTGTGCTCTCTTTTGAGCATATGTTACCTATCACCTCTGTAATATGACCTAAGTTAAGCATAACTTGGTAAGAACAGTTTTTTATGCTACATTTATTATAGCTGGAATGTCTAATTGCTGATTTATATGTTAAATGAAATCCCAGATGAACAATGCCAGCCATTCATTGTCTCTGTAAATGATTGAAGCAACCTACAAAGGGACTTTTCTTTTATCCCAAAGTTGGCATGAAAGCTGCAGTTTATCAGAATCTGCAGAGTCATCTGATAAAACCTCAGCAATGTAAACTCAGAGAATGACTCCTATTCTTCCCTTCTGACATCCTCGCTTGTGTCAGCCCTTGGCCTTACCATAGCAGCATGCATTCCAAGCAAGAGGAAAGCATCTACATTTGCTGTTGTTTTAGGGCTTGTTAGTGACACTTCTACAAAACCCAGATGCTTCTTATCTGAAGCTTAGAGTGGGATATGTTATTTGCTGGCTCTCCAGAAGTGATTTACTCTCTAGCCTTGTGTCTAGAGCAAGGACCCCTGTTACAGCCAAGTAACTTGACATCCTTCCCTTTCTGTTAAATCCTGAAATGGACCAGTTGGAAAAGATCTGATTTGAGGGTTTGAACTCGGATCAGATAAAGGAGCTCGTCCAAGATGTTTTCTGGGAGTTGAGGCAGGTCAGAGCTCTTCCCTGGAATGAGTACCAGCTAGTCTTGCCTTCCCATTGCTTACGTATCCACTGACAGATGTGCATCATAACCCACACTAGCCATGGGGAGCTGGATTGTGTGGGAGTAGTAGCACAGGGGATTGGTAAGGCCAGGTATCTGGGAGCATATATAGACGTTCCAGGAGAAAAGTTGATCTTTCACCAGGATCAGAGGGCTGAAGTACTTCTGGAGAGTTGCAGGGAAGAAGTGAGTGAAATAATTCTTCCTTTGGATAGTGGGTTTCGTTTCCTTCTCAAACTAATCGCTTTCTGAGTCTAGTTTCACTGCATAAATCCTAACAGTGGTTTTGTTCTGATTGTCAGTGGTTGGTTTAATGTCCTGAGCCGAGTGCATAGTGCCACAGCGCAGCAGCTGAGAGAAATGCAAGATGAACAAGCCAATCCGAAGAATGCTGTGGTGAGTTACTAGTAAGCTGGGTTCCTGGCAAGTTGGCTGTGTAGAGCCATTAATGCTCAGTCAATCTTGTGAAGGTATTTCCAGCTCAGCATTGACACAGTTCCCGAGCAGTGTAAATAAGCAATGCACTGTTGCCTTGGGCAGAGCAATTTACAGACAGGCAGACTCCAAAAGGTTTACAAAAGGGCAGGGCAGAGATTAGTCTGTCAGAGACAAGGACTCCTTGGCAGTTTGAATGAGGCAAGGTGAGTTGCATGATTGTGGTCCTCGTTGACTTGGGGAGGTCATACAGGGTTTGGAGTACAGTAAATACAAGGGGAGGAGATTTGCATAAAGAGAATAGCAATATATTTTATGTTTGTTTGGAGACTGGGAGGTAGAGATGCATTTTTTCCCAGAGTTTCACGATGGAGACTGAAAAGAACAGCTCTTGGGTGGCATCGTCCCCACCCTTTCTATCAGCAGAACATAGGAGTCTGCCTTGGAGCCTCTTTTCCCTCTCATTGACTTGCTGTTATAAAAGCTGATGGAATTTCAAAGCAAAGTTTTGGTTCTTGATTTTTATCGGGAATGAAAATGTTTCTGCTGCAGGATGTGCATTGTTGATAAATGTCTCTCTCTCCCTGTGAAGGGAACCCTGGATGTGGGGCTCATCGACTCCGTCTGTGCCTCGGACAGTCCAGACAGGTAGGAATAAGCTGCATTGTAACTACATTGTTGCCTTTCAGATTGGTAGCTCTTTGGGGCAGGGCCCACCAGTGTTCTCTCTAAGCTGCAGCTTCACAGGCGATTCAT
>JANRFK010006693.1:70989976-71002111 GCA_030068395.1 Apalone spinifera
AAGTAGATGGTCTCTGGGTATTCGTCTGGCTCTTTCAATTTGTTTTTTTATTTCTCCGGTGGGTAATTGAGGTTTATAAATGCTTGGTAGAGATCCTGAAGTTTCTGGTCTCTGTCAGTGGGATTAGAGCAGATGCGGTTGTATCAAAGGGCTTGGCTATAGATGATGGATAGTATGGCGTGTTCTGGATGGGAGCTGGAGGCATGTAGGTAACTGTATGAGTCAGTGGGTTTTCTGTAGATAGTGGTATCTAATTTACCATTGGTGATTTGTACTGTGGTGTCCAGGAAATGGATCTCTCATGTAGAATGGTCCAGGCTGAGATTGATGGTGGGGTGTAGGTTGTTAAAGTCTCCGTGGAATGCATCCAGTGTTTCTTGGCCATGGGTCCAGATCATAAAGATGTCATCGATGTAGCGTAAGTAGAGGAGGGGTAAAAGGGGATGGGATCTGAGGAAATGTTGTTCTAAATCAGCCATAAAGATGTTAGTGTACTGTGGGGCCATGCGGGTACCCATGGCTGTGCTGCTGATCTGGAGGTATAAGTTGACCTCAAATTGGAAATAATTGTGGGTGAGAACAAAGTTACATAGTTCTGCTACCAGATTGGCAGTGGTGTCCTCTGGGATAGTGTTTCTAATTGCTTGTAATCTGTCTTCATGTGGGATGTTGGTGTATAGAACTTCTACATCCATGGTAGCAAGGATGGTGTTATCGGGGAGGTTATCAATGTTTTGTAGTTTTCTCAGGAAGTCAGTAGTATCTTGGAGATAGCTTGGATTGTTGGTTGCGTAGGGTTTGAGAAGAGAGTCTGCATAGCTGGATAATCCAGTAGTGAGCATGCCGATACCTGAGATGATGGGACATCCGGGGTGTCCAGGTTTATGGATTTTGGGAAGCAGATAGAACAATCCTGGTCGGGATTCAGAAGGTGTTTCTGTGTGGATTTAGTCCCGAGTAGATGTAGGGAGTTCTTTAAGGAGACAGTGTAGTTTCTTTTGGTATTCCGAGGTGGGATCGGAGGAGAGAGCTCTGTAAAATGTGGTGTTGGAGAGTTGTCTGGTTGCTTCCTAGTCATAGTCGGACGTATTCATAATGACCACAGCACCCCCTTTGTCAGCTGGTTTGATTATAATGTCCGGGTTGTTTTTGAGACTCTGGATAGCATAGTGCGCAGCTGACATTGTATGTTGCTTGTTGTCGTTTATGAATAATGTCAATCTGTGCATTGTTGCGGAAGCTTTGTATATAGAAATCCAGATTGTAATTCCGACCGTCAGGGGGAGTCCATATAGAATTGTTTTTATTTTGGTGTTTATAGGGGGGATCTAGTTGGTCAGCTTGATGTTCATTGGTAGTTTGGAAATATTCTTGTAGGCGGAGGCGGCGAAAGAAAGCCTCAAGGTCACCACAAAATTGAATCCAGTTCGTGGGGGAGGTGGGGCAGAAAGAGAGACCCCGGGATAAGACAGACTCCTCTGCTGGGTTGAGTTTGTAGCTAGAGAGGTTAACAATATTATCCGGTGGGTTGAGAAGGTTGTTGTTGTAGCCTGTGGTATGGAGCAGTTTAGAAAGTTTATTGTCTTTTCTTTGTTGTAGGGAATAGAAGTGTGTATAGTAGATTTCTTGTCTGGTGGAACAAAAGTCTTGTAAGGTATTAGTCGGTGTGGATGTTTGTCTTGAGAGGAGATTCTCTAGGTTAGAGATGTAATTCTTGATATTTTTCTGTTTCTTGTATAAGATACTAATCAGGTTGTTCCTTAATTTCTTGCATAGTGTGAAGCAGAGTCTCTCACTGTAGTCAGTACAGTATGTTGATCTTAATGGGTTGTCCTTTGGGTACGATGTCCTTTGGATACGATGTCCATCTTTTTGCACTTGGATAGAAAGATGTCTGTCTGGATCTGTGCAAGTTTTTTCATATGGTTGATGGATATCCATTCCAAACGGAATGGATAAACACCCACAGAGATAAATGCTGTGGGTGTTTGTCTCTGTCCGTGGAATTGGAGCAAATCTTGTTGTATCTTAGGGCCTGGCTGTAAATATTGATTGGGAAATGTGTCTTGGGTGGAAGCTAGAGGCATATAGATAAGTGTAACAGTTGGTAGGTTTCCGGTATAAGATGGTGGAAATGTGTCCGCATGAAATTGTACTGCAGTGTCAAGGAAGTGAATCTCTCGTGTGGACTGGTCCAGGCTAAGGTTGATGGTGGGGTGGAAGTTGTTGAAATATCTGTGAAATTCTTCAAGGGTCTCCTTCCCGTGGGTCCATAAGATGAAGATGTCATCAATGTAGCGTCAGTAGAGTAAGGGTGCTGGGGGTGAGATCTGAGGAAACGTTGTTCAAGGTCAGCCATAAAGATGTTGGCATTATTGTGGGGCCATGCGGGCACCCATAACTGTGCCGCTGACTTGAAGATGTAAATTGTCTCCAAATTGGAAATAGTTGTAGATGAGGGCAAAGTTGCAGAGGTCTGTAAACAGGTGTGCAGTGGCATCATAAGGGAAATTAGGGGAGCAGATTGGGAAGCTGCCTGCCCACCCTGGTTCCAGCCCCCTCTCCTCTCCAAGGACAGACAGGACTTTCTGGAAAAGCAGCAAGTGGTGGATAAAGCAAGCTGCCAAACAGTGTAATGGTGGTGTATTGCACAACTTTAAATGAGCATGTGCTATCGTTGAGAAGCCATGTAACAACAAAACAGTGTTAGCCAGGACAATGTTAAGTGAGGGGTTATCATAGAAATCATTGGGGGGGGGATCAACAAGCTTGTGAACCAGAGGAATTCAGTGATATAATATACTTAGATTTTCAGAAAACTTTGACAAAGTCCCTCACCGAAGGGTCTTAAGAAAAGTTAAGAGGATTGGTCATGGAATGGTAATTGGTTAAAAGTTACGGAACAAACGGTAGGAATAAATGGCCAGTTTTCAGAATGGAGAGAGTTAAATAGAGGTATCCCTCAGGAGTCTGTACTATTCATTGTATTCATAAATGATCTGGAAAGGGGATAAACAGTGAGATGGCAAAATTTGCAGATACTAAACTGCAAATTTTAAGACCAAAGGTTAAGACCAAAGGAGACTATGAAAAGCTACAAAAGGATCTCTCAGAACTGGACAGCAAAGTGGAAGATGAAATTCAATGTTGATGAATGCGAAGTAATGCACATTGGAAAACATCCATCCCAGCTATGCATATAAAATGATGGGGTCTAAGTTTATTGTTAACTAATTAACTCAAGAAAGAGATCTTGGAAACAGACACTTAATGTGCATCAGCAATCATCAAAGCTGGTTGAGAGACAGTGAGAGTGTGTGTAGATTCACGTGCTGAGCTGTTTGTTTGTGCTGTGGCCAGCAGTTGGAAGTTGCGAGCTTCTTAACAAGGATTTGAAATCTAGAGCCCTCTGTTCATGGGTCAGCCGTTGGCCAGGGTTTCAGGAAGGCCAGGGCTTTATAAAGCCTGCTAGTAAGCGACCAGGGAGCTTTGCGACCAGGAACAGGGAATTTTGTGAGGGAGTTTGAAGGGGAAGTTGCAAGGGGGCTGGATACACTCACCATTCTTCTTCGAGTAGTGTTCCTGTGGGTGCTCCACTGTCAGGTGTCGGGCTTGTCCCGGCGCCACAGTCCGGAGATTTTTCTATAGCAGTAGCCCCTGCAGGATCGCGCATGCGCAGAAGCCACCTCACACCATTTGTGCCCTTTCTGCGATGTTCGGTCCGTCCCGCCAGTTCCTCCTAACCATCCATGGTCGCAGACAGAGTTGGGATGAGAACATAAGAACGGCCGTACCAGGTCAGACCAAAGGTCCATCTAGCCCAGTATCCTGTCTGCCGACAATGGCCAGCACCAGGTGCTCCAGAGGGGGTGGACCGAAGACAATGATCAAGCGATCTGTCTCCTGCCATCCCTCTCCAGCCTCTGACAGAGGCCAAGGACACCATTTCATCCCCTGGCTAATAGCCTTTTATGGACCTAACCTCCATGAAATTATCTAGCTTCTCTTTAAGCTCCTGCCTCCTTCTGAGGAGAAAGCAGAATAATGGTTATTGTTTCGTCTGTTCATCCCAGTTCAGCCCCTACCTGTAGTTAGTGTTTTTACTGTTTATAGTTAGTTAGTTTGAAAAAAAGAGAAAAAAAGAAGAAAGTTTTGAGTGTGTGTGTGTGTGTGTGTGTATATAGAGCGAGAGAGAGACAGACCTTTCGTTATTGTACATAGTTAAACTTTACTCCACAGAGTCTTTTAGCCGTAGTCTGATGGATTCTTTCAAAATGCCCAGTTGCCCGGGCTTCAAAAAGTGCACATTGTGTGGAGACGCCATGCCAGCATCGGATGGCCACACCAGATGCAGACGGTGCCTTGGGAAAGGCCACATCCTCCAAAAATGCAGCCATTGTTCAAAGTTAACTGCTTGCGCAAGGCGAGACAGAAAAATGAGGTTGAAGATGCTCCTCTTCAACAAAGCCCTCCAACCGTTGCCTCCAGAGCAACAACAAAGGGAGTTACAGCCTCGTAAGTCCCATGAAGGGAAGGGCCCGACTCAGCCTAGAAGCGCGAGTGCAGGGGACACACCGGGCACTTCGGGCTTGCCGGCGAGACACGCTATGGCTAAGTCTTCTAAGCCTTGCAGCACCTTGGCGCCGCCTGTGGAGGACAGGGTGGCGGGTTCAACTCCCGCCTCTGTTGGGACGGGACGGGACAGGATGTCGAAAAGCCGGTGTGGCCCCGGGGCATGTGGGATAAACTGCGCCCTGACGGTAAGGTGGTGGGGCTGTATCTTCTTTTTCGGGGTCGGCGTCACATGACCCACCCCGCCCAGAGTTGCGCCAGTCGTGGCGCCGCCAGATCAGCCACCAAAAACGGTGCCAAGAGCACAACCGGCACCGATAGTCGAGTCGGCACCAAGAAGCTGTCCAGCACCGAAACAGCCCGTATGGGACACCACGGCGCCGACAACTGAGCCGAGGCACAAGCCCGCACCAAGGCATGAGACCGCACTGAGGCACAAGCCAGCGCCAAGAACAGATGCGGCACTGAGATGTGGGTTGGCGCCGACAAAAGATATGGCACCGAGGAGCACTGTGGCACCAGTAGAGCCGACAGCGCTGACCAGCCCACATGATGCACCAGGGGGGGCCCGCACCGGACAACACCTCGGTGCCAAGGACTCCACCTCAACTCCCGGCACTGCCGTCCCCATTGCTTAAATCGCCGTCCATCGATTGAAGCCCATCAGATGCCGGATCAGTGTTGTTGGTGCCAGCTAGCCCGCCTCCTCCACAGAGGTCCACCTTGCCAACCAAGGCGCAAAGGAAGACTCGACATGTCCCTACCCCGTCTCCATCTCCTGACAGGGCGGTTTTCTCACCTGAGTGCTCACTGTCCCCACCGCACCATACAGACAGACATGGTCGTACTCGGTACAGGTCATCACCTTGTTACTACTGGAGATCTCCACGACCATCACCCTCAAGGTACTACTGCTCATACCGGTCCAGATCTCCTTCTCATTATACGATCTGTTCAGGCTCGGACACCTCGCCATCACGATCGTGCTATTCCCGGCACAGGAGCGTCAGTCCCTACTCTCCTTGCCGCTCTCCGCGTCACTATCGATGCCACACGTACTCCCGTGATACTGCTTATTCACCATCAATCTCGCCAGAGCATCCCTGTTCATGTTCACCTCGCCTTTCTACTCAGGAGATTATCCCTCCGGGACAGGGTCCACCGACACCCACGGGTGATGCCCCTTCAACGTCCACCCAGCAGGAGGGCGATAACAACTGTTCCCCTATCCATGAGGAGCAACATATGGGCTCGCCGATGGACCAGTCGTTGTCATCACCGGATGATGCAGTTTTTCCTGGAGACTCCTCCCCAGTTGACGACTACAAGTAATTCCAGGACTTGTTGAATAGAGTCGCTCACTCTCAGAACTTGCGCACCTCAGATGTGCCTCATAAGCAGCATCCTCTCTTGAGGAATCTGCAACAATCCACTAAACCAAAGCTGGCCCTGCCTTTTGATGAGGCCATATTGGAAATTTCAAATGAAATATGGCAGACCCCGGCATCAGTGCCTCCTATGAACAAGCGTACTGATAAGAAGTACTTTGTGGATCCCAAGGATGCACAATTCCTATTCATGCATCCTCCACCCAACTCTATAGTTATGGACACGGCGCAACAAAGGTCTAAGACTGCACACACAAAAAACACAGCGCAGGACAAAGAGGCTAAGCGCCTAGATCTATTGGGCAGGAAAGTTTATTCCTCGGCCACAGCCACCGTGAGGATGGCCTACTATTCAGCCCAGTTGGCCAACCACAATTTCGACAATTATTCCAAACTGATACCGCTCTTGGAATACTTTCCTGAGCCTAAGAAACAGCTCCTCAAGGCTGTGGTACAGGAGGGATATACATCAGCATGCACCGCCCTCCAAATATCCTTCGACATTGCCGATTCAGCCTCACGTACAATGGCAACTTCGGTTGTTATGTGTCGGGCATCGTGGCTTCACCTCGCTGCTGTGCCCAAAGACCTTCAGCCTAAGGTCGAAGACCTACCTTTCGACCGGCGTTCCCTCTTCACTGAGAACACGGATTAAGTGTTTCATTCTGGGAAGGACTCACGCAGCACTCTGAGGACACTCGGAATATACACTCCGCCCTTCCGGTGCAAGAAGTTTGTCCCGTACAACAGGCAAAGGCCCTTCTCCTATGCCACGCCCAGATTGCGGTCTTACGACCCGACTAGGCACAGACAATGACCGCAGGGTCATTGTCCACAAACCACCAAGACATCAAACCAGCAGCAACCGAGACAGCAAGTTTGACACGTTGGTCGAGAGACTGCGCACCATTCCCCTTCTAGATGCTTCTCACGACCACGCCAAGCTCTTCCGCCATCGCCTATGACCCTGTTATACCAGATGGTGTACCGTGACCACCAATGGATTGGTCAGAAAGATCATCGTCTCCAGTCTCGCCAATCCTTTCTCCACTCGACCCCCTTCCCATCCTCCCCTCCCGTCCCTCTTCAGGGACCCTTCTCATGAACCTCTGTTACAAGAAGAGGTTTCTTGTCTACTTACCATAGGAGCGGTGGAGAGGGTCCCAAGTGAGTTCAGAGGAAAAGGCTTCTACTTTCATTACTTCCTCATGAAGAAGAAGTCCGGTGGATGGAGGCCTATCCTAGATCTTCGCAGACTAAACAGGCATCTGCGGAAACAAAAGTTCAAGATGGTCACCTTAGCCTCTATCATTCCTGCACTGAACGAAGGGGATTGGTTCGCATCTCTCGACCTCCAAGATGCGTACTTTCACGTAGAGGTACATCCAGCCCACAGGAGGTTTCTTCATTTCACTCTTGGGGACGAACGCTACCAGTACACAGTGTTACCGTTCGGTTTTTCAGCGGCACCGAGGGTGTTTTCCAAGACTCTAGCCATTGTAACTGCTTACCTCCGCCGCACAGGCATCATTATTTTTCCCTACCTGGATGACTGCCTCTTAAAGGCCCCTAGGGTATGTCTAGACTACATGGCTCTGTCGACAGAGCCATGTAGATGAGTTTACTAGACATAGGAAAATGAAGCAGCAATTTAAATAATCGCCGCTTCATTTACATCAAAATGTCCACCGCACTGTGCCAATCAGCTGTTTGGGAGGCTATTAAAATTAAAAAAACTCGATAATAGTGGGGGATTTCAATTATTCCCATATTGACTGGGTACACATCTCCTCAGGACAGGATGCAGAGATAAAATTTCTTGATACCTTAAATGACTGCTTCTTGGAGCCTCTGGTTCTGGAACTCACAAGGGGAGAGGCAATTCTTGATTTTGTGCTAAGCGGAGCACAGGATCTGGTTCAAGAGGTAAATATAACTGGACCGCTTGGAAATAGTGACCATAATGTAATAAAATTTAACATCCCAGTGGTGGGAAAAACACCTGAGCAGCCCAACATTGTGGCATTTAATTTTAGAAAGAGTAACTACACAAAAATGAGGTTAGTTAAACAGAAATTAAAAGGTACAGTGACAAAAAGTAAAATCTTTGTAAGCTTCATGGAAGCTTGTTAAAGACACCATAATAGAGGCCCAATGTAAATGTATACCCCTGACGGGGCAGCTTCTGCGCCCCGCATGGCTGAGGTGCCGTCCCCGGCGTGGTGGGGAGAGGCGGCGGCCTCGTGCTGGCTCCGGCCCTGCGCAGACTGCTCCGCCGTAAAAGAAGCAGTGAGTGATAAAAAGACATTTTTTCAGGTGGCAAAGTTTGTAAATGATAGTAAACTGCTCAAGGTAGTTAAGTCCAAAGCAGACTGAGAAGAACTTCATAAAGATCTCACCAAACTAAGTGATTGGGCAACAAAATGGCAAATGAAATTTAATGTGGATAAATGTAAAGTAATGTGCATTGGAAAAAATAACCCCAACTATACATAAAATATGATGGGAGCTAATTTAGCTACAACTAATCAGGAAAGAGATCTTGGAGTCATTGTGGATAGTTCTCTGAAGACATCCACGTGGTGTGCAGCGGCAGTCAAAAAAGCAAACAGGATGTTAGGAATCATTAATAAAGGGATAGAGAATAAGACGAGAATATCTTATTGCCCTTATATAAATCCATGGTACACCCGCATCTTGAATACTTCATACATACAGATGGGGTCTCCTCATCTCAAAAATGATATACTCGCATCAGAAAAGGTTCAGAGAAGAGCAACTAAAATGATGAGGGGTTTGGAACGGTTCCCATATGAGGAGAGATTAAAGAGACTGGGACTTTTCAGCTTGAAAAAGAGGAGACTAAGGGTGGATATGATTAGAGATCTATAAAATCATGAGGGGTGTGGGGAAAGTGAATAAGTTATTTCCTTTCCCCATAATATAAGAATTAGGGGTCACCCTTACCCTTAAACCCAACCCCTAAACTGACCTCTCTGTTCCTAAGTCCAGGTAAAGTAGTTTTTTGGCAATGCCTTCCAGACTTCCATCTCATAACTGTCCATCGGATCAACCCACAGGATTCAATGGAGTGGCTGACCTGGTGGCCCAAAACCAAACCCTAACGTTAACCCTTCCCCTCCTCCAAACTTTCACCCCTAATTCTAACCCTGACCCCAACCCTCATCCCTAACCCTACAGGACTGGAATTAATCTGAAATCCCAGCAGCCACCAAAAGAATACCCAAAACCATAAAGTGGTAACGCTGCACGCTAAATTCGAAGGGACCTGGCTCAATGAGCTTGAAAAGGGCTTGCAACAGTTTTTACTCCGTGCTCGGCCACTCTACTTGTCACCAAAGCAAACTCTGCTCCTTGCACTGTTGCTAAGCAGTTGCTCTCCGTAAGCTCAGAGAGGTCTGCAGATCAGCACTGGGTGACAGATATCTATACAGACAGATACACGTGAGAAAATAAATTTGTCCACACAGCTGTGAAGTAAAACAGGCCATGCAAGCCAATAATTTATTAAACCTTCATCTTGTAAAGCCAGTTACAAATTAAAAAGGGAAAGCAGAAGGAAATCTATAATAGAAACGAGCATGTTAGAACAAGAAGTGAAAGGTGTTAACATTCCTAACTGGGTTCAAGCTGCCTGCAGCTACCCAAGAGCTAGACCAGTGTTTCTTAAACTATGTTCCACGGAACACCGGTGTTCCGTGGAACAAACTCACAGGTGTGCCGCGACCTCTTTTGTTTTTGTTACTTCTTTGGTTTTGTCTTTTTTTGTCTGACAATTTTTTTTGGATGGAATTTTTCATAGGTGTTCCGCATAAAAAAAATATTATTGTTTGGTGTTCCATGGTCTCAAAAAGTTTAAGAAACACTGAGCTAGACTATAGCAGAAGGGAAGGAGAAATTTTTAAGCCATGGTTACATATATTAAAAGGCTCCATTCAGTGTATTTGACCAAATATGCAATGTGATCATTGTTATTTTGTTCATCTTCTTTGCCTTCCTGTCTGTCTGAAGTCGTCACCTGGTCATCTTTTTTTATTATGGAAGTAACAAAAAAGAGCTCTTGTAAGACTCACCACTAAGGCTTCTTAAGGCAAAATTCCAGTTTAAAAAAATGTAATGTCAACATTAAGTACATCCCAAGCCTAGTGACAGTTCTAGTCTCTGCAGACTGCGAGAAGGTTGAAGGAGGGGGAAAGAGAAATGTGTCAACTAAGCTTGTTTTATTTTCTGAGACAAATTGTTCTCTTTGGGCTTTGCTAAAAAACTCATGGAATGGAGGGCAGGAGCTTTACTGGTAAAGAAGGCAGTTAGAACTGTGGTGTGTGAAGATGTTGCAGGAGAAAGTGGCGGCCTTTCCTGTTCGAGTGGCAGGAAACGTAGTTCATCTGCACTCTGAATGCTTAGTAAGAGCCACCACTTTTTGTAAGGCAAGTGTCCCTCCATCCCAAAAGCCTAAGGGTCCTGCAATACAACGTGCTGAGTTTGAACTAAAATTGGGGATGGGGTCTGAAACAGCTCTTTTCTTCTAAATGCAACTAAATGGCACTCATGCCCCAGGAAAGACAACCCTTCACTTTTCAACCAGGGCTGTTTGGATTGTAGTTGGAGCTGAATCTGTTTAGGATCCATTTCAGACAACCCACCCTGTCTTTGTGAGAGGCCATCATCTTGTCCTTGAGAGAGAACCATAGAAGCACGTTCCTGTTCTTTGACTGTGGCAATGAACCTTTTAGGCTCTCTAGCACCAAAATACTTTAGTCCAACAAGTTACTTGATGCAGCACAAGGCTATCTAGGTAAAATGCAATGGCCTAGACATCCTGGCAGTCAGACTAGATGATTTACTGGATCCCACTGGCCTTAAACACTACGAAATCTGTGAAAAAGGAATGCAGCTTGGCTGAAAAATAAATTAAACATTTTCTCAGATCAATTCGTAGATCTCAGTTGCTCTTAAACAAACTGTCAGAAAGCTATTCAATTCTGCTTCTGCTAATGCAGAACTGTTCCTGTTGAATTTTTCTGACAATATATGACACGTGTGAAAAAGGCAGAAGAGGACAGAGACAAGAGGAAGCTTGTGGTTTGTTTCATTAAGATAGTGTCCCTCAAACAACCAAGATGAGTACAAGTCTTGGCTGTTCATGTTTAATATAAGTTTTTGCTGCTAACTAACTTTTTAGGATGAGGAGCAAATCCCTTGGTACTGTAAGCACTGATGTGTGATTTCTACGTAGGAATCAGTCATGTGAAGTTCTTAAAAAAAATCTCTGCTACAGATCCTGCTGGCAAGTTGTAAACTCCTGCCACATGACAAGTGCCGCTGGCTAATGAAGTAAGAGTTTCCTCTTATCAGCTGGTCCAGATGCTAGTGGGACTGTCCATACTGGCAGATGATTTGACACTGCAGCGTTTCTTCACAATCATGTTGATGTAGGCTTTCATGATCTTTATTATTTCTCCTACCTGGACCAAAAAATGAAAGAATGAGTAGGCAGACAGAAAACGTAGTAGTTAGGTATATTAAGTACTTTATAGACGTGATGGCAATAGATATTTTACATGCGATACCAAAAGTGACAGATTGAGAGAGTATGGACGAAGAATAATGGGAGGTTACTGCTCTGTGATTATGCAGTCGTTTAGGAATGGACGTAGCTTGGTAGGTCTAATGATTTTTTTTTAAATACAAAAATCAATGTCATAAACATTCAAGTTTCCAAAGTCAGGAACTCAAAAACATGGGAAATGAGGCTAAACTAAGGTTGCATAGGCAGGAACCTTAACCAAAACCGCAAGAGATAACAATACTTTATCCCTCCCTAACAAACCCCAGAATGATTACTGTGGTTCTTTGAGATGAGCTGTCTACATGGATTCCACTTCTGTTCCTTCTGGGTGTGCACATATCTCATGCACTCAAATAAGATTCTTTTGGCCAGCAACATTTGCTGGGGTCATGCCTGGACTCCAGATGACCTCAACTAGGGAATAGAGCTAGATAATATCAGTGCAGTGCCCTGTGAATTTCTGAAATAGGCATACTTACAGAAGCTGGCTCTGCTTTAGTGGAAGTGGCTCTAATCTGCATGAGTAGATCTAGCTTAGGTACCTTTAACATGGTCTAGTACATTTGGATACCTATTTAGACAATC
>JANRFK010006695.1:46635-62360 GCA_030068395.1 Apalone spinifera
AAGTAAATAGATGTAACTCCATGACTGGGTCACAATGAGGCAGTGGTCCTCGAACTCTGACCATGCTTGTGGGAGAAGTGTAGGGTCTGGTCTGGTACACCTGGGCCTCAACGTATCATCCTCTGTCCATCAGGTGACATTCAATAGGACACGAAAGCAAATGTTGAAGACTTTTATAAACCAGCACTCACAGGCCTGAGAGAAGTACTTACCCCACCTGCTGTTCACCTGCAGAGAGGTGCCCCATTTGAGCTACTGTACAAGGGGAGAGTGAGGGGACCCCTGGACTTGCTAACAGATGAGAGGGAGGGAAAGGCCTCCCCTGATGGGGAATTGGTGATGGAATAGGTACTGGTTTCCCAAGAAATGTTTGCTGAGCCCCTGGGCCTGGCCAGAGAGAACCTGGGCAGGGCCCAAAAGAAGCAGAAGGTCTGGTATGACGGCAAGGCACGGGCCCACATCCATTCCTGTGGGGACCAAGTGAGGAAGAACAAGCTGCAATGACCTTTAGGGTCATCAAGCACCCGACTGAAGTGAACTGCGTGGTGGAAATGTCCTCACAGACACTGGGTGTATCATATCAGTATGATGAAACCTTACAAGGGCAGGAAGAATTTGTTGCCGGCCGTGCATGGATCTGCCCCGAGGACCAGAGTTGCCCCCTTGCTGGAATTTATTCCCCTGTCTGATCAGCTAACACCTGCCCAGAACACAGAGATCAGAGAGGTACTGCATTCCCACTCACCTAGCAGTCAACCAGAAAGAGATGGGCGCCCACCCCGCCCCGATCCCACCCCCAGCCCTGGCCCTGCACCCACCCCCAGACCTCACGCCAGGGCCCGGAAGAAGGCCCAGCCTTGGCCACAGCTGGACCTCATGCTGGGACTGAGGAAAGTGTCCATCACCCTCCGCCCAAGGATAGGTGGTGAAACCAGGAGCTGTAGCCTGACCGACCCCCACCCCTGCACAGGACAGGCAGTAGGTCCAGGAACTACAGCTTGGTCTGGCCACCCTTGCAGGACAAGTGCGGGCGGGGGGCTGGGAGCCATGGCCTACCCCCTCATAGGACAGAAGGGGGACTGAGCACCACAGCCCTTCCCACTCCTCCCATCAGACAGGCAGGGGATTCAGGAGCCACAGCCCCCCCGGCTCCACTTGGAACATTGGCCAGGATCATGAGGGGTAGCCGAGTCAGTGTGTAACACACAGATGTGGACAGCAGACCCTGCTCTTCCTGCTGTTTCTAGTGATCTCCCTTGTGACCGTGGCTGGGAACCTGCTCATCATTGTGCTGGTTGTGTCTGATCAGCGCCTTCACACCCCCATGTACATCTTTGTGGGGAACTTGGCCTTCTTGAAGGTTTGCTAGAGCTCCACCATCCTTCCCAGGCTGCTGGCCAGTCTCCTGACAGGGGACAGCAGCATTTCTGTTATGAGTTGACTTGTGCAATTATACTTCTTTGGTCTCATCGCCAATACAGAAGCTCTGCTGCTCATGGCCATGTCGTACGATTGGTTTGTAATCATCTGCAACCTTCTCCACTATGCTGCTATAATGAACGGACGGCTTTGTGGCCAGCTCGTGGCAGGGTGCTGGCTCCGCAGCATTCTGCTCTGTGTTATTGCAATTAGTTTCTTGTTCCAATTGTCATACGGTGATTTCAAAGAAATCGACCATTTCTTTTGTAACATTTCACCCATGATAAAACTGGCCTCTGGGGACGCCAGGGTATGTCTACACTTGCACCCTCTTTCGAGAGAGGGATGCAAATGAAGACATTTGAAATTGCAAATGAAGCTGGGATTTAAATATCCCGCACTTCAATTTGCATATTCGCGTTATGGCTCTATTTCAAAATAGCGCTATTTCGAAATAACAGACGCTGTTAAGATGCAGTTGTTTTGAGAGAAAACCTTTCTCTCGAAATAACTGGTAAACCTCATTGTATGAGGAAAAAAGGGTTATTTCGAATGTCTTCATTTGCATCCTTCTCTCGAAAGAGGGTGCAAGTGTAGACATATCCCCAGACTCTGCAGCAGGTGACATTTATTGTGTGTACCGTAGAGACAATAATGCCGTCTGCCCTGACCATGATAACCTACATGTGTATCATCAACACCATCCTGAGAATCCCTTCCAGCAGCGGAAGGCAAAAGGCCTTTTCCACCTGCTCCTCCCACCTCATCGTGCTGACTGTTTTCTATGGGAAACAGTCTGTTCACTGTTTATGTGGGTTCAATCGCCAACACCTCCAAAGGTCCTACACAAAATATTTGCTCTCTGCTACACCGTCCTGACTCCCTTGATTAACCCAGTTATTTACAGCCTGAGAAATAAGGATGTCAATGAGGCCCTGAGGAAAGCTCTTCTCAAACAAGAGGCTTTCAGAAACAGGTGTAAAATGTGAAAGGACAAATTTTAGCATAGAGCACAACACAGGTGAACTTGTACAGTTTCTTAGACACAGCTGATATGAGTCCTTGTGAACAGAGCTACACTTTATTGACCTTTACATTTTCTTTTTCTTTCTTTCTTTCTTTTCCCTATTACTCTGCTACTCCTCTTTCCTAAATTTGAGACAAATTTCTTTATGCACCCCATGATACTACAAGAAACATTCCTTTCAAAAAGGGGGCTGTTTTCCCTACTTACATTTTGTTAAAACACTCTGCTTCATTTATTTGTCATGGAAACGAGTGTTCAGATCCTGCAAGGAGCTTAACATGTTTTGCATATTTCTGGTTCCTTTCCAACCCCACTGAAGCTAATTATTGAAGAAAATGAATTTTTAGTTACGCCTCTAAAAATTTGGTGAAACGTGTCAAGGAAACAATAAATATTTATATCTCTGTCAATATTCATATCAATGTTGGTGTCTCTGCAACTGTACGAAATGCAACCATAAGACGTAGGACCACAGGTTTTAACATTCATGAGACCAGAATTCCTCTCCCAGCCAAACAAAAAGACAAGCCCAGGTGAAAATGAATAGGAAATGAGCAAATACACCAGGCAACTTTGCAAATCTCAGCCAAGACAGTGCCACCCAGGCCTCCCTTGCCCCACACAGAAAGACACTAGGTGCAGGATGATATTTGCCACTGATGTTTAGAAAAAAAAAAATAAAACTAAACTCTCACTGTCTCTCACTGGTGTTTTTGGTCTTTTAGCAAATTTTTGGTTTTTCTTTGTGTGCTTGTTTGTTTGTTTTGCCAGTTTATATCACAATTCCCCTGCTCTCTGTGACTGGTTAGGTGCCACTTCCTTCCCCGTCCTCCCACCGCACCCTTTACTTTTCACAGATGCAAGGAGATGTGGGCTGCAGAGACAGAGGGGCCTTGGGGCCTTGGGTGTCCTCGAGGCCTTGGGTGTCCGGCTTTGTTTGGATGAATTTGAATTGTTCAGGACCAAAATGAGTCACTGCAATGATCTGGCTACTTTTAGCAAAAGCCCTCAAAACATTTCACACACCTCACTTCCCAGGCCCTGGCTTGAAGTGTGTTTCCTATTAGCAATGCTATTAGGTCACAAAATGACACGGACTTAGGTGGTGGCAGGAGAACAGACCAGGGCGCTAACACCATCTCCCCAGCTCTCTGTAGGTGTTTTTACAGTATGTGTTGTAAGTGATGATTGAGTTGGGATTGGTCCTGCTTTGGGCAGGGGACTAGACTCAATGACTTCTGAGGTCTCTTCCAGCCCTAGGATTCTAGGATTCTGTAAATGGGGCCTCTCATTCTTGGGCCTCCAGGACTGGTTAAGATGGAAACCCAACACACAATGGTCCTTGATGGTCAGATTTGGTCTCCCACATCATGTCAAGATGCTAGAGAATATCAAAGTGCCCAGTGGCCCAGATTCTCATCTCCATTGCACGGGTTCAAATATGGAGTATTTCAACTTTACTCCAGTGGTGTATCCTTTACCAGCCCCAGGTTCACTACCTCAGTGGTGAAAACACATTGGTTCAGATGCTCCCTTGGTGGACAAGCAAGTGAAAGTGAGGAGTTACACTCAGGATCAATTTGGACCATGCTACTGGAAACTCACAGCAACTTACTAGCATTATTTTAGAGGATACAAACATAATCCATGTTGTTGTTAATTAATACCCAAAGGTCCTAATTACAAAGCCCCAATGGGATATATTAGAGAAGACAGTTTCAAGTTCATTGAGGACTTCTTGTGCTGTGTTATATATCAATACATTAAATCCCAAATTCCCTGGCTATTGCAAACAGGCGAGCTTACTGGGCTTAGAAGAGTCAACTAGACTTTTCACTGACCTGAATCCAGGTGCTTTTGCTACTGTCTAAATGCTGGTTAAAGGTGATGACTTGGCAGCTTTCTCCCATTTCATTCTGGACACTTTAAAAAACCATGGCAATAACCCCAGGCCCAGAACACATATGAGACCAACAGATGAAATATTGCTCACTCCTATTGGAGTTTGACTTATTTTTCATAGAATCATAGAATCACAGAACACTAAAACTGGAACGGACCTGGAGAGGTCATAGAGTCCAGTCCCCTGCCCTCACAGCAGGACCCAGTACCATCTAGATCATCCCTGCTACATGGCATTGGTTTGCTTATCACTCTGTACCTTAGATGAGGTTATGGACATTTCTGCTCTGAATTAGAATTCTGAAAGTCAGAGCGAATTTGTTTAGGGTACAATGTAACTGAGAGAAACGATGGTGCCTTTACAACCAATAGGATTTAGGCACATAGTTAATTGGGAAATCCACAAGGTGCCTAAGTACCTTTTAATTTATGCTAAGACTCATTAAAACAAGAGAGCTTACCCCCCTAGCTTCACCTCCATCCTAGGGAAATAGTTTTTCCTAATACCCAACCCAGACCTTCGTAGCTTAGTGGCCTGCTCTGGTTTTGTTTTCTTGTTTAATTAGGCTGTGGGGGTAAAAATGAGGACGATGTGGGTTTTTTGCTTCATGAAGCTCTTTCAATACACAATACATTCTTCACAGCTCCACATCTGCAATGGTGCACGTTAGCCGAGTAAATCCGTGTGAGCCAATGAAAACCAGCAAGATGAATACCGAAACCGAAGCTTCCTGGGGAATGTGACTCCTAAAAGGAGGCTGCAAGTAGAGTTGAGTGGCAGACCTGCACACACCACCTTTGATTGAGCTCTTGTGCTGAAAAGACCAACACAGACCAGCTGCCCCCTTGCTCCCATGCTAGGGAAATAGTTTCGTTCAGTGGAAGAAGCAAAATCCCAGGAAAGTACCCGTTCATTGGCAAGCAACATCCGGATTCGCCAGGCAGTTTGTTGGGTCACAGCACTCCAGCCATGTGTGCATTGATCTTTCCTTGTGCTCAGCAGGGGGCTGTATGGTTTCTCCTTTCTGCAGTGCATGGCAATGTAAAGACATGGCCCATTTGCCTTAGGCCCCCCAGTACACATTTTGATTCCCCAGATACCTAGCAGGTCAATCAGTCTATGTCTAGACTAGGTCGAATTTTCGAAAGAGGATCTCACTTTCTGATCTCACTTTCAAAAGAGGATCTTTTGAAAGTGAAAGTAGTCTGGATGTGGTTTTGTCAGAAAAAAAAACCTTTAAAAAAAAAAAAAAGTTTACCCATTTTTCCGAAAAAGGGTTTTTTTCCCCCCCAAAAATGCGCCCAGACTACTTTCACTTTCAAAAGATCCTCTTTTGAAAGTGAGAGCGGAAGAAAACATGCACATTCCCATATCTCCTCGCTCCTTCCTCAGCGGTTTGGATTCTGTAGGCTGCAGGTGCCTTACGTTCGGCATTGGAACACGGAGCTCAATTCCTGCTTTGTGAATCTAGGCCTTGGGGCTGTGGCGTTAGCACGGCTTCCACCAGACATGTGAGGCTGACCCACAGAATATCCCGTAGCCCAGAGGAGGGGCACTTACATGAGAACATGGTCAGTTTACTGCTACCTTTCTTAAGAACATGGGAACATAAGGACGGCCATGTTGGGTCAGACCAAAAGTCCATCCAGCCAGGACAATGGGATATACCTGGAATGGGATTGCTTCTCCTAAAACCACACAGAAAAGAGACAGAATAACTGGCCAGGAGAAAGGGGCTGGGTGGTGTTGCCTTCTCACCATCCAGGACTGTCCCAACCTTGAGCCTATCACCCTCAGGAACCATTTAGGGAGAGTGTGTGTGTTGGGGGGGGAGGGCTGAAGCTCCCCCCAACTCATACTGGGGCATTGCTGGCTCTTCCCCTTTGTCAGGGAGGGAGGGGAAAATGCCCAGTTTGCTGCATTCCTCACTCTGGCTGAGGAGCACAGGGGTCAGATGACCCTGGACCTGCCCCAACTGGGGGACATACAGTCCTCCCCTAGATGTGCCCATTGGAGATGCAGTGACCATGGAGAGGTGCTTCTCACCTGGCCCCAAGCTGCTGCAGTGAGAGAGGGCTGGGGGTAGACCTCTCTCCTCAGAACAGCCTGAACACAGAACCCCTCCTCTCCAGTCCCACCCCAGATCAATGAGTTTAAATAAGCCTGAGCATTTTCATTTTATTTTCCAAAACCCCAAAATTAATTGAGTTAAGGATTCGAGCAACGCTGGGTAAATCTGCCACCTAACCTTCGTCTTCACTGCGAGCTTTGTTGGCAAAAAATATGCTAATTAGGGACTCATTAGCATAAGTTGCAATCTCATTTGCATATTGTCTGCCCTTTCTTTTTGTGCAAGGGGTTTTTGCACAAAAAGAAGCAGTGTGGATGAGTTTTTTTGCACAAAACCCCTTTTTTTGTGCAAGATCCTTATGCCTCTCTGGAACAGACACAAGGATCTGATGCAAAATGGGGGTTTTGCACAAAACCCCCACATCCACACTGATCTTTTTGTGCAAAAACCTCTTGCACAAAAAGAAATGGCAGACAATATGCTAATGAGATTGCAACTTATGCTAATGAGACCCTCATTAGCATATTTTTTGCTGAGCAAACTTGCAGTGAAGACGAAGCCTTAGATATAAAATAAGAGCCAAACCATTCTTTGTCTGACTTGATTATTAGACAGAACTCTACCTCCACTTTTCCCAACCCAGATACACAACATATTCCCTCACACCAGTGTTCCCTCACACCAAAATGTTCCCTTTCATTTTTTTTCCATCCATGTTCAGAATTAATGTTGTTATATTCACCAATGTTGAGGGAATGTGTAGATGTGCACCACCCATAAAATCCAAATAACTTGATAGTGTATATATGAAAAGTTTCTACAGGGATAGTTAGTCCACCCAGGACAGGATGGGCATTTTAGAATCTATGTTTCATCTAATTAAATTCAGAAATAAGGGAGAAACACAATTATTAAATGCCGAGGACATTTTCGTTTAAAAATAATGTAAGAGCACTTTGAAAGAATAAAACTACTGACAATACAAGAGCATTGCCCAAAGTAACAACAACTCCAATATGTTTTGGAAGGTGAGTGTGAAAGTGTTGTGTGTGCATGTGTTTGTGTGTGTGTGTGTGTTTGTGTGTGTGTGTGTGTGTGTGTGTGTGTGAGTGTGTGCGTGTGAGCAAGAGAGAGAGATTGTGTACATGTGTGAGACACAGAGGACACGTTTACACTAGGAAATTATTTTTAAATAATAACTTGTGAAATACCACAATGGAAATATTGTTTCCCCACTACAGGGGAACCTCAAAATTAGTCCAAGGCGGGCTCCATTACTATGGATGCGCTACCTCGACTGGGAAAGCAGTGGGGAGTAATCACTTTGCATTACTCAGGGGCATCGTTATTTCAAAATACCAGCAGCGGAGCATTCACACTAACGTTATTTCAAAATAACGATTTCAAAAGAAGTGTTATTCCCTGAGGAAAGCAGGAGTACCAATTTCAAAATAGCCAGCCCGTTATTTCGAAATAACGGGCTTGGTAATGTGGACGTGCTGCTTATTAATTTGAAATAAGGGGTGTTTCTGCAAAATAACTCCCTAGTGTAGAGCAGGGAAGAGTGTGTATGTGCATGAGAGACAGAGACAGTGTGTGTACACACGTCACGAACAGGAGCAGAGCTTGACTAAAGGGTTAACTCAGGTATCTAGCAAAGGTGTTGGCCAAGGGGCCGGGAGAACCAGTCGAGACAGAAGGCTGATATTTGAATTGGATATAGGTTCCCTGCTTGTTTTCCTTCTGTGGAAGAGTTAAACCAGAAGTTGAGGGTATGTCTACACTGCCACCCTAGTTCAAACTAGGGTGGCTAATGTAGGCATCAAACTTGCAAATGAAGCTTTATTTGCATGCTCCCGGGCACCACCATTTTTAAATGCCCCGTAGTTCGAACTCCCTCCCCGCGGCTACACGTGGCACAGACTAGGTAGTTCAAATTAAAGCTCCTAATTCTACCGTTATTCCTCCTGCAAGGAGCACCGAAAGAGAGCACCGAGGCAATCTGAATGCTCTCTTTCGAAAAAGCACAGTTTGCATCACACAGTGCCTTTTTTCGAAAGCTCGCTTTCGAATTAAGGTGTTATTCCTCATGAAATGTGGTTTTCCGCAGTCAAAAAAACTGCCGCGTCCTTTTGATTTACTTTCTGAGGGGAAGTTTTTCTGAAAAAAAGCCACTTTAAAAAAAAAAACCCTGTAGGCTAGACACACCTTCTGTGTGTATCTGCAGGCCTCAGACTGAGGGGTCAGCTACCAAAGACTGCAGCTGTTTTTTCTCTTTTCTTTTCCAAGCCCTTTTGGGGCAAAAGAGCTTGGGGGTACCCTTGGGGATGGGTTCAAGAGTTCACTCCTGTTTTTTTAGGGATCAAAAAGCACTTGATGGGGGCAGCAAATTCCCCCAAATCTGTGTATTAGGGTTCCCGGGGAAAATTTTGTAACCAGTGCCGGTAGAGGCCAGGTTTTGAAGCTCTCTTGTGGGCCCTCAATTTCTGCACTTGGAATGCCAGAGTGGGGAACAGCCTTGACAGCATGTGTGTGAGACACAGGGTAGGGTTGTGGGTGCTGGCTCGTGGAGAACTCTAGGATACCCCTTGTTTCCTCAAGCTTCTCATCCCAGACAGCCCATATGGTAACAGTGGAGTGGTCTTCCTCCTGAGCTGTCTTCCTCTACAGAGCTGTGGTCCTTGGGCAGGTGGGAGGTGGGGGAACAGGTGAGCCATGACCAATCCAGGGGTAAAATATTTAAGAGTAGAGGGGCTGCCTAATACAGAACAATGAATGGCCCCCAGACTGAGAACATAAGAGCCTACAAATGGCCGTATGGAAGCAGACGGAAGGTCCATCAGGGTCAGTGTCTGGTCTTGTGATGATGGCCAATGCCCGGTGCTTCAGAGCAAATCCACACAACAGGTGACCCAGTCCCCATCCCCCATTCCCAGCTTCTGGCAAACTGAGGCAAGAAACCCGCTCCCTACCCAGCTTGGCTAATCCATGGACCTCTCCTCCATGAACTGCTCCAGCTCATTGGCTCCCAGTGTGTGTCTGCTGCCTCTGGGCAGTGAAATGTCCTGCTCCAGTAGACCCACACGCATTAGCTTGGAGCTATTGTGCTACAAACAGCAGTGTACCCTCAGCAGCTCAGACTAGCTGCCCGAGCTCATAGGTATGTACCCTGGTGGCTGCTCCAAGCCTCTGTCCATGCCATAGGGTTCTCACGGCTAAGTTCATCCTGCTAGTGCATGTTGGTCGACCCAGGCTGGGAATTTCACCTCCCGGCTGAACTCTAAACAGCTCTCCAATCAACTGATTATTTTGTTGTGTCTGCTGGATTTGCTGACATGACACTGATACGACAAGGAATTTCAAAATCGTAGCCTCCAAGAGAGTGAAGGGGCACGAGACTGAACATTTGTATCATGCGCTAGGGTTCCGTAAGCCTGGCTGACTCACGCTGGAATCGCAGCCTGTGAATGATTTGTGTCTTACTCTGTTTCTGGACAACTTTATACATCCAGGAGAGAGGTGCAGCAGTACGACATTCCCTACTTCTGGGCTCTGCAAGTGTGATCAGCTTCACAAGCCAACCGTGTGTGCCCCCTGAACATGTAACGGTTTTCTTTTTCTAGACCTGTACGATGGAGACAGCACAAGGAAGAAACCAAACGCCCATCATGGAATTCCTCCTCCTAGGGTTTGGGAATGTCCCAGAACTGCAGCCCCTTCTCTTCCTGGTGTTTTTAGTCATCTACCTTGTCACTGTGGCCGGGAACCTTCTCCTTGTGGCCCTAGTTGGGACTGATCAGCCCCTCCACACCCCCATGTACTACTTCCTGGGAAACTTTTCCTTCCTGGAGATCTGTTACAGCTCCACCATCCTGCCTAGGCTGCTGGCCAGTCTCCTGACAGGGGACAGAACCATCTCTGTTAAGGGCTGCCTGGTGCAATTATACGTGTTAGGTATCCTGTCATCTATAGAAGCGCTGCTGCTCACGGCCATGTCGCACGATCGGTATCTAGCGATCTGCCACCCCCTCTGCTACACGGCTCTGATGAATGGCTGCATGTGTGGCTGGCTCGTGGCAGCGTCCTGGATAAGCAGCTGTATGAGCTGCACCATTGCAAATGTTTTCTTGTTCCAGTTAACGTTCTGCAATTCAAGCGAAATTGACCATTTCTTCTGTGGTTTTTCTCCCTTGATAAAGCTGTCCTGCAGCGACACCCGGACTCTGCAACTGGTGACATTTATTACAGCTTCCCTAGGAACACTTGTGCCTTTTCTATTTACCCTGATGTCCTACATTTCTATCATCATCTCCATCCTGAGAATCCCATCCTCCACTGGGAGGAAAAAGGCCTTTTCCACCTGCTCCTCCCACCTCATTGTTCTTGCAGTTTCCTATGGAACAGTGATTGCTGTCTACTTGGCTCCAACAGCCAATAGCCCTAAGGTCCTACACAAAATATTCTCTGTCTGCTACACTGTCCTGACTCCCCTGATCAACCCTTTTATCTACTGCCTGAGAAACAAAGAGGTCAATGAGTCCTGGAGGAAAGCTATCCATAAACTGGCTGCTTTCAGAAAGAGGTATAGTATGTGAAAGCACAAATAGGAGCAGATAGTAAAATGGGGTACGTCTACACAGCAACATTTTTTTTAAATAACTAGCATCATTTCGAAGTAACTTAGTCTACATCTACACAGCAGGCAGTTATTTTGAAATAATGTCGGGATACTGTCAAGCTGGAGGACTTCTTACTCTGACTCCTGTAACCCTCATTGTATGAGGAGTAAGGGAAGTTGGAGGAAGAGTGTTCTATTTCAAAATAAGTGCTGTGTAGACACTCCCAATTTCGAAAGAAGCTATTCCAAAATAAGCTACGCAATTGACGTAGCTCAATTTTTGTCGCTTATTTCAAGTTAAGCCCTGCTGTGTAGACGCACCCACAGAGATAAATTTAGAAATGACCCACTTGAATAATTGAGAATAGGGACACACCTTATTAACCTTTCTTTCTTTCTTTCCAGCTTAGTACCATCTGCAAACTTGCTGAGGGTGCAATCCATTCCCTCATCCGGGTCATTAATAAAGATGTTGAACAAAACTGGTCCTAGAACTTATCCTTGGGGCACTCCAGTAGAAACCGACCACCTACCTGACATCAAGCCATTGTTTACTACCTGCTGGGCCTGACCTTCTAGCCAGCTTTCTAGCCATCTTACAGTCCATTTATCTAATCCATACTCCCGTAGCTTGCTGGCAAGAATATTGTGGGAGACCGTATCAAAAACTTTTCTAAAGTCAAACTATATCACATCCATTGACTTTCCCATATCCACAGAGCCAGTTACCTTATCATAGTAGCTAATGAGATTGGTCAGGCATAACTTGTCTTTGGTGAATCCATGCTGACTATTCCTGATCACTTTCCCCTCTTCCAAGTGCTTCAAAATAGATTCCTTGAGGGATAGAACCCTTTGATCAGGTCTCAAAGGCTATGTCTACACTGCGGTGGTTTTCCGGGAGACCTCCGGTGTCCCGGAAAAACCCCGCCTTGTCCAGGGAATGCATTTGCTCTTCTCCTTTTTTTCATGGAAGAGCAGACGTGCTCTTTCAGGGATCCCTGTATACCTTGTTCTTCAGAAAAGCAGGAAAAGGCAGAAAAGCCTCTTCCAGAAAAGCAATCAGAAAAAGTTATAGTGTAGACCTAACCTCAGTGGGCTGGACTTTGCAAGCCAGTAGAGAGTAATAAAACCCCATAGAACGGCGCACCGAAGATGAGGGGGGAGAAGCAAGTGGAAAAATGGCTTTTGCCTCCTGTTGGTGGAAGGGATTCACAGGATGGTGAAGATGATGCTGATGTAGGATGTTAGCGTTAAGAGGAAAGGAGGCAGAATGAAAATAAGCAGGAAATGTGTCACAGCAGAGCAATTTTATCTTGGGGATAGGTCACACAGAAAAGGATCAATTTCATTGGGGAAACTAAACATTATCAATGTCCCAAAAACCTTTCTATGTCACTAACCAGCAATCCAGTTATCCAGGATCGAGGTGCTAGCTGTTGCTCATAAACTCAGCATAACACAGTGGTTTACAAATCAGTAAATACTTGTGCTAAGACCTCTCCGCACTGCCAAATAAGCACATAAATAATATTGTGAGAAACAGCCGCTACACGACAGTGAGACCTGCATGCAGCCAGGCCTGGATGGTGGAGCTGCAGCAGGTCCCCAAGAAGGAAAACTTTCCCAGGAAGAGGTACATGGGGTGGGAAGGTGCTGATGAGCTACAACGAGCACCAAAGTGAGGACATTCTTGGTTGAGGTCAAAATTTAGATAAATAGAAAGAGAATGGGACTTCCATTTTCCCCATCTTGTGCCTGGCATGGGATTATCTGGATAACATGTAACAAATGGCTGTGTAATAAGTTTACCCTCTGGTAAGCGCCCTATTGCTGCCAAGTGGCACTGTGCAGGGTCCTTGCCTGCTTGTCCGGTTGCCCTCAAAGTCCTGGAACCAGGGCCTGACTAGCCATGTCCACAGTGCTAGTGAGTCTCTGCTTGTGGCTGGTCTTTGGCCACTGTTTCTGGATGTTACTCATATCTAGGTTGAGCTCACACTGGGAGCTGGCCGCAGTTCTGATCTCCCAGTCAGGATATAGACCTGGCTGGGTCATGCTCCTGAAGAGAATTGCCAGGCCCCAGCCCTGCAGCTTCTTTTATACCCCTCCGCTGGGTCCTGATTGGCAGCCGCAGAGACAGCCACTCCATGGTGCCTGGAGGACCTCTTCTCCACTCCTCCTGCTGGGATGGAGTGTGGCAAGGCCGCTAGCCTCCTGGAGGGGGCATAGGGGCCTAGTCCAGTGCATCACAGGCCAAAAGTTTTGAAGAAGACAAAAGCTACATTTTCTTGCAGCCGTTGTACTGCCGGCTCGGATCGTAAAAGGATTTTACGTGAGTGACACACCCATGGAGAAACACCTGGAAATGTTGAGCCATGTGACCTCAAACGCCATGCTTCCCGCCATCTTGTGTGCAGGCCATACAAGAGTCTTTATTTTACAATTCTGCTTCTATTTCTCATTCCCAAAGCATTCAGCTATTTGTGTCCATTACCAAAGCTTTTCCTACTGCCATCTTTTCGGCCCAGTGGTCTGAAACTGCAGCAAGGGAGGTGTACATTGGACATTAGGAAGATCTTCCTACCTGTCAGGGTTGTGAAACACTGCAATAACTTGCGTATGGAGGTTGTGGAATCTCCCTCACTGGAGATATGTAAGAGCAGGCATCACGGGGCAAGACACAGAGCCCTTAGCTCCCGAGGACCGTGACTGCAAAAAGCCATATACAAGTAGAGAGTAGATGCCTACAGAGTTTGAGACTAGCTGAGTGGAGGTTTAGAGATTGGCCCAGAAGGGGGAAGGGCAGCAAGGGAGCAGAGGCTCCTGAGGTGTAGTGGGAGAAGGATTCTAGGGAACAGCCCTGAGGGTCAGGCACTTGGGGGGAGAGGGGCTTTCGGAATGAAAGGCCTGGTAGGACATGCCCTATAGTATCTCAGGAAATAATTGTGCAGCCTCTGGGAGAGGCATTGAAGTCTTTGAAAAGGATTGTCTACACTACAAAGGCCCGATAGGATGCATAGGCTGTGTCTATCCTACAAAAGTGTTGTTTTCGCGGAGGTATCATCAGCCCTTCAATGTGTTTCAGGTCAGAAAAAAATTGCACCTCCACGTTTCCCATCTCACATACCCACCACTTTCCCACGCAATGTGGGAGAAGGAACCCCTTGCTCTTCCAGAAAACAGCAGAAGGATGGGTGTTAGGTCAAAAGACACCACAGTGGAGAATTTCAAAGAAGAATAGAAAGTTAGGTGCTTCTCTTGCTTTGACATTCAAAGACTGTTGGGTGCTTAATTCCCTTTGGTTGATTTAAAAAATCACAGCCAACCTCAACAAGGAGATTGCAACGCTTTTCATGTGGCAGTTTACCTTTATTCTTGGTGTGTGTTTGGAGTTCCAAATCCAGAGATCTGATTGACCTGGGAGCTTTAGCCAAGAGCTTTTTAACATTGAGATCATTTAATTTTCTTCTTAGAATAAAGTAGAATGAACGGTGATTCCTTTTTTTTCTTTTGTTTTAGAAGATCTACTTATCTAATACATAAGATTAACAGTGATTCCCACTGAGAACAGAAGTTCTATGTTTATTACTTTCCTTTGAAATGTGACCTTCCCTTTTCTCTAGAGCTTTGTGTATTGAGTTGATAGTTCCCTGTCTCTTGCTCCCCCTTTTGAATCTGATGTTTTCAATGACTTCCCCTTTGAGGTTAGTAAGAAACCTCTTTGTGTACTTTATTTCCCCTTTAAAAACAAATATGCACTTTCCTTGTGCAATTATTTTCAGTTCCCTTCATCAGAAATATCAAGGGTGATTGCATCATCTCGTATGAAGGAGAAATTAGCAAGGAGAAGAGACATTAATTTCTGTGAAAGGGAATAATAGCAAAGCACACCAAGAGGCACTATAGGATCCAGACAGGGATGCAAAGATCAGTTTACCAAGATAATTAAAGACAATCAATAATAGAAGCGAATGGAAAATGTAGTGCAAAGACAGGGGAGTAAGGGACAGGACGTAGCTGGCCACATGCAGGCCTCCACTATGTCAAAGAGATTCTAACAGTTTGTTCAATCTAGGAGGGATGTAAATGAAGATAGATGGATAACCCTGCACCCCATATTGCTCATAGTGAGAGTACTATATTATTATAGATTAATGGTGCAATTTCTGCAAGACGGGTCATTTAAGGTGTCATTGGAAAAGTTATAATTTGCTGACTATAAATATCATATCTGTATACATGTATCATAGTCTTCACGAAATCTGTGGCAAGGAGATCCACAGAATTACTGTGCACTACGTGATGAAAAACTTTCTTTCATTTGTTTTAAACCTAAAAGTAATTGTTTAAAAATTACTACCTATTCATTTCATTTGGCGACCCCTCGTTCTTATGTTATGGGAATAAGTAAATAACTTTTCCATATTCACTTTCTCCAGACCAGTCATGATTTTATAGACGCCTATCATGTCCCCCCTTAGTCTCCTCTTTTCTAAATGGAAAAGTCCCAGTCTTTTTGTTCTCTCTTCATATGGCACTGATTACAAACCACTCATTAGTTTTGTGAGATCCTTTTGAAGCTCTTCACAGTCTGCTTTTGGCTTAACTACCTTGAGCTTTTTAGTATCATCTGCAATTTTTTCCACCTCACTGTTTACCCCTTTCTCCAGATCATTTATAAATAAGT
>JANRFK010006695.1:84879-99695 GCA_030068395.1 Apalone spinifera
CCCCCCCCCCCCGTGACATAATATATATTTTAAAAATTTATGAGCAAGATAAACACTCCATCGGGGACAGATGAGACATTTTGGAACTCACTACTCAATATACACCGGATCAAGAAAGAAAAGTATGAAGGGCATCGACCAGTCAAGAAACAACAATCGCAGAACTCAGAAAGAACAAAATTACAGAGAATCAATGTGCCAACCAAGGAAGTGTGCAATGGGAGGTGAATGTGAAAGAGACGGTGTGTGTGTCTGGGTCAGCCAGAGATGGGGCGTGTGTGTGCGTTTTGGTATGGATGAGAGAAACAGAGACATTGGGTGTGCGCTGGCTGGTGGAGAAGTTTATGAGACACGGTGTGATGTCTTTTCAAAGCACTCACACCAGAAGGCTCAGACCATACCCATTGGGCTCTCTAGCTCCTACCACTCTCTTCAGAGGTGGCGTTGATGGGCAAGAGGGAAGTGGGGGAGGAGGACACCTTGACTTCATTACAACCCTGATCTCCCCATAGCAAACAAGAGGTTCCCACGAGCAGCTGGCCAGGGTTCCCAGGGTCAATGGCAGGAGTAGCTTGGTAGCTAGACACAGTATCCTGCGCAGTCACTCTTCCCTGCACAATGGCACTGCTTAGAGGACTCACAGACACACAATGTGGGAGAAGGGACCCCTCACTGTTTTAGCCAAGAAATAGAATGACGAGGGCAGGTCAGGCCATTGGGCTTCAAAGTAGGATTTTCCAAATGAGCCTGCTAGGTCCTAAATGCATTTGATATTCAAGGACAATCAGGCGCCTAGTTCCCTTCGGTTCCTTAAAAAAAAATCACAGTTGCACTTGTGCAAATCCACGTGAAGCTGATGCAAAACACACGTGGGTAACAAAGATAAGGAAACAGACTGAGTGGTGGTGTTCTATTTAGAGTGTTTTGTGTCTGCCTGTTTCTTAGTGTCGCCTATCCAAAGGTGCCCATTTTTCTTTGAATCTGCTGTGATACAGAAGAGCTGTGTCGGCAGTCGGGAAAACCACAGCCTCTTGGGTGTGTTAGTTCGTGCCTTATGGAGTACATCTATCCTGCACCAAGGCAGTGCGATTCCCTGCTCTGGAATCCTAACCCTAACCCAAGTCCAATCCTATCTGAGAGCCGAGGTAGAGAGACAGGTGGCTATTCCAAGCGACTGTCTTAGATGCTGTGTTCCCATGGCTCATTTTATCCTCTTAGCTTGAGAAAATCTAGGGCATGTATGTCTACCCAAGTGGAGAATTTCACCTCTTGCGGGTAGACATACTCATGGGTGAACTCCATATATCTTGTGTTTCCGTTCCACTGAATTTTATTATGTCTTTTACATTTCTTGATTGGACCCTAATCTGAAGAAGATATTTCAAAACCTCCAGCCTAAAAGTCGTTATTTAACATTTAAGAGGCGTTAAGGGACTTAGGCTATGTCTAGACTGCAGAGCTTTTCTGGGATACTGGAGGTATCCTGGAAAAGTTTGCTGCGTCCAAGGAACGTGTCCGCTTTTCCAAAAAAAGTCAGAAAAGTGGATGCATTTTGTCAGCATCCCTGTAAACATCATTTTACGAGGAAGAAGGGATGTTCTGAAAGAGGGTTTTTCCTGAAATTTGGCCCCGTGTAGACAGGCCAAATTTCAGAAAAACCTCTTTTGGAAGTAAATCAGAAAAAGATATGCAATTTGTGTACCACAAATTGTGTTTCTTTTTCTAATTTATCTTTGTAGTGTAGACATGGCAATAGATCGGACATTCCTATAATTCAATTGGGTTCCGTGCTCCTGATTCACCTATACTGGAATCCCGACACATTCATTACATGAGTCTTTCGCTGTTCAAAGACAACTTGATGTTTCTAGTGGAGAGAAGCAGGGTGGCTCCCACTCTGGCTCTCTGACAGTGTAACTGACGGCACAGTCTGCTGCAGTTATTCCCTCAATATTTCATGGATTTCTTTTTCTAGATACAGATGATGGAGAAAGTGGAGGGAAGAAACCAAACGCCCATTGCCGAATTCATCCTCTTAGGATTTGGGGAGGTCCCTGAACTGCAGCCCCTTCTCTTCCTGCTGTTCCTAGTGATCTACCCTGTGATTTTGGCTGGGAACCTCCTTATCGTTGCACTAGTTCTGGCTGATCAGCACCTTCACACTCCCATGTACTTGTTCCTGGGCAACTTGGCCTGCTTGGAGACTTGCTATACCTCCAGCGTCCTGCCCAGGCTGCTGGCCAGTCTCCTGACTGGGAACAGAACCATCTCTGTGAAGGGCTGCTTTGTTCAAGAATATTTCTTTGGTGTCATGTCAGCTACAGAAAATCTGCTGCTCGCGGCCATGTCGTACGATCGGTATCTAGCGATATGCAACCCCCTGCGTTACGCTGCTCTGATGAGCGGCCGGGTGTGTGGCCAGTTGGTGGCCGGATCCTGGGTAAGTAGCCTTCTGGGCTGCACCACAGTAAATATCTTCTTGTATCAATTAACGTTCTGTGATTCCAATGAAATCGACCATTTCTTCTGCGATTTTTCACCCATTTTAAAGCTGTCCTGTGATGACACCCTGAATCTGCAACTGCTGGCATTTACTGTCGCTACCCTGTGGATTGTTGTGCCCTGTCTCCTGACTCTGGCATCCTACATTTGTATCATCACCACCATCCTGAGAATCCCTTCCAGCACCGGGAGACAAAAGGCCTTTTCCACCTGCTCCTCCCACCTCATTGTGGTGACACTTTACTACGGGACCCTGATCACTGTCTATGTGGTTCCAACTGTTAACACACCCAAAGTCCTTCACAAAATATTGTCTGTCTTCTACACAGTCCTGAGTCCCATGATCAACCCCATCATCTACTGCCTGAGAAACACGGAGGTCATGCAGTGCCTGAGAAAAGCCATTCTTAAATCGCTCGCTTTCAGAAACAGGCATAAGACAAATTTCAACGTATCGTAACATCGAGATAAACTGATAGAGTTCTTTTTAAATATAGTCAATTTAAGTCTTTCTTTCTTTCTTTCTTTCTTTCTTTCTTTCTTTCTTTATACAAAATTTGTAAGCGTTAGAAGCACTCTTTATCAAAACTGTACTTTTTTACTGAGTGTTTCAGTAAAATACTCTTGCTTCATTCCTCCGCACATGCACACTAGTGGTCACATTCTTGTGAGTGGTTCTGGGTTTCCTCCCCTTCCACTGAATCCAATGACACTCATTCTCTTCAGACCTGAACGTTCTGTTCTAAATAATTAGTGGAGAACTTTGGGTAGTAGTCTCTGCAGATATTTTGGGCTATATAAGACTTAGCTACAGTCCTGGGTAATCGTTACCATGGTATGTGTATGGCATAAGGCATCCCCACATCTCCAAACCCCTGCCCTCAGCCTTCCAATCCCCAACTCTACACCCCCCACATCTTCATGCCACCTTTCCTGAGACCCTCCTCATCCCCAAACCCTGACTTCTGCACCCCCAACTCTCCCCAGCCCGTACCCCTCCTGTACCCCTAGCCCTGACTCCTGAACCCCTCATGTCCTCAGCCCCCTTCCCTGAGCCCCTGCCAGCTGGTGCAAATAAAAGTAGCTAGCTTGAAACCAAACAGCTGCATCTCCCCTTGATGAGCCCTAATTACACTGAATGCAAGGAGACTGTATCAACTGCCAGCAGCTTAGGATGCTGTGTTGAGTTTCCCGCTGGCCACTTCTTCCTGGCCAAAGTCAACCACCCAGGGCAGCCTGAGCTCTGGGATCCTCTGGGGGCTGCATCCCACGAGATGCTGGCGCAGCGCAAAAGACAAAAAATCTCTGCTCTTCCAGAGCGGCTTTTGTGGGGTTAACAAAGGAGCAGGCCAGCTGGGTCTCTGGTGCACGACAGCTCTGGGCTGTTCTCTGTCACATGCCTGTGCTAGCCATAAATAGCTTCTTCTGCAGTCTCCGTCCCACAGCTCCTCAGCCCTGTCTTGTGTGTAGCCAGATTCCTTCCAGGGATGCTGTCACGATGTGAGATCTGGGGCAGGTGCTGATCCCCTTCTGTGGGTCCAGATCAGCTAGGGCAGGGTGACAGGGTGGTTTGCTCCATGGATGAGATCAGAGCTGGGCTCCTAGCCCGAGAGACTGGTTTCAGCTACTTAGCTCCCGAGGAAGGGCATCCGGAGTTGTGACCATGTTTGCAGCCTGAACAAGCCAGGAGCAGTTTCTCAACTGCAGGGAGAGAGGACTTTCTACTCCCCTCCTGTTTAGTCCTTGGCCTGTAGTCCAAGCTTGCCTGAGACAGGAAAATACAAGGGAGAATGCAGAACCCAGCTGCTGGATAACTCAGCTAAGGGGCATTATTCACAGACAGGCAATGACGGCAGAATCCCGGCAGTGAAGTGTCTGGTGAAGCAAAGGCTGGGAAGCATCCCGCAAAGCCCAGCACGGTGAGTCTGTTATTTCACTCCAACAGGGTTAGGTGTTAATGTCCTGGGCAGATTTCATAATGGAACTGGGAGTGACAAGGGAACAATTCATGACTTGTTATCTGTATTTACTGAATGTTTGCAGCGGATTGAAAGGTTGTTGTTTTTTTTCCTGCCAACAGTTGACTTGTCCTCCCCATTGTGAAAACCAAACTTTTGTTTTCGTTCAATAAGAACCAGAACATTTCAGCCAAATCACCAGAAACAGAAACATTTTCAGGTAAAGGAAGGAAAATCAATGTGTTGAGTTTTCTAAAGCACAGGTTTTCTTTCAAGAAGAAGTTGTTTTGAGTTGAATCACCGGTATTTCTTTGATATAATTTAAACAGAACATGTCTGAGTTTCCCAGACTGGCGTCTTAGATTGAAAATGGGTGGGAACGCTGATATAGTCTAATAATAGTAAAGTCTGCACCCACTCACTCTGTTGCTATGATGTGTTTCTGTTTACTTGTTGAATGGTAAGAAGGAGCAAGCAGCAAAGTGGGTAGCCCACAGCACAGCTATTAAACATATTAATGCCTTCAATGGGGAACAGTGAATTGACCCCCTCCACTCCTAGCCAAAGCCTGTACTGGTTAACTCTGCCCAACCATATAGGGGAGGTCAATGAGATTATCACCTAGACAGTCAGCTCTACCATCATATGCCCTCTCTACTGCTGCCAGCTAACTACAAGTGCTGGAAACAGAGGCACCAAACACACACATAACACTGAGTGCAACCCCTTGACAACCACGAGTCCCAGCAGACAAAGCAGAGAAAGGGAGGAAAGGGAAACAGAGGCACAGCAAAAGGTAGTGCCGAGCCTGATATCACACAGCGGGTCAGTGGTAGAGCCAAGAATAGAATCCGTGAGTCCCAATAGCTCCCCAGAAACAAAGAGAGGTGCCAGATGACTGGGAAAAGGCAAATGTACTGCCCATCTTAAAGAGAGAGCAGAAGGACAATCTAGGGAACTACAGACCAGTCAGACTCATCTCGGTCCCCGGAAACCATTCTGAAAGACTTGGAAAAGCAGAAAATGATCAAGAATAGTCAGTATGGATTAACCAAGGGTAAGTCGTGCCTGACCAATCTGATTAGCTTCTGTGATGAGGTAACTGGCTCTGTGGACGTGGGAAAATCAGTGGATGTGATCTACCTTGATTTTAGCAAAGCTTTTGATACTGTGCCCCACAATATTCTTGCCAGCAAGTTAAGGACGTATTGGATAAATGGATTGTGAGGTGGATGTAAAGCTGGATTGATTGTCAGGCCCAATGGGGAGTGATTAATGGCTCAGTGTCAGGTTGGCGGTCAGTTTGAATCAGTGTGCCACATGGATTGTTCTAGGGTTAGTTTGGTTCAACATCCTTATTAATGACCTGGATGAGGGGATGGATTGCACCCTCAGCAAGTTTGCAGAAAACACTAAGCTAGGGGGAGAGGTAGATATGCTGGTGGGCAGGGATAGGGTCCAGAGTGACCTAGACAGATTGGAGGATTCGGCCAAAGAAATCTGATGAGGTTCAACAAGGATAAGTGTAGAGTCCTGCAATTGCGATAGAAGAATCCCAAGCAGTTACAGGCTGGGGACTGACTGGCTAAACAGTAGTTCAGCAGAAAAGGACCTGGGGATTACAGAGGATGAGAAGCTGGATATGAGTGAACAGTGTGCCCTTGTAGCCAAGAAGGCTAATTGCATATTTGGGTGCATTAGGAGGAGCATTGTCAGGAGATCTAGAGAAGTGATTATTCCCTTTTATTCGGCTCTAGTGAGGTGACATATAGAGTATTGCGTCCAATTCTGGGTCCCCCATTACAGAAAGATGTGAATGCACTGGAGAGAGTCCATCGGAGGACAACCAAATTGATTAGGGACTGGGGCACATGACTTACAAGAAGAGGCTGAGGGATTTGGGCTTGTTTAGTCTTCAGAAGAGAAGAGTGAGGGGGGATTTGAGAGCAGCCTTCAATTCCCTGAATTAAAGTCTCAAAGAAGATGTAGAGAGGCTCTTCTCAGCAGTGACAGATGGCAGAAGGAAGAGCAACGGTTTCAAGTTGCAACTGGTCAGGTTTAGGTTGGATATTTGGAAAAACTAGGAGGGTGAGGAAGCACTGGGATGGGTTCCCTAGGTAGGGGGTGGAAACTCCATCCCTAGAGGTGATTACGTCCTGGCTTGACAAAGCCCTGACTGGGATGATTGAATTGGGATTGGTCTTGTTTGGGAAGGGGGCTGGACTCAATGACTCTACGACACAGCAGGGAGGTCGCTGAGAGCTGTTACTAGACCACCAGAACACAGAGGTGGAGCTGGGATCTTGTGTCATAAATCAGAATGGAGGCAGTGGGACGTCCAAGTGATGTTACTATGGAATTTGACAGATAAGCTGCCATGCTGTCACCGTGTATCTCACAAACCCAGAAAGTGGTTTTCAGACACTGCTGGAATTTTTTGTTCATGCCCGTGCCCAGGGCTTGCTGGTCGTAGCAACAGGGGATCCATCTTGGCTGGAGTTGTTGCGGGTGGGATTGTGCTTTGTTCCTTGCTTCACAGAGCATTGTATCCAGCCCCATCCTGAGCCAACCTCCGCCAACCTCCGCCACTCCCAGCTCTTTGGAAGGTGCAAACAGACGCAGCTCCATGGACTGACTGGGAGCCAGGCCATTTGACACCCGTGTATAACTCACTGCCACTAGGGAGTAGCTGGGACGGACACTGAGCATGGTGAACTGGGCATGAGAGGTTGCTGCTGGGAATCGGGGCCATTTCATGTAACACTCTAATTCCCACCCCGTCTTTGCCCTTCCCTCCCCAGCTAACACACAGTGAACTGAGGAAGAAAATGTCCAACGGAAGCACCGTGACCGAGTTCCTGCTCCTGCACTTCTCTGACCTCCGGGAGCTGCAGATTTTGCACTTTGTGCTGTTCCTGGTGCTTTACATGGCAGCCCTGATGGGGAATCTTCTTATCATCTCAGCCATTGTCCTCGACCATCATCTGCACACCCCCATGTACTTCTTCCTAGGGAACCTGACCATTATAGACCTTGGCTGCATCTCTGTCACTGTCCCCAAATCTATGGTCAACTCCCTCCTGGGCACCAGGTTAATTTCCTATCCTGCCTGTGTCACCCAAGTTTTCTTCTTTGTAATCTTCATTGCAGCAGATCTTGCCTTACTCACCATCATGGCCTACGACCGATACGTCGCCATCTGCCGACCGCTGCACTATGAGAGAGTGATGAACAGGGGAGCCTGTGTCCACATGGCCACTAGTGCCTGGATCACTGCTATTGTCTACTCTGCCCTGCACACCGGGAACACCTTCTGGTTACCCTTCTGCCAGTCCAATGACATTGACCAGTTCTTCTGTGAAATCCCCCAGCTCCTCAAACTGGCCGGCTCCGACTCCTACCGCAGTGAAGTTGGGCTTATTGCCTTCAGTGTATTTTTAAATTTGAATTGCTTTGTTTTTATCATTGTGTCGTATGTTCAAATCTTCAGAGCAGTGCTGAGAATGCCCTCTGAGCAGGGCCGGCACAAAGCCTTCTCCACCTGCCTCCCCCACCTCACAGTCGTCTCTTTGTTCCTTTGCACTGGCTTCTTTGAATATATGAAACCCACCTCCAGCTCAGCATCGTATCTGGATCTCACGGTGACTGTTATTTATTCCCTGGTACCCCCCATGATGAATCCGGTCATCTACAGCCTGAGGAACAAAGAGCTCCAAGTTGCATTAAAGAAACTGATCATGTGCAGGTTATTCACCAAGAATTAAAGTGTCTCTCATTGTGTCTTGACTGTGACTTCATTCTGAGCTTCTTCATGGATCTAATCAAATAATGACAAAATTATCTCCCTGAGAAGATCGGATGCATCTGATTAGGAAGTCATAAAATGCAGACTAATGCTCCTGGCATTAAATGAGTTAATTTTGAATCACACCAGTGTAAGTAAGATCTTAATCTATGTAGCTGGCCGTAAATATTCCTACACACCCCTCTGTCTATCCGTCTGAGGGATTTCTACTGGTAATACAACCATGTTATCTGAGCATGTTGCACAGGATATCTACAGCCATAGCTATCTCACTAATGAGCTTCATTAATTTTGGGTCACTTCTCCTTTGGCGGCGGGGGGAGGGGAGGAGCACAACTGTGGATGGTATATGAGAGGCTTGACTTTGTTTGTGTCATGTTTTTTTCTCATGGTGTTTCATTATATAAGCAGGGTCTGAACCCCTGGTTCCAATGCAGCCAGCTGGAAGGGGAGAGCAGTCCTAGGTGTGGTTATACTCACTGAGGGTATGTGTGGACAGCATCCATTTGTCAGCAGAGGGATGCAGATTAGGCAGGTCGACATTGCAAACGAAGCAGAGATTTAAATATCCCCCATGTAATTTGCATAAAAATGGCCACCATTTTTGCAGACTCAGCAGTTTGTCAGCAAAAAGAGACAGTCTAGAGGAGGATCTGTTGAGAAAGAAAGCTTTTTTCGGCAGATCCTGTAAACCTCCTTGTAAAGTATGACCCCAGTGCTTCCAGGAGAGACACTGTCATTGCAAAGAGTCTTGGATGGACAAGCCTCCCCCTTCCAGACTCAAGTGGATTGGTTTGGGGAGAAGGAGCTTGAACCAGCAGGCTACATGCTCTCCAACCATGAGCTGTAAGACTGGTTCAACCAGTCTCTCTCCACCCTTCTCCCCCATTCTAAGGATAGAACTAAAACATAAGGGATCTCTGTATTATATTAAAATATTATTCCATCAGAAGTTGGAATCTTTTGGCCTGCTTAGGTGTTGGGCCAAGAGCTGAAATCATTGAGAAACTGACATCACAAGGAATTGAAATCACTAAGTTTGGCCCAAAGCCAGAGTCATCGCAGCGGCAGGGTGGCTGGCAGGAGCAGCCAGCAGGTGGCCGGTGAGAGCAGCGGCAGGCAGCCAACCGGGAGGCTGGCAGGAGCAATCGGCCAGCAGGAGGTTGTCAGGTGGCTGGTGAGAGCAGCAGTAGGTGGCCAGCAGGGCGGCTGGCAAGAGCAGCTCGTAGGTGGCATTGCCACATGCTCAATGAGTGGCAACATCAGGATGACGTGCCTATGGAATCTGGGTCAGCACAGACTGGACAGAACTGTAAGTGAGGTGTTTGAAGTGGGGTTTGACTTCAAGGAAAAGATTCTGCCCGGTCAACTCCAGGGATGGAACCTTGCTTTCAGGTTTCTTTCAGGTTATGGATTTGCTTTGTTTGTGTGTTCCTGTAGGTTGGTGCTAGATTACGGTTATTAAACCTAGTGTTTCTGTCTCCGACTCAGTGCTTGCGAGAGGGGAAGAATTGCCTCTAAAAGCGCCCAGTGGGTAGGTTGGAATTTTCCAAGTTTACTAGGTGGGGGCTCAAGCCCATTTTAGTTATCCTGTTGAAACAACCTCCCTAGATACTGAACCCGGCCCTTCTAGCTGCTGACTGCTACCGGCAGAAGGGTTACAATTGGTTGATTTTTTTCTTTGTGCCAGGTGACTTTTGGAGAGAGGAATTTCCAAGGTGGGAATGTTTGAGTACATGGAGGCATCCATGAATGTTGTCATTTAGTCAAGGTATCTTTGAAGGTGGGTATGACATTTTCTTTTCCCCAATGACGAAGAATTTAAAAAAAAGTTTATACAGATTTGTAGATAGTTGCTGTTTAAATTATTATTTCAGTTGTGATGTGTTTATTGGTTTAATTTTGATAGTTTATTTATGATGTGTTAGGGCACATAGAGCCTTCTATAATTATGTGTATTATTTTTTTATGTCCAGACCTAACTAACTAAATACATCCATCCTTCCTGTAATAGAGCCATTTCGTCTTCTCCTGGCAGTGCTGCTCCCATCCTGTGTAGCTGGGTGGCTTCCTCAGGCTCAGAGGTCTCCACAGACCTATTTTCAATGAACAGCTCCCTCTTCCCAGCTATATAAAATGCGTTCAGGGTGATGGCTCCTTCTCTCCCTGTTGCTAGTTACTAATTAATAGACTTTAAGCTACAAAACCTACATGGGTAAAATTGCTGTAATCGGTACACGAGGTGGGTATAATTATATTAATTGTATGGTTATTCCTACATGGTTATTCATTATCACAGTACAGCATCCATACCTAACTGAAGTTGTATCAGAGATGTGTTTTATCATCACTATTATATGGATCAGAATGCTGGCAGATGACAGAGCACAACCTCGATAAATTGTCGACTTTTCACACCAGAAGTCTTCAGAGGATCCTCCGAATTTTTTGGCCAAAAATAATTTCAAAGCAGGACCTGCTTGCGTGGTGCAAACAAGATGACGTGGGCACTATCATTATGAAAAGATGCTGGAGATGGACTGGGCACTTACTCAGGAAAGATGGAAACTCCATCACAAAGACTGCTGTGCACTGGACCTCTGAAAGGAAGCAGAAATGAGGACGACCCAAGACAACATGGCGCAGGACGGTTGAAGTAGAAATGAAGAGTATGAATCACACTTGCAGCACTACTGAGAGACTGGCCAGAGACCGACAGAAGTATAGGACCTTTGTTGCTGTCCTATATGCCAGTGGGCATGAAGGGCAATGATGATGATGATTTCTATCCATTGTATGGGCATTCATACTACTAAAAAGGGATTTTTGGGGAGTTTTGGCAGATATGGGAATTTACATGGTAACTTTGATAAAAGAGTGTGATGTCATTAATGTACTGCTCACTGGAATGGTTGGTTTCAAGGCGGAAGGAGTAAATGAAATAAAGAAGCCCATCTACCCCATCCACCTCTGGGTCTCCCTTCACTTTCCTTTCTAACTATCATAGAGTCCTAGAACACTAGAACTGGAAGGGACCGTGAGAGTCATCAAGTCTAGTCCCTGCCCTGCCAGCAGGACCAGGCACCGTCCAGACCATCCCTGATAGCTGTCTGTCCAATCTGCTTTTAAATATCTCCAGGGATAACCTCCCCCGGCAATTTATTCCAGTGTTTCACCACCCTGACAGGTAGGAAGTATTCCCTAATGTACAAGCTAAACCTCCTTTGCCACAATTAAAGCCCATTGCTTCTTGTCCTATCCTCTGAGGCTCCAGTCATGCAAAGCACAGTGGAAATGCCCTGGAGCCAGGCACGTGCGGAGGGGGAGAAATGGAAGCAGCCCAGGGATCAACAGCAGTTTGACTGAAGCAGAGGTGGGGTCACTGTGTTGCACTGCGGATCCAGGAGCAGGCCAGAACACAGTGGGGTGGGTGGCCCTACGTCCCCCCTGCCACCCCAGTCCTGGGTAGTCCATTTGCTGGACCCCTGCCCGAGCAAGGAGATCCAAGTTTGACGACCATCTGCTTGTTTGCTGTCCCATCCTGAACTAGGGCTTGGGCCTGTAGCTCCTATTAGCTATTGAGGCCTTGAGCCCAGGCCAGGACCCAGCAACTACTGGCCCAACCTGATCATATGCCGGAGCCTAGGACTTGTTGATTATGACTGAGGAGAAGGCCCAGCACCGCTAATTCCCTCCAGAGAAACAGAGCTAGTGTGTAGTGGGACGGAGAGGCAGCACATTGACCCAGAAGGGGAGAAGCCCCTTCCAGAGCCGACTGGGATAGATAGATCAATAGATTAGAGCAACCAGGTCCTTATATCATTTCATATACTTTGGTATAAATACATGGACGGACGAACGAGCGGATGAATACTATGTTCTTCTCATGGTCTGTTAGAAACTGTTGTAATGTTTCCTAAGGGCAAAATGAGCCTGGCTAACAAAACCAAATGATTATTCAACAAAATTACTGGGAGGATTTAATTGCTCGTATTTTCTCTGTGTTCCTACCCTGGTCAGTAAATTGTCCCTTTTTTTTGGAGGAGGAGGAGGCCGGCAAACCGGCTAGTCACTCCAGTTACTGCAGGTCACAGCTCCTGTGGAAAGAACTGCAGGTACAAAACATGGCAGGAGACATCACGATTGGCAGGCAAATTGCTGTCACCTGAGACCCCTTGAGAGGGAGAATTATGTGATTCCACCCCAGGTATTCTCCTCAGGGATGTGTTGGTCTCTGCCTGGGGTCCTACCCTTGACTGGAGAATGGACGTCAACCCCACCTGTGCCTGCAGCTCCTTCCCCCTCCTGTGCAGAATCCAGCAGTCACTCCTGGTCTGCTCAGGGTCATTCTTTGCAGTGTCATTGGGGTCTATGTGGATGAATAGCGCAGGGTAGTGGTCAGAGGGCCACGTGATCCTTTACAATCCTGTGATGCCTCTGTCTGGATACCAGCCTCCTGGGAAGCTGGGCCAAGCAGGCAGATGGGTGTCTCCGTCCTGCTGAGAAGGGAGCCACAAACCAACTTTGTATCAATTTCCACCAGTTTAGGATACAGCATTTGTCCCTGAGTGTTTCTTCATGACCCACATCAAACACCTGGAGTGGCCAGAGCCATTGGGTCCCTGGAGGGCTGCATCCCAAGAGATGTGGTGCAGCTCCCAGAGGAAGGATTGAAGTCCTGTCTTGGCAAAGCCCTGGCTGGGATGATTGAGTTGGGGTTGGTCCTGCTTTGGGCAGGGGGTTGGACATGATGACTCCTGAGGTCTCTGCCATCCCTGGGATTTCAAACGTCTCTGTTCTCCCAAAGTGGAGTCTGTGGGGTTCATGAGGGACCAGGCTACTCCAAGCCAACCGAGGCTATAGGGCCACCTGGCTTTGAGCTATCGTAGGTCATATCTGTGTCATTAATGGAGAGTTGATTCTGCAATCTCCTTTACAGCCCTTTCGGCTTCAGCCCAGCTCTGTCTGTAGCAAGGGGTCCTTCCAGGGCCACTGTCATCGCGTGGCACATGGGGTGGTTCCCCTCGGGGATTGAGAGGTGCCATGGAGACCGGAGTCGGCTATTTAGCCATAGAACAAGCTGGGCCCGTTTGCTGCGCGCGCCGGCGGGGAGCGGTTTCAGAGCAGGGAGGGGATTTCTGCCCCCATCCTCTGTGCTCCTTCGCCACTTGGCCCAGCCTGCCCGAGGGGGGCACGAGTGCCCATCTGAGGAGCGGATCTCTGTCTGCTAGGAACTGCATGGAAGGGCATGGAGGAAGCAGCAGGATAAGACAGTGATGGGGCATTACTGGCACGTCTGTGACTAAGCAATGACTGAAAATCCTGGCGGTGAAATGCATCCCAAGTGAGAACCATCCAGCAAAGTCCATCACGCTGAGTTTATTACATCAATTAAACGTACTTAGGGGTTGGTGTATTGGGGGAAATTAATACTAGAGCTCCAAGTTAGTTACAATGGGAACTCAGCCAGACCTTTCACATCATTTAATCAGCCTTAGAGCTGCTCAGAGGTTTTTATTTTCCTTCCTCCAGCAGAGGACAAGGGGCCTTTTCACAGAAATTTAGTGAAACCCAAATTTTTTATTTGGGAACATCTTCCAGCTGATACAGGAATCCACAAGGGCAGAGGCAATTCTCGATTTAGTCCTGAGCGGAGCGCAGAATCTGGTCCAGGAGGAAACTATTACATCACTGCTTGGGAATAGTGACCATAATATAATAACTTTTAACATTCCTGTGGTGGGAAGAACACCTAACCTCAGGGAAGTAAAATCCCTGCAAGCTTCATGGAAACTTTTCAAAGACACCATAATAGAGGCCCAACTTAAATGTATACCCCAAATTAAAAAATATAGTCAGAGACCTAAAAAAGACCCACTGTGGCTTAACCACCATGTAGAAGAAGCAGTGAGAGATAAAAAGACATCTTTTAAAAAATGGAAGTCCAATCCTTGTGAGGTAAATAGAAAGGAACATAAACACTGCCAAATTAAGTGTAAAAATGTCATAAGAAAAGCCAAAAAATATTTTGAGGAACAGCTAGCCAAAAACTCAAAAAGAAATAGCAAAATGTTTTTTTAAGGTACATTAGAAGCAGGAAGCCTGCTAAAAAACCAGTGGGGCCCCTGGATGATCGAAATACAAAAGGAGCAATCAAGGATGATATAGTCATTGCGGAGAAACTAAATGATTTCTTTGCTTCGGTCTTCACGGCTGAGGATGTGAGGGAGATTCCCAAACCTGCACCGTCCTTTGTTGGTGATGAATCTGAGGAACTGTCATTGAAGTATCATTAGAGGAGGTTATGGAACAAATTGAAAACTTAACGGTAACAAATCATCGGGACCACCCAAGTGTTCTGAAAGAACTCAAATGTGAAATTGCGGGACTATTAGCTGTGGTTTGTAACCTATCCTTTAAATCAGCCTCTGTACCCAAGGACTGCAAGACAGCTAAAATAATGCCAATATTTAAAAAGGGTTCTAGAGATGACTCTGGCAATTACAGACCAGTAAATCTAACGTCAGTACTGGGCAAATTAGTTGAAACAA
>JANRFK010006695.1:108139-119723 GCA_030068395.1 Apalone spinifera
TGAATGCAACTGACGAGAGATGAGGGCCTCTGGGTCAGTCAGTACCGAGGGGAAACACTTGCTCTCTCTGAACCTCACCACTGACTTTGTCCTTCCCTCCACAGATCTCAGAGAGAAGAAAATGTCCAACCAAAGCACCGTGACCGAGTTCCTGCTCCGGGGGTTCTCAGACATCCGGGAGCTTTAGGTTTTGCACTTTGTGGTGTTTCTGGTGCTTTACCTGGCTGCCCTGGTGGGGAACCTTCTCATCATCACAGCCATTGTCTTCGACCACCGACTGCACACCCCCATGTACTTCTTCCTGGTGAACCTGTCTCTCCTAGACCTCGGCTCCATCTCCGTCACCATCCCCAAATCCATGGCCAACTCCCTCCTGAACTCTAGGTCGATTTCCTACCCTGCCTGCGTCGCCCAAGTGTTTCTCTTTTTTGTCTTCACTTCAACAGATCTTGCCTTACTCACCGTCATGGCCTATGACCGATATGTCGCCATTTGCCTCCCGCTGCACTATGAGAGAGTGATGAACAAGGGAGCTTGTGTCCAAATGGCAGCTAGTACCTGGCTTGCGGGTATTGTCTACTCTGCCTTGCACACCGGGAACACCTTCCGGTTACCCTTCTGCCAGTCCAACAACATTGACCAGTTCTTCTGTGAAATCCCCCAGCTCCTCAAACTGATCAGCTCCAACTCCTACCTAAGTGAGGTTGTACTTATTGCCTGTGGTGTGATTCTAGCTTTAAACTGCTTTGTTTTCATTATTGTGTCATATGTTCAGATCTTCAAAGCGGTGCTGAGAATCCCCTCGGAGCAGGGCCGGAACAAAGCCTTTTCCACCTGCCTCCCCCACCTCACTGTGGTCTCCTTGTTAATTTGCACTGGTTTATTTGAGTACTTGAAACCCACCTCCAGCTCAGCATCAAATCTGGTGGGTGTTCTGTATGCAGTGGTGCCTCCCATAATGAATCCGGTCATCTACAGCTTAAGGTAAAAGCTGCATTGAAAAAATTGACTGGGTGGAGGTTATTCTCCAAGAATTGAAATGTCCTTCGGTGCTTGTGATTGCATCCTCAGCTTCTTTATTAAATCATAGAGTCATAGAATGATAGAACTGGAAGGGACCTCGAAAGGTCATCGAGTCCAGTCCCTTGCCCTTATAGCAGGACCAAACACCTAGATCATTCCTGACAGAGGTCTGTCTAATCTGGAGATTCCACAACCTCCCTAGGCAATTTTCCAGTGTTTAACCACCCAAACAGGTAGGAAGTTTTTCCTGATGGCCAACCTAATCCTTCCTTGCTGCAGTTTAAGCACATTGCTTCTTGTTCTATACTCAGAGGCCAGGAAGAACAATGTTTCTCCCTCCTCCTTGTCACACCCTTTTAGATACTTTAAAATTGATATCCTGCCCCTCTCATTCTGCTCTTTTTCTAAACTAAAAAAGCCCAATTCTTTCAGTTTTCCCTCATAGCTCACGTTTTCTAGACTCTGAATAATTTTTGTTGCTCTTCTCTGGATCCTCTCTAATTTATCCATATCTTTCTTGAAATATGGGGCCCAGAACTGGACACAATACTCCAAGTGAGGCCTAATCAGTGCAGAGTAAAGCAAAAGAATGACTTCTCGTGTCTTGCTCACAACATACCTGTTAATGCATCCTAGAATCATGTTGGCTTTTTTTGCAACAGTGTGACATTGTTGACTCATATTTAGCTTGTGGTCCACTCTGACTCCTAGATACCTTTCTGCAGGACTCCTTCCTAGACAGTTGCTTCCCATTCTGTATGTGTGAAATGGATTGTTCCTTCCTAAGTGGAGCACTTTGTATTTGTCCTTATTAAACGTCATCCTGTTTACCTCAGACCATTTCTCCAGTTTGTCCAGATCATTTTGAGTTATGACCCTGTCCTCGAAAGCAATTGCAACCCCTCCCAGATTGGGATTATCTGCAAACTTAATAAGCATACTCTCTATGCCGATATCTAAATAGTTGATGAGGATATTGAACAGAGCCAGTCCTAAAACAGACCTCTGTGGAAGCTGTTAATAACTACTCTATGAGAATGGTTATCCAGCCAGATATACACCCAGGTTATGGTAGCCCCATCTAAGTGGTATTTCCTTAGTTCATTCATAAGAAGATCATGTGAGACCATATTAAATGCCTTAGTAAAGGAAGAGAAGGAGCAAGGGCACATTATGCTAGGAGAAGGAGGTAGAGCCAGGAGTTGATCACTAGAAAGTTGGCACCTGTAGCTGCAGCCCTAGCATTGGTGCTTGAGCAAGGAGCTGCATATTAACTTCAGAAGAGCTTTACTATCTCCTACATCACACGATCAACATGGTCACTGTGACACTGCCCCCAACAGTGTGTGTCACTAATGAACTCAGTCTAGTGTCTCTGGGCTGGAGCAGGGTCCGTTTTCAACCAGTCTTGTTGCTCGGCCAGCCCTGGTTGTATAATGGTTCCCACAAGAACTCAACCACGTGGGCATCCTCTTAACAGAAACAATGCTGGCAATGTTGGGTGAGTGAACACATAGCCTCTCCCCAGATTATCCCACCTTAAACGTACAAAGAAACAAAACAACCCACCAAAGAATGCAGTAAAATAAAAACCCAGCCCCCAAAACATGGAGACAGAAGCAAAAAACAAATGGTTATCACACAGATACAGCAAGTCTTTACTCCCAAAAAATAAGATCCAGAAACTGCAGTAGGTTCACTAACGACTTTGATGGGCCTACTGACACTGTCGAAGGTCCTCAAAGAGCATGGTGATGGATAGCAGTACACAATCCTAAGACAGATAGATAGATAGAAAGAGAGAGAGAGAGAGAGAGATAGTGAGAAAGGGTCAAAATCAAAATGCTCTATGGCGGGGGGGCCCGGGTGACTTGCTACAGTTACCTGGGCGTGTCCTTGCTGGTCAAGCCCCTCTCATTGTCAAGTCTTGGACCCTGGTGGGACTCAATCTCCCTGGGTCACTCTCTGTGGCTCACCACAATTCACTCTGCTATTTATTGCAATTGTTTAGTTTAAGCAGAGCTGTTAAAGTGGGTTCAGCACTGGAGTTATTAGGGGGGAGGATACCGAATGGCCTGTGGTAAACAGAAGTGCTGATAGTTACTTGCATCATCCCTTCTAGTCTCACACTTTATAAAATGATGGAATTAAAACTTTTTAGTTGACCTGACGTGTTTTTCTTTATGTTTTGTTTTGTTTTCAAATTGTCTTGTCATTTTTCCTCTGACCTGGCATGGGAAAATATTTCAGTACCTTGAAATGTCTCACAAAATAAGAAACTCCTTTTCCAACCACTGTGACTTGGCAACGGGTCTCCTTTCAATAACTCTCTAAAACATTCACTACAATCACTACAATGGGAAGTGCCAGGAATGGGACTGGTTTCCAGAATATCGAAGGGGAGGGGCAGAGAGAGGAGGGACGTGATACTCACAGTGACCAATCTCTGATGGCCTCCACCTTGGCCAGCTCCAGCTTTAAGCAGCCGCTCCCCACCTTATGGCCCAAGTGAAGTACCTCTGCCATCGCTACCTTGTACTTCCTGGCCTTTACAGTCAGCCCAGCCCCCTCAGCCCGTCAAGCACTTGGTTAATCTGGGACATGTGGTCTTCCCAAGTCTGGCTAATGATGAAAATATCATCAGTGACGCCAGGGTAAAACTGTCCATCCCCCTTAGTAGCTGGCCCACCAGGCGCTAGGAGGTGGCAGGTGCCCCCTTCATGCCGAAAGGCAGGACCATGAACTCATAGAACTCCAAGGAGGAATAAAAGCAGATTTCATCCTGGCATCTGAGTCCTACAGCACCTGCCAAAAGCCTTTGGGGATGTCCATGGTGGCGAGGTATCGAGCTCCCCCCAGCTTATCTAGGGATTTGCCATGCCTAAGCACAGGGTAGACATCGGACACGGTGATGGCATTGAGCTTCCGATAATCCACACAAAAGCAGACTGATCCATTCTTTTGGGGGACCCGCCCTCTTCATTATTTACTGGTCCCCCATATTTTCTGTCATCCGCAAACCTTACTGGGGGATCATTTCATATGTTTTTCTTCCAGATTATCAATAAAATGTTAAGCAGAGAAGGACTGAGAGCCATTCCCTCTGGGACCCCACTGGAGACACATCTATGCAGCGAAGAGCCTTTTTAGTGTCCAATCATTTTGCCAGCTTTTAAATCATTTACTGGGTGCCAGGTGCATTTTACATCTTTCTAGTCATTTTTTAAATCAGAATATCATGTGATACCCAGTCAAAGGCCTTGTAAAAGTTTATTACCTTTATCAACCAAGTGTGGAATTGCGTTAAAAATGGCAGGATCCATTTTCCATAAAATCATATTGATTAGTATTAATTATAGTATCTGCCTTTAATTCCTTATTAATCAAGGGCTGAATCAGGTACTCCATTGACTTGTCTGGTGTCAGTGTCAGATTAAAATGGTTATAATTATCCCCGTTATCCTATTTACCCCTTTAAAATATTGACCCAACTTTAGTTTTCATCTCGTTTTTTGGAACTTCTCTGGTATTCAAGAATTATTGAAAACTAGCTGGACTTACCCGGCGTTGCCCGGGAAACTGGAGGAACAAAATTTAGAAAAACAGAAGTGGTCCTGACAGCCTCCAGCCACACTGCAGCTGACATCTGTCTATTATGGCCAGGGCCGGCCAGAGCCATTTTGGCACCCCAGTCCCAGGCACGTAGCCCCATGGATTTGTGCATATCCAACTTTACTCATAGATTTCTAGTGGTTTAGGCTGAACATGAGGAAAAATTTTCCGTGAAGATCATTAAAGCACTGAAATAAAATTTCATAGAGCAGTCGTGGAATCCTCAGCATTGGTGATTTTTAAGAGCAAGTTACACAAACACCCTTCATGCTTGGTCTAGGTGGTGCTTGGTCCTGCCATAAGGGCAGGGACTGGACTTGATGACCACTCAAGATCCTTATGGTTCAACGATTCTAGGGAAAATTCATAACCAATGTCAATGCGGAGATGAATTGCAACTTAGGGGTCTATTTGGTGTTCCAGGTCCAGAGATCAGACTGACCTTGGAGCTTCAGCAAAGAAATTGTTAACGCCACAGCATTTAAATGTCTTCTTACTTCAAAATGAACTTGACATTTTCCCCTATTATTCTAGCAGAGCCACTCATGTGATATAATCAGAAAAAGATTTCAATTGAGATCAGTTCTGTCTTCATTAATTTCCTTTGGGATGCAACATTCCCTTTTTTGACTGTTCCTTTGATTTGGGGTGAACATATCTCCTGTCTCCCTTATTTTCCTTTCAAAATAAGTTGTTTTCCATGGCTTCCACATTGAGGTTCTTGGTAAGAGTGTCCTAGTGCCATTGGTTTTCTTTTCTAAACATTAATATTCACTTTCCTCACACAATAATATCAAATTTCCACTAACATCTATGCTCAGGCAAATGGCACCCTCTTCTGGGGAGGAGAAATGACCAACCAGGAGAGATATTACCAATCAGGAAATGCACTAAGAATCACTGTAGGATCTTGGAGTCCAGGTTAGATCCCAAAACTCAGTTTCAAGATCGGTACTGATCAGTGCCAAGCATAGAAGAGAATGAGAAAAGTAATGGAAAGAGTATAATCTTATCTTGGAAACTCTGATAGAAGGGTTAGGCTGAAGATGTGGCTGGCTATAATATGTACAGTGATGCCTCACAGTGAAAATGCAATAATCTGATTTACAAATGAAATCAGATTACTCACCCCCATATCTGAGACAATAGGGTTGCTTATTAAATCCAGGAGAGGGAATGACATTCTCCATAGTAATGTTATTAGTGTGAATAGCAAAATGGATTTGGGGCATGATGGATTACTAAGCATATCTGTGGATAGCTTGTGATTGGTGGAATATGCCATTCTGATTTGGTTTTGTTTTCTGAAGTTATGAATATCTACTCTGCGTCTGTTTTTGAAACATAGTTACATCTGTGTAATGCCCATTGGGAAACATACTACCAGTCTAGGTAGGAGGTTGGGATGGGCCAGTTGGGGTAATTAGGCATTAGGAAACCAATAAACATTAGGGGAACCTCATCTCTCAACTGCCGAGCCATTCTGCAACCTCTCTAGAGAGGCTGTCAGTCATGGTTGCTAGGACTCTACAAAGGGAGGGAAGAGTGTCCAAGCCACATGACTCTAGACTCCCTCAAGGAAAGTTGTTATTAGTCCGATAACTAATCTGGGAATTAACTTTTGAAACAAAGGGTTCCTGCCCCACCTGAATCTCCTTATAGCAGGGAGCGAACTTATCGGTTCTCTTCATTCCCCACAGAAGAGGACTCCTAGAAAGACCCGGGGATCAAAGACAGACCTGAGGGAAGTGCTGGATCTAGGCTAACGGGATTTCCAGCCTTTGTAATTGAACCTGGGAAAGGCAAGCTCCAAAGCAAACGCAGCGTGTGCCTTGAGAATCTACCCGAGGACTGGTGTCATTAGAGAGGGTGAGATGTGACTCATTTTCACAGCCAGGCTGACTAGTGTGTTATGTTTCATGTGTGTGTTTGCTTGCTTGCTAGATGAGGGGCTTTGGCCGGTTTGCTATCTCTTGTCACTTACCAGCTACCTCTGTAGTTAATAAATGTGCAGTTCGACTTTAACCAGGGTGACACTAAGTGGACTATGAGGGGAAATCTCTCAGCCGGGGAACCAGAGATGAGCATATTTTCCTCCACATTCAGACCAAGAGTGTCAGTTGGGAAACAAACACCTAGTGGGTGTTGTTTGGACCAGGGCAGGGTGCTACTCCTGTGGGTTCTTACACGGCTGCCATTTCAGTAGAGTGGGGGAGGCAGCAGCCGTATGTATTGAGACGTGTCTTGCTTGTCCTTCCACTCCCCTGACTATCAGGGAGAAAGGGGAAAGTATTTGGATTCTATGAATTTCTCCTGTGCCCCATCCCTTCAGCAGCCAGGAGTGGGAGGCAGGCAGGGAATCCAAGTATTTCCACTCCCTCCCTTATCGTCAGGGAAACAGGAAGTAAAGCAAGCCATGTCCCAGTATGCATGGCTGCTGTCCCCCTTTCTCCCCTTGCATTCTAGGCTGGAGAGCTGGTAGGGATCTGGACTGTCACTTCTCTAATGCTGGTCCATGCAGTGGCCGGTCAGAGAGCTCCCATGTCACCATAGCTGGGCATGTCCCTGCCCAGGTGAATGGGTCTGGGAGCAGGGCTGCAGCCACCCACAGCAGGACAGTGTGAGAGGGAGCCCAGATCAGGGGGCTGGAGAACTCAGTGAAACCCCAGTTTCAGGGAGAACCCTCAAGGGACCCATCACAGACAGGTTAGAGCAAAAAATGCCTATGGGAGAGCAGTGAGTGGCTCTCAAATTTAGCCTGTAGGAGCAGCCATCATGGGTCAGACCCAAAGTGCTTCTAGAGCAGCCTCCTCTTCTGCGGCTTTGGCAGGTACGAGGCGCTTCAGAGGGAATGACGTGAATAAAGTGAAGTGAACATGTAATTATCGAGCGACCCATTCGCCTTTTCTTGTCCCATAGTATGGCTGTTTCCTAGTCAATAATCTTGACTCTCATTTGGTCCTGTGGTCTCTTGAATGTATTTTAGAAGGAACCAAAACAAGGGCGCTAACATGAAAGGGAAAGGAGCCCAGGAGAGCTGGGCATGACAGTGAAATCCTTGGTGAGCTTAAACTCAAAAAGGAAGCTTACAAATAGAGCATTTTTTAAACTAAGGGGTGGGGGAAAGCCGATGGGTGCAGAGGAGCACATGGATCGGACAGAGACATCTCTTAGGGAAGAGTCTATTAATAGAGATGCTCTATGTTCTAGTCAGGAGGAGAGGATGGAAGTATGGGTCAGATCAGATGAGACACAATCAAATGAAAAAGAGTCTAACACGTCAGGAAACGGCAGACAGATAAATAGTGACAAATTATTAAAGTGCTTATACACAAATGCTAGAAGTCTAAAAAATGAAATGGGTGAACTCGAGCGCCTCATTTTAAAGGAGGAGATTGATATAATAGGTATCACGGAAACTTGGTGGAATGAGGACAATCAATGGGACACAAACATACCAGGGTACAAAATCTCTCGGAGGGACAGAACAGGTCATGCTGGTGGGGGCGTGGCACTATACGTGAAAGAAAATGTAGAATAAAATGAAGTAAAAATCTTAAATGAGCCAAAATGTTCCATAGAATCTCTGTGCTCCAATAATAAGTATATACTGGTAGGGATATATTATCGGGACAGATACACTTATCAGGACAGTGATAGTGACTATGAAATCCTAAGGGAGATTAGAGAGGCTATCAAAATAAAAAACTATAATAGTGGGGGATTTCAACTATCCCCATGTTGCCTGAGGACACGTCACCTCAGGATGGGAGGCAGAGATAACATTTCTTGATATCTTAAATGACTGCTTCTTTGAGCAGCTGCTTCTGGAACCCACAATGTGAGAAGCTATTCCTGATTTAGTGCTAAGTGGAGTGCAGGATCCTGTTCAAGAGGTACATATAACTTAGAAATAGTGACCACAATGTCATAAAATTTAACATCCCTGTGATAGGAAAAACACCTCAGTAGCCCAACACTGTAGCATTTAATTTCAGAAAGGGAAACTACACAAAAATCAGGAAGTTAGTTAAACAGAAATTAAAAGGTACAGTGAGAAAAGTAAAATCTCTGCAAGCGACATGGAAACTTTTCAAAGACACCATAATAGAGGCCCAACTTAAACGTATACCCCAAATTAAAAAACACAGTAAGAGAACCAAAAAAAGTGCCACTGTGGCTTAACAACGAAGTAAGAGAAGCAAGGAGAGATAAAAAGGCCTCTTTTAAAAAGTGAATGACAAATCCTAGTGCAGAAAAGAGAAAGGACCATAAACTTTGTCAAAATAAGTGTAAAAATGTAATAAGGAAAACCAAAAGAAGAGTTTGAAGACTAGCTAGTCAAAAACTTGAAAAGGAATAGCAAAATGTTTTTTTAAGTACATCAGAAGCAGGAAGCCAGCTAAACAACTAGTGAGGCCCATGGATGATCGAGATGCTAAAGGAGCACTCAAAGATGATAAAGTCATTGCAGACAAACTAAATTAATTATATAATTCCGTCTTCATCACTGAGGATATTGGGGATATTCCCAAACCTGAACCATTCTTTTTAGGTGACAAATCTGAGGAATTGTCCCAGACTGAGGTGTCATTAGAGGAGGTTTTGGAACAAATTGATAAACTTAATAGTAACAAGTCACCAGGACCAGATGGCATTCACCCAAGAGTTCTGAAAGAACTCAAATGGGAAATTGTGGAACTATTAACTGTGGTTTGTAACCTACCCTTTAAATCGGCTTCTGTACCTAATGACTGGAAGATAGCTAATGTGACACCAATATTTAAAAAGAGCTCTAGAGGTAATCCTGGCAATTACAGACCGGTAAGTCTAACGTCAGTGCCAGACAAATTAGTTGAAACTATAGTAAAGAATAAAATTGTCAGACACATAGATTAACATAATTTGTTGGGGGAAAGTCATCATGGTTTCTGTAAAGGGAAGTCATGCCTTACTAATCTGCTAGAGTTCTTTGAGGGGGGTCAACAAACATGTAGACTAGGGGAAGCCAGTGGATATAGCGTACTTAGATTTCCAGAAAGTCTTTGACAAGGTACCTCAGCAAAGGCTCTTAAGTAAAGTAAGTTATCATGGGGTAAGAGGGAAGGTCCTTTCATGGATTGATAACTAGTTAAAAGACAGTTTACAAAATGTACAAAAGCCAGACATATATGGGGTAGGATTTAATGCTTCCGAGGGTGCTGAGGGAGTTGGCAGATGTCATTGCAGAGCCATTAGTTATCATCTTCGACAGCTCGTAGCAATCGGGGGAGGTTCCGGACGATTGGAAAAAGGCAAATGTATTGCCCGTATTTAAAAAAGGGAAGAAGAATCCAGGGCACTAGAGACCAGCCAGCCACACCTTACTAGCTGGTAAAATCATAGAGAGGTTCCACAAGGAATCCATTTTGAATCACTTGCAAGAGAGAAAAGTGATCAGGAATAGTCAACATGGCTTCTGCAAGGGCAATTCAAAGCTTTGTTTAGTGTGAGGCTACATCTAGACTGCAGCTGTTTTCTGGGATACGTCCAGTATCCATGGGAAAAAAAGATGGAAAAGTGGACGTGTTCTCTTGCCATCCCTGTAAACTTTGTTTTAGGCGGAAGAAGGGATGGTTTGAAAGAGGGGGTGTTTCCACCTCTTTTGAAAGAAAAGCTGAAAAGTCTTTTTCCAACTTTTTTTTTTGTAGTGTAGATGTAGCGTAAGACTTGAAGGCTATTGTCGGCTTGGGTGCAGCATCCTTTGCATTCTGCCGGCACTCCCTCTTCGCCCTTCCTTCTGTTAGCAAACTTAATTAAACTGGTGGTATCCCTCCTTTGGTAACACCCCTTCCACACCATGTTCATGTTCCTTTCTCGGGGGGCGATGTTGGGGTAAGGAGACAGCCCTTTGTACGTGATAGGAGGGGTAAGGAGTGGGATTTGTTTTGGTCGTGGTTACTTTTTTGCAGACATTGTGCCTTCTCTTCACACATATCTCCCTGCTTGTGACTGCTTGGTTACTCAATTGGCCCCGATCTCTAAGGCTACCAGCTGGGAAAAGGCTGCAGCTTTGTGCTTCTGCTGACATGATTTTGGCTCAGTTGTGTGGCCTGTTTAAGTTAAAGCAAGGCCAGAAGCATGATTATTTAGCTTTTTTTTTCATTTAAGTTTACATTCTCCTCACAGCTGTCCATTGTGCAAAACAATGAAAAACATGGTGCAAAGACTCCCACCTTATCTCAGAAAATGTGAAGGAAAGGTTCAGGTTCGGTTCAGGTTCGTCTGCAACTTACAAAAGATCATCATTGTGAAGGGTAAAACATCACCCTGAAAATTAAATGATCTGGCTAATGAGAAACATATAGGATCAGGCATCCACTATAACCAACAAAAGAGACGGTTTGTTCAATCCGGGAGGAAATGAAGTGAAGCGAGATGGGGTTTAGCAAAACATGCCTAAAATGGGTGTTGAATGACTCTCAGATTTAGAAGGCAAGAACAGTCTTACAAGGCCCATCTACTCCAGCATCCTGTCTTCCAACAGTGGCCAATGCCAGGTGGCCCAGAGGGAGTGAACAGAACAGGCAATGGTCAAGGGATCCAACCTCTATCTGCCATTTCCATCCCTGACAAACAGAGGTTAAGGACACACTCCCTGCCAGTCCTGGCTAATAGTCATTGATGGACATTTTTCCATCACTTTGTCTATTTTATTGCCTCTTTGTGTGTGTGTGTATTCTATTTTTCACTGTGTCGGTTTTATGACCCGTAAACCTTTTGAAACAAAAAATTTATGTGGGTGTCCTTTTTGTGAATTACCATTTTTCTCTTCCCTTCATATTTCATCGGTGTCAAGGTATCATTTTCACTCCTGGGGTATATCTAGATTACATGTCTCTGCCGACAGAGACAAGTAAAATAGGCTATCCGACATAGTTAATGAAGCGGGGATTTAAATATCCCCGGC
>JANRFK010006695.1:119823-130205 GCA_030068395.1 Apalone spinifera
TGGGCCTGCGCTCCCCTTGCCATCCACCTACTGGGTGGCAGTCTCCCTCTCACCACTGCTGCAGGTGCGCTACCTGCCCAGCTCCTGAAGTAGGAGCTTCTACAAACCCGTGTGTTTGTTTGCAACCACGCCTTGCACCAGGGTCTGGCTACCATTTGCTGCCCTGCCATGAGTTAGGGCCGGGCCGCCATTTTGATTAGCTGCCCCGCCCTGCACCAGGGCCTCGGCTCAGCTTATTGTGTTTATTGCCCCGCCTTGCTCGAGGGCCTGGGGTTGCACCTGGTGTTTTGCCGCCCCGCCCTGCATGAGGGCCTGGGCCTGTACCCAGTATTTGTTGCCCTGCCCTGCTCGAGGGCCTGGGCTTGCACACTGGGTTTGGTGCCCCGCCCTGCTCAAGGGCTCGGGCTTACCTACTGTGCTTTGGTGCCGGCCGGGAGTTAGGCTGGACCTTTTAAAGGGGCAGGACTAGGACTGTTGCCCTGCCCAAAACTGTGAGCTGAGAGACTTGAGTCCATATTAGACTTCTTCCCCCGTGGCCCGGACCTGAAACAAGGCCGGGCACGCGAACTATTGCCTCTCACCCGACCTGAAGCAAGGTTGGGAATAGACTCACTGACTTGGACTATTTTAAGGCACAGTAGCGCAGTGGAACAGGCGTATCGCCCACTGTACCGGAGGCAGAGGAACCACCTCCTGAAGGCCTACTGACCTACAATCCACCCCCGGAAGGGGGGGACTCAGACTGTGGTGGGCACCACCGGAGGGCAGTGTCCCGAAAGGGATCCCACCACCTGCCATCTGAGCTAATTCCCGGGACCAACAGCAGGTGGCGCTGTGGCGGGAAGTGTACCCCGCTACAGACCTAATAGTATTGCTAATCAGAAACACATTTAAAACCAGAGCCTTCTGCTTCCCTTGGGTCCTGCCCAGGTTTTCTCTGGCCAGACCCAGGAGCTCGCCAGGCCACATGTGTCCCAACACGGCAGGTACGGGGGCCTCGGTGTCCCTAGGGGGATGGGAAGGAGGGTGTGGAGGTTGAGGTGGGGCATGTAGAGATTGAGGAGGAGGGTGTGGAGGTTGAGGAGAGAGAGGTGGAAGGGGGAGAAGGAGTGGGAGGAGGAGCAGGAGTTGGGGAGGCAGCAGGTGCGGGAGCATCACGAGGCACCACGCTCTGCACCAGGGTCTGCAGATGGACAGAGATGGCACGACCCTGGGCAAGCAGCTCCCACCGGATCTCCCATTCTTCCTGCGCCTACTGCTCCATGATGCGGGTCTGGTCTCGCAGAGCCGCCAGGTGCTGCTCGTGGTACCCCTGCAGTATTGTGGTGGTCCTGCGGAGCCCTCAGGTGTGGGAGCATGTCCCGGGCGGGGTGTTGCGCCCTGCATGTGGAGGTGGCGCGGCTGTGGAGAAAGAAGAGAAGTGGTCAGTTCTCCCTGGGGACACAGTGGGTGAAGCTCAGCCCCCCACCGCGATGTGAGGGCGACCGTGCCCTGCACCATCAGAGCCGATGTGCTTGCACAGAGGCCATGTTTGGAATGTCCAGCTATCCCTGGGAGTGGGAGGTGCTCTGAGACCGCACCATGCCCCTGTGTCATGTATAGTGAGGCTGAGTTGGGGGAGATGTCCCCTGCCTCTGTGAAGAGGGTGTGTGTGAAGGGAGGGTGTCCTGCTGTGACCTGCCCCGGGGTCAGGAGTGTGTCAGGTCTCTTCACACACGCATGTGCTTATCAGGCCACGGCCCCTGGGTGTCACGCAGCTGGAGCCACCTGCCCAAGGGTGGCATGGCATGTGCTCACATGTGCACAGGTTGCTGCGTGATGTGTGGTAGGCAAGGGCCATGCGTGTGGTCCCTGGTCTCCCTCCCCGCCCACCCCCCCCCAGGTAGGGAATGGTGCTGGCACCTACCTGGTGTGGCCTCCCCGGATGACCCTGCTGACTCCGGTGCTGGGACAGTGTGGGGGTCCTGCCAGAGTGGCTCCCTCTGCAATGGCCCTTCTGCCACGTGCAGGTCAGGGCCCTCCAGTCCCGACTCACTGCCCCCGTGGTGGTGCGGACTGTCCCGCCCCCCAGGATGCGGTCGAGGGTGGGGAAGTAGGGGCAGGTGGCAGCCCCGATGCAGCGCCGCCCCTGGTGGCCCTGGCGAAACTCTGCCACATCTCTTTAATTTTCAGGCGCACCTGCCCCTGGGTGCACCTGTGGCCTTTCTGGGCCGTAGACGGCCACGTTCCTCCTCCTGGTGCAGAGATCATGGACATTGGGGGCCTGCCCCCAAATCTCTATGAGGTCCATGATCTCTGCACCAGTCCAGGTGGGTGTGCGTCGTCTATGGTCCCTGGCTGGCCCCTGGGTGCCGGGGGACTGGGCGGGGGACGGCTGGCTGGCACTAGCTGCCTGGATCATCCTGGGGCCACTGAGTCAAGGGCAGAGACTGCTGGCAGGCCTGGCTCTGGCACATGCCATCTGGCCAGAGTCGACCCCTTTAAGGGCTCCAGGGCTGGAGGAGAGGAGGGGAGTTTTCCTGGTTTGGCCCAGAGTGGCCACCAGGGGAAACTGGGAAGGGCTGGAGTCCAGCTAATTCAAATTCAGTGTCTACACAGCACTTATTTCGAATTAGCTATTTCGCATTATTCCTCATAGAATGAGGTTTACCAAATTCAAATTAAGCGCTCTGCTATTTCAAATTAAATTCAAAATAGCGGTTTGCATGTATAGACACTATTAAAGTTAATTCAGAATAACGGCTGCTATATCGAATTAACTTTGTAGTGTAGACATACCCTTCGTTTCCAGTTCAAAAGAGCTTGCAGGAGTTAGATGGGACAATTCTTGTAACTCAATCAGGTTCCATGCTCTTGACTCACCAACTACTGAAAGTTCTGCCTCTTAATGGTATGAGTCTTCCTCTGTTTATTGGCAATTTCCAGTGAAGATACGCAGCAGTAAGAGGTTACCTATTCCTGGTTTCTCTCATTGCAACTGACAGCATGAACTGCATTTCAACAATATTTATTTATTTTCTATTTCTAGATTCATGTTATGGAGAGAGCAGAAGGACGAAACCAAACGCCCATCGTGGAGTTCATCCTCTTAGGATTTGGAGAGGTCCCTGAATTACAGCCCCTCCTCTTCCTGATGTTTCTGGTGATCTACATTGCAACAATGGGCGGGAATAACCTCATTGTTGCACTAGTTATAGCTGATGAACATCTTCACACCCCCATGTACTTCTTCCTGGGGAACTTGTATTTCTTGGATCTCTGTTACAGCTCCTCCATCCTGCCCAGGCTGCTGGCCAGTCTCCTGACTGGGGACAGGACCATCTCTGTTAAGGGTTGCCTGGGGCAATTATATTGGTTCGCAATCATGGCAGCTACAGAACTTTGGCTGCTGACAGCCATGTCTTACAATCGGTATCTAGCAATATGCCACCCCCTCCATTACGCTGCTCTGATGAATGGCCGGGTTTGCAGCAAGCTTGTGGCAGGGTCCTGGATAAGTGGCTTTCTGCTCGGCACCATAGCAGATAGTTTGATGTTCCCATTAACGTTCTGTGATTCAAAGGAAATCAACCATTTCTTTTGTGATTTTTCACCCATGATAAAACTGTCCTGTGATGACACCCAAACTCTGCAACTGGTGACTTTTACTGTCTCTACTGTAGGAGCACTTGTGCCCTGTCTCCTGATCCTAACGTCCTACATTTGTATCATCACCACCATCCTCAGAATCCCGTCCACCACCGGGAGGCAAAAGGCCTTTTCCACCTGCTCCTCCCACCTCATTGTGGTGACAGTTTTATATGGGACTCTCATTGCTGTCTATGTGTTTCCAACAAGCAACACGCCCAAGGTCCTACACAAAATATTCTGTCTGCTACACAGTCCTGACTCCCATGCTCAACCCCGTCATCTACTGCCTGAGAAACAAGGAGGTCAAATAGTCACTGAGAAAAGCTCTTCTGAGTCTGGTTGCTTTCAGAAACAAACACAGAATCTGAAAGAACAAATTTTAACATAAAATTAACTGATCTAGTTTCTGAGGTCTGGTCTACACTAGAACTATGTCTACACTGGTGGGTTCTTGTGCAAGAACATCTTGTGTAAGAACTCTTGCACAAGAACACATCCACACAGCCATGTGCTTTTGCGCAAGAGCATCCATGGCAGTGTGGACACTCTCTTGCACAAGAAAGCTCTGATGGCCATTTTAGCCATAGGGCTTTCTTGTGCAAGAAACCCCTGCCATGCATCCACGTTGCCCCCTTGTGCAAGAGCTCTTGCACAAGAGGGCTTACACTTATCAGAAAAGAGCATAGCTCTTGCGCAAGAAGCCCTGTCTTCTGACGCCCTACTGTAAATCTTCTTGTGCAAGAGCGCTGTAGACATAGCCTAACAGTTTAGGCTGAATTTATCTACACAAGGTCGATTTTCTAAACCATGATTTCAACCCCACTCACTTCAGTAAGTGTTAGCCTGTCAAAGAAAGCAATAAAATTGGTTTAACATGATTTTTCTTTACTGATCACCTTATTACCTCCTAGATGTTTGCAAATTGATTCATGAGGGATTTGCTGCATTATCTTTCTTTTTATATAAGTTAAGGTCACTGGTTTGTAGTTCCATGGGTTGTAATTATTTCCCTTTTCTATACATGGGCACTAGATTTGTCCTTTTGAAGTCAACTGATACCACTCTCATGTTCCATGACTTCTCAAAGATAATTGCTAACTTTTGTGATATCTCCTCAGTCAGCTACCTGAGTAGTGTGGGACGCATTTCTTCAACCTCTAGACTGAGGACTATTTCTTGATTTGTCTACAACATTTTTAACTAGTTCTTTCCTTATTTAAGCTTCTGAGTCTACCCCATTTAAACTGGCATCCATTCACTACCAACCTTGGTGCAAGCCAGGACAAAGAATTCCATGAGCTCATTTTCTGTTTTTTCCCCTTCCTTTTTATAAATGTAAATGTGTGTGAGTCTGCTTGTTCGGGAACTCCTCCTAAATGGTAAGAGCTTGGGCCACCAAATTTGCTATGCATTTTCCTCTTACCCTAACTTAAAGCAAGATCAGGGCGTGGTTGTGCCAGAACAATGGGAAATGGGAGGTGCCAGCAATGGGACTGGTTCCCCAGAATGTGCAAAGGGAGGGGCAGAGAGAGGAGATGTGATACGAAGTGTGGTCACTGGGGGCAGCAAGCCAGCAGGGGAGAGCTGTACTGTAGAGTGACCAGAGAGGGAAGTTGCACCAGCAAGAGACTGGCCAGCTGAGGATAGGACTGTACAACAGAGCATGTAGATGGCCCTTAGGGGAACCACCAGCCCACCCTGCCCCCTGCACCTCCCACCCCAGACCCCCAGCCCACAGCCTTCCCAACCCCTTCTGAGCCCCCTCAGTGCCTTTGCCCCTTCACCCCAGACACTTAACTCCCTCTGAGCCCCCCAAGTTTCCTTCCCCCTCCATACCCAACTCTCCCACCCCCTCCTGGGAATTCCTTGCACCGAGGGATCCCCCCAACAGAGGATGGGGCTGGAATCCATGACCAGACTCAGGCCTTTAGGCTTCCCTGCTAGGTCTCCACCACATCCCTCTCCCTGGCAGAGTGCTACATACCCACTCTGTGGGAGCCTGTGGGCAAGACGTGGGGAGAGAGGGGTTGCCAGAGGCTGAAGCCAAGCTAGCTGCAGAGGCAGCAGCTACTGGCTTCCCCTCCTCCATCATCCAGGTCGCTGTGTGAGATACCAGCCTTCTCCAAACCGTGCAGAGTGATCGGGAGCTGATGCTCATGGGATGGAGCCAGAAATCTGGGCCTTGTGCTGCACTGCTTTGTGCCACAATGATGCCAGACCACTTAGTGGTTCCAACAAAGTCACTGCCACTCGCCTTCTTGCTCTCTGGGGCTTCTCACCACTTGGTACTGCTGGGCCAGGTCTCCCCCAACCAAGACACAGAGCGGAGATCATACACCCACCCCCCAAAAATCAAAGAGCAACACAGACACTGAATCTATTCAGGTCTGAGGAGAAGGCAGTTTTGGGTCCAGCTTCCAGGTAACCAACCCCCAAAGGGATTGGAACCCCAGATAAACCATGCAGGCAATTCAAGGAGACTGTATACTCTGGTTGCTCCCCCAGGTAACAGTTATTTACACTGGACTTGATAGGCAATACAAGTGATTTTATTAAGTGCAAACAGGAGGGTTTTAGTGGTTTCACAGAAAACGGAGCAAAGTAAATTACAAATTGAAAATAACAGAAAATGCACAGTCAGTTCTAACACACTAAAGCTTATTGCAAAGTTACCCTAAAACTGTTCTTCTTTCAGCTAAACCTCAAAGCCAGGGAAGACCTTTTTCTCTGTGGGGTCATAGAGTTTTTCCTTGGGTTTGTCCAGCCAGCCAAAGACAAAGGGACAGTTCACTCCCCATTGTTTGATAGATTTCTCTTTCAGCAGGAACTTGGTGTTTTCTCCCCCACATTCCATGGAAAATTCCCTGGTCAGACACTACCAGTTGGGGAGGACACATGTCATCCTAAGACCAATCCCTGCTTAGAATCAAAGGACAAAGAAGGATGTTTACTGGTGATCACTCAGACATGGAGATGTCCCACTATTGGAAACACCCTTGAAGGCTTTAAATTGCACATATAAAACCCTAAGCCCTTCCCTTCCCCATATCTCTAACATATAAGAGTAATACATGCACCAAAAGAAGATATACAGATCCAGCAGATAGGAACATTACAATGGAGAGCTTACATGAGGTGTATTGTCCAATGGAATCTTTGAGTTATGCATATTTGTCTCCATAAGACCAATTGTATTGCTTTCTTTGACAGGCTAACAAGCCTTGTAGATAAGAGAATCTATAGATGTGTAATTTCTAGCCTTTAGTAAAATATTTAATACAGACTTCCATGACCTCATTAATAAACTGATGAAATATAATGTATATGGAGCTACTATGAAGACCATAGAATCGAAGGATTGGCAGAGACCTCAAGAGATCATCGAGTCCAACACCTTACCAAAAGCAGGACCAACCCCAAGTCAACCATCCCAGCTACGGCTTTGTCAAGCTGAGACTTAAAAACCTCTAGGGATGGACTGCCCACCCGCCCATCCCAGGGAACCCAGGGAACCCATCCCAGTGATTCCCCACCCTCCTAGGGAAAGAGTTTTTCCTAATATCCAGCATAGACCTCCTCCACCTGTTAGAGGATGTTGCATAACTGGTTGGATTACCACGCCAGCAAGTGGTTAAAAGTCATATTGCAAGCACAGTACAAATGGGTTTCTGCAGGGATCTGTTCTGAGTCTGGTTCTGTTCAGTATCTTCCTCAGTGGTTTATATAATGCAGAGTATGCTTAGTAAGTTTGCAGATAGTAACCAGCTGGAAGGGGTTGAAAGTGCTTTAAAGAAGAGAATTGTTATTCAGAATAATCTGGACAAACTGGAGAAATGGTCTGAGGTGAGTGGAATAAAATTAAATAATGAAAAATGCAAAGATCTCAACTTAGCAAGGAACAATCTTTTCATGCGCCCCTAGAAAAAATTAGAGTAGAAAAGGATCTAGGGGTCATAATAGATCGCAAGCCAAATATGAGTCAACCATGGAACACGCTTGCAAAAGCAGCGCACGTCATTCTGGGCTGTGTTAGCAGGAATGATCTAAGCAAGATGAGAAGTCATTCTTCTGCTGTATTATTACATGCTGATTTGGCCTCAGCTGAAGTATTGCATTCAGAGTTCAGGTAATATGTGGGAAAACTAGAAACAGTAAACAGAAGAGAAAAAAAAGATTGAAGTTCTAGAAAACATGACCTCTGAGGGGAGATTGAAAGAACCTGGTTTGTTTCATCTGAAAAAGAGAAACCTGAGAATGGACATGCTAAACGTTTCAAAGAATGAATACCCTGATGAGGGAGAAAATCGTTCTCCTTATCCTCTGAGGATAGCACAAGAAGCAATGGGCTTAAACTGCAGCAAGGGAGGTTTAGGTTGGACATCAGGAAAAACTTGTCAGGGTGCTTAAACATTGGAATAAATTGCCTGGGGAGGTTGTGGAATCTCCATCACTGGAGATACTGAAGAGCAGGTTGGACCTGTCAGGATGATCTAGATGGTGCTTGGTCCTGCCATGAATGCAGGGACTGGACTCAATGACCACTTGAGCTTCCTATAGATCGAGGATTCTAGGAAAAATCATAGCCAATGTCAATGAGATGTGTTGTATCTAAGGCATGCACTTGGTGATCCATGTCCAGAGATCAGACTGACCTGGGTGCTTCTTACCTTAAAATGGAATTGACATTTGTTCCATTTTTCTATGATTCTAGCAGAGCCACTTGTCTGATAAATCAGCAGAACAGAGATTTCCACTGGGATCAGTTCTGTCTGCATCCATTTCCTTTTTTTTTTTAAATTTGTCTTCTGGGCCAACAGGTCTCCTGTCTCCATTATTTCCCAACGGAAATCAGTTGTTTCCATGACTTCCCCTTTGAGGTGAGTAGTAACACTGTCCTAGTGCCATTGTTTTTCTTTTCTTTTTTTTTTTTCTAAAAATAAGTGTTAACTTTCCTCTGCATAATACTCGACTCTGAATCTGTATCTGAGATATAGTTGCACCTTCATAATGCCCTCTAGGAAGGAAGTTGTCAATCTATGTAGGAGCTTGGGCTAGACCTATTGGGATAATTAGATATTAGGGAAAACAATAAACCTGAGGAGAACCTCAGCTCTCAAGTGCTCAGACTTTCTGTGGCCTATCCAGAGAGTCTGTCAGTCACGGTTGCCAGAACTATAAAAAGAGGGTTGGGGGGAGTGCCCAAGCCACGTGACTCTGGAATCCCTGTTGTGCTGTGTTTATTTGTCCATAAATCATCTGGGAACTAACTTTGGAAACAAAGGGTTCCCGCCCCATCTGAATCCCTATATAGCAGGGAGCGAGCTCATCAATTCTCTTCATTCCCCACAGAAAAGGGCTCCTGGAAACACCCACAGAACAAAGACAGATGTGAAGGAAGTGCTGGATCCAGGCTACAGGGATTTGTAGCCTTCGTAAGGAAACACATGCTCCAAAGGAAATGCAGCTTGCGCCTTGAGAATCTGGTGTTATCAGTGCGGGTGAGATATTGCTCATTCATAACCCATCTAACTCGCTTGTTAAGCTTGGTTTGCATTTCTGTTTATTTGCTAGGCAATCTGCTTTGACCGGTTTGCTATCTCTTGTTACTTCACAGCTACCTCTGTAGTTCATAAATGTGTAGTTTCACTTTAACCGGTGTGACACTAAATGAACCCTCAGGGGAAATCTCTCAGCCGGGGTACCAGACAGATTTTCTCCATGTTCAATGAGAGTCAGATGAGGAAACAAATTCCTACCAGCTTGTGTTTGCACATGGGTGGGGTCCTAGGCTGGGGAGCTGGTGGGGGTCTGGACTGTCACCTCTCTGTGATTCTATGTGGCTCTTTCACCTTTATCTTCTCAGCATTAAACTTGACTAGTCTTGATTATTTGGTCTCTGGAATTACTCTGTAATCCGTCAGCACCAAGCAACATTGTAAGGGTCGACATGTAATGGAGGAGAGAATGGGATGGGATGGACTGGCGTGTGCACATCATCAGATCAATACTTCACCACGAGTCCCCTTCCCCTCCCCAACCAGCCCTGTGCAATCTGAGTCATCATCGTAAGAGTGTATACCAAAAAGGAACCAAATATTCTTTGGCTCAACTTCCCATCACCACTTCCCCTTGCTGTTTACATGATTATCCTGTTGGCAGATACAGAACAGAGGCCAATGCTTTATCTCACTGTGTTTCATATGCCACAACATCTTGCATCTCCTACTCATGAACCACAGTCCTTTGAAGTTCAAGCAGAGTCACTCAGGGTGTGTCTACACAGCACCCTAAACTTGAAATAAGATACCCAATTTGCGGTATGCAAATTGCGTATTCTATTTCAAAATAGGTTATTTTGAAATTTGGCACATCTATGCAGCACCAACTTTCTAAATAAAGCACTATTTTGAGACATCCCTTAACCCTCGTGGAACGAGGGTTACCGGGATGCCAAAATAGCATGCCCGTTATTTAGAACAATATTTTGAAATTATGGGCGGCTTTTTAAGACACAGGGTAGCTATTTCAGGATACTTCTGGTATCCCAAAAAATCCATGCAGTGTAGACATACTCTCAGTTATTAACCACCAGAGAGGTTGTGTCAGGCCCCGTACATAGTAGAGGCAACAGTGATTTTCTCTTCCTCTGGTGTGGTCTGGGATCCTTCTCGCCCCCACCTACTCTCAGAACAAAGGTTCTCAGAGAACAGTTTCATTTCACCAAACAGGAACCCACCTGCACCTTTCCTATT
>JANRFK010006695.1:139748-157861 GCA_030068395.1 Apalone spinifera
GACCTCTTGAGGTCCCTTCCAGTCCTAGTATTCTATGATTCTATGATTCTACTTGTCCCTCTACCTCCAGCCACCCAGATCACCATCCCCACCTCGGCCATTGACTTGAGCCAGGCTGCTGCCAGCCCCACCTGTCCCAGTCCTGCTGCCACTACCTCCTAGCACGATTCCCAGCCACCGGCCCCCTGCCATCTGGCTCCCTCTCACCAGCTCCCAGCCCTCCTGCCACCAAGCTCCCAACCAGGGCTCTGTAGTATAGGGATATCCATCATCCTGCCGAACCACCAAAGTTGCTGGACCAAAGTCCCGGTTTATTGAAATTAAAAGCAATGGGTTTTGGCAAAATATACCCAGGAAAGGGTATTGAATGGCTCTCTGATTTTTAAGGTAAAAACATAAAAATGGCCGTACAAGACCCATCTAGCCCAATGTCCCATCTTCTGACTGTGGCCAATTCCAGGTGTCCCAGAATGAATAAATCTTCAATTCTCCATCCGCTTTAATGCATTCTCATCCCTGACAAACAGAGGCTAGGGATGCCATTCCTGCCCATCCCATATAATAGCCATTGATGGAAGTATTTTTCAATGAATTTGTCTATTTTGCATCTTTGTGTGTGTATTTTTTTCTCTGTCTCAGAGGAATAACTGTGTTAGCTTGTACCAAGAATGTACCAACTTAAAGACTTACAAATATGCATGTGTACCATGAGCTTTTGTGGACAAAGCTCGTTTCTTCAAATGAGCTTGAGTGGAAATGGCACCGTGGGCACGCAAGCTCATCTGAAGCAGATGCAGCCATAGGAGGTTATCGATTCCAGGTTTCCATCAGTGTAACTGACAGCACGAATCACTTTCCCCCAATATTTATCTCTAGATACGTGCTATGGAGAAAGCAGAAGGAAGAAACCAAACACCCATTGTGGAATTTATCCTTCTGGGATTTGGAGAGGTCCCTGAACTGCAGCCCCTCCTCTTCCTGCTGTTTCTGGTGATCTACCTTGTGACAATGGGTGGGAACAACCTCATTCTTGTGCTAATTGTGTCCAATCGGCACCTTCACACCCCCATGTATTTCTTCCTGGGGAACTTGTCATTCCTGGATCTCTGTTACAGCTCCTCCATCCTGCCCAGGCTTCTGACCAGTCTCCTGACTGGGGACAGAACCATCTCTGTTCTGGGCTGCTTGGTGCAATTGTATTGGTTCGCTATCATGGCAGCTACGGAACTTTGGCTGCTGACAGCCATGTCTTACGATCGGTATTTAGCGATATGCCGTCCCCTCCATTACGCTGCTCTGATGAACAGCAGGATTTGTGGCCAGTTAGTGGTAGTGTCCTGGATAAGTGGCTTTCTACTTGGCATCATAGCCAACAGCTTTCTGTTCCAATTAACGTTCTGTGATTCCAAAGAAATCGACCATTTCTTCTGTGATTTCTCACCTATGATAAAACTGTCCTGCAGCAACACCCGGACTCTGGAATTAGTGACATTTAGTGTCTCTACCATAGGGGCACTTGTACCCTTGCTACTGACCCTGGCATCCTACATTTGTATCATCACCACAATCTTGAGAATCCCTTCCAGCACTGGGAGGCAAAAGGCCTTTTCCACCTGCTCCTCTCACCTCACTGTGGTGACAATTTTATACGGGACCCTGATCGCTGTCTATGTCATTCCCACAAACAACACTCCCAAGGTCCTACACAAAATGTTCTCGCTCTGCTACACAGTCCTGACTCCCATGATCAACCCCATCATCTACTGCCTGAGAAACAAGGAGGTGAAAAAGTCTCTGAGAAACGCTATTTTGAAACTGGTTGCTTTTGGAAACAGGCATCGAATCTGAAAGGAGAAACTTTAGCATATAGTAAAATAGAAATGAATGGATCTAGTTTCTTAGGCCTGGTGTACACTAGGGGTATGTCTACACTACATGGCTCTGTCGACGACGGAGCCATGTAGATTACCTTTGTAGATATAGGAAAATGAAGCGGCGATTTAAATTAAAATGGCTGCCGTGCTGTGCCGATCAACTGTTTGTTGGCACAGAGTGATAGTCTGGACGCTCCTCGGTCGACATCAAAGCCCTTTGTCGACCCACCTGTTATGCCTCGTGGGATGAGGTTTACCGGGGGAGGTCGACAAAGGGCTTTGATGTCGACCGAGGAGCGTCCAGACTATCGCTCTGTGCTGACAAACAGCTGATCGGCCAAGCGCGACAGCCATTTTAATTTAAATGAAGCAGCAATTATTTAAATCGCCGCTTCATTTTCCTATGTCTACAAAGATAATTTACATGGCTCCGTCGACGGAGCCATGTAGTGTAGACATACCCTAGGAGTTTAGATAGAATTTAGCTTCATAAGGTCGATTTTCTAAACCACTGGTTCCCAACTTTTTTATACCGCGGACCGACAAACTCATTCAAAAACTGTTGGCATACCGGCACTGAAAATTTGTATATTCAGTATGGCAAGTTTGATAGATCATGTGTTGTTTTACATTGCATCTGTACACACACAATACATGTCATTGCAATGGTAGCCCCTGTTATATAAGGCAAATCAAAGGAAGGGGGACATGATGGTTAAGAAGAATTAGAAAACCTGCTGCACATGTATATTTGAAAAAAACAATAAAATAGTTGCTAATACTTGTTGAAGTATATTCTCCCATTCTAAACTTTGGTCTCAATGGCACCAGAATTAAACAGGTGGCAGTTAACAGGTCTGACCGGGCTGATACATTCTACATCAGACTCAAAACATGGCCCGTGGGCTACCCGGAGTCCATGGCCTGTTTGTTTGCAGCCCGCGGTGCAATTTGGGTTTACACGGAGCTCAACACGCGGCCCACAGCTGGGATCCTTTGAACATGGCCCCTACTGGGAACATGCTCCTCAACAGTGACTCAATATAATGGTCTTCTGTTGATATGCTCTTTAGTAGTTAAATTCCTGGACTGTCATTGCTCATTAAAAGTGCTGTCATATGGGTGGAAATCTGGTAACTATTGCATTGTGTTAATATCAGCAGAACTGACTTACATGGGGACTGTGTGCTGTGTAGTCTTACCTTAATCTTTGTAGTCATGCCCATCAATACGAAGGAATATATTTGCATGTAGATGCAACCACTCTTAAGTTGCGACCCTCGGCATGTGCTGTGAATATCATTCTGGCCCCTGGGGCTTCCAAAGTTGAGTAACCCTCCTCTCCACATTCATATTTGCTTATGCACTTAATAATGAATAATAATAATGTGTGCGCATTGGCTGGGAGCAGCTGGTGGCCAACGGGAGGCTCCTGCCAGGCTGGGAGATGGGAGAAAGGGGTTGCAGCGGCAGCTGCCCATCACGTGGCACTCAGCCCTGCCAGCTGGGGCAGCCGCTCGCAATGCAGCCCCGCCAGCCAAGCCGTGTAGCAGCCATTGCCGCTGGAATGACCTGGCTCCCACCACAGCACACCCAGCTACCAGCTGCCCCACTCACCCTGCTGCGGCGTAGGGAAGTGGGCCGGTAGGGAATTCTTTGGGAACCCCATTCGGTGGAGCTAAATAAAAGCTGGGGGTATGGCCAGCCACTATCCACAGACTGGCGGGTGGGAACCACTATTTTAAACCATGATTTCCACCCCACCCCCGTCCTTTATTAAATTGCCTTTATAGGCACAAATATGCATCCATCAAAGATGCTGTGGACAAAATATCTCATATGACCTACTGCCTGGAATGTCACAGTCTGCTGTATCTGTATATGTTCCTCCTGGGCATGTATCACTATTGTGTGGAAAGTTAGATACGGAGTACGGAATGGCTTATGGTTTTAAATGTGCGATTGAAATCCATCAAGGGAGTTTCCAATTTTTGGACACCTCCGTGTCTGGGGGATCACCTGTAAGCAGCCTGCTTTGTCCTTTGAGTCTCAGCGGGGGTTGGTCCTAAGGAGACATGTGACCAGGGAAATTCACGGAAGTCGGAAAAGAGAACAATAAGTTCCCAGCCAAAGAGAAATCTATGTAACAACAGGGAGTGAGCCGTCCCTTTGTCCTTGGCTGGCTGGACACACCCAGGGAAATAGCCAGGGACCCTAGGGAGAAAAAGATCTTCGCTTGCTTGTGGGTTTGGCTGAAATAAAAACCATTTGTAATAAGTTTGTAATAAGTTTTAGTGTGTTAGACCTGGCTGTGCATTTTCTGTTATTTTAAATTTGTAATTCACCGTTCTCTGTTTTCTCTTGAAACCAATTAATACTTAATAAAATCACTTGTATGTCCAATCAAGCACAGTGTAAATAAGTGTTACCTGGGGGAGCCATCAGTGTGTATATTCCCCCTTTCATTGTTAAAGAGGGCTTGCTGGAATGGTTCATTTGGGGTTCTGATCCGAGTTCGGGGTTGGTTTCCTGGAAGCTGGGCCTGAACTGCATTTCCCCTGGACCAGAAGAGATTGCTCTTCGGCAGGGAGTCAGAGGTTTTAGCTTGGTGCCTCGGCTGCAGGAGACAAGCACTCCAGGAAGCACCTGCAAGAAGTCGTCTGTAACTGCCCCTCCATCACACCCTTTGATTCTGAGAGGGAGAGAGAAACAAAAATAGGACATATGCAGATGGAAGGGGCAATTAATGATTTCTTTGTCCTGGCTTTCACCAAGAGGGAGGCCTAGCACCAGTAATGCCAGTTTAAATGGGATAGGTTCAGATGCTAAAATAAGGGAAGGAGAAGACAAAAATTACATAGACAAGTCACCAGGGCCTAAGAAATGCATCCTGCATTATTATTTTAGCGGTCATACTGGACCACAAGTTAAACACGAGTTAACAGTGCAACACTGAAATAAATTGCCTAGGGAGGTTGTGGAATCTCCATCAGTGGATATATTTAAGAGCAGGTTAGACAGACATCTATCAGGGATGATCTAGACAGTACTTGGTCCTGCCCTGAGGGCCGGGGACTGGACTTCCAGTTCTAGCATTCTATGATTCTACTCCAGGAGCTGATTGAGGAAATATCTGAGGCATTAGCGATTATCTTTGAAAAGTCAGGGAATCTGAGAGCGATTCCAGTTGACTTCAAAAGGACAAATACAGTGCCCATCCATAGAAAAGGGAAATAATTACAATCCAAGCAATTCCAGACCAGTTGCTTTAACTTCTCTACAAGAAAAGAAAATGGAGCAAATCACCCCAAAATCAATTTGCAAACATCTACAAGCAAATAAGTTGATGAGTGCAGACCAAATCATGTCAAACCCATTTCATTGCTTTCTTTGACAAGGTAACAAGCCATGGGGGTAAGATGTAGATGTGGAATTTCTATCATTTCATAGAATCATAGAGTCATAGAGCTGGAGGAAACCTCAGGAGGCCATCAAGTCCAGGCCCCTGCCCAAAGCAGGACCAATCCCAACCAGGGCTTTGTCAAGCTGAGACTTAAAAAACCTCTAGGGATGGTGATTCCACCACCTCCCTAGGGAAACCATTCCAGTGCTTCACCACCCTCCTAATGAAATATCCAACCTAGACCTCCCCCACTGTAACTTGAGCCCATTGCTCCTTGTTCTGCCATCTGCCCCCACTGAGAACAGCCTCTCTCCATCCTCTTTGGAACCTCCCTTCAGGAAGTTGAAGGCTGCTCTCAAATTTACTATTTAGTAAGCCATTTGATACATGACCTCATGGTGTAAGGAAGTACAACCTAGATGGAGCTACTATGAGGATGGTGTGTGACTGGTTGGATTCCAGAAAATGGTTCACAGTTATGCTGGGAGTGTGTAAGAAGTGGGGTCCCGCAGCAATCAGGTCTGAGTCTGGTTCTGTTCATTATCTTCATCAGTGTTTAAGACAATGCAGAGTACACTTAGCAAGTTTGCCGATAATACCCAGCTGGAAGAAGGTGAAAGAGCTTTGAAGGAGAGAATTGTTATTCAGAATGAACTGGGAAAACTGGAGAAATGGTCTGATAGGTGAGTAGGATGGAATTCAATAAGGACAAATGCAAAAATCTCAGCATAGCAAGGAACAATCTGTTAATGACAGACGAGAAAAGATTAGGGCAGAAAGGGATTTAGGGTCATAATGGAACACAACTTAAATATGAGTACACAATGTCACATGGTTGCAAAAGCAACACACTTCAGTCTGGGATGTTTTAGTAGAAGTGACGTAACCAAGACACGAGAAGTAATTCTTCTGCTGTATTACACGCTGATTTGGCCTCTGCTGAAGTATTGTGACCAGTTCTGGAAATATGTGGACAAACTAGATCAAGTAAAGAGAAGAGGAAAAAATTATTAAAGTTCTAGAAAACATGACCTCTGAGCAGAGATTGAACAAAGTGGGTTTGTTTCATCTGATTAGGGGGCTGGAGCACATGACCTATGAGGAGATACTGAGGGATTTGGGTATGTTTATTCTGCAGAAGAGAAAATTGAGGAGGGATTTGATAGCAGCCTCCAACTTCCTGAATGGGAGTTCCAAAGAGGATGGAGAGAGGCTGTTCTCAGTGGTGGCAGATGGCAGAACAAGGAGCAATGGTCTCAAGTTACAGTGGATGAGGCCTAGGCTGGAAATTAGGAAAAACTATTTCACTAAGAGGGTGGGGTAGGTTTTGAAGTCCCAGCTTGACAAAGCCCTGGCTAGGATGATTGAGTTGGGGTTGGTCCTGCTTTGGGCGGGAAGCTGGACTCGATGACTCCTGAGGTCTCTTCCAGCCTAGGATTCTATGATTCTGTGATCAGTTCTGTCTACACTAATTTTCTTTTGAATGAGACATTCCTTTTTCTCTATTGCTTTGTCTTTAGGGTCAAGAGTTCTCCTGTCTCCATTATTTCCCCTTTGAAATCAGTTGTCTCCCATGACTTCCCCTTTGAGGTTAGTACTAAGACTGTCCTAGTGCTATAGTTTTTCTTTTGTAAAAATAAATATTAACTTTCCCCTGCACAATAATGTAAATTTTCACCAACATCTATGTTCGGGTAGATGTCATCATCTTATCTGAAGGAGAAATTACTAGCCAGGAAAGACATTACCAACAAGGAAATACACTAAGAATCACTGTAGGGTCCAGGTGTGCCAGTCAGATCTCAAAGCTCAGTTTCTGGGGAGAACTGATCGCTGCCAAGGGTAGCAGAGAATGGGAAATGTAATGAAAAGACTATAATCTTATTGCAGAAAATCTGAAGAATTAGGCTGAAGGTGCGGCTGGTTTGGACAGGATGTGACTGGCTGAATATGCTCTCCTTATTTGTGTTTGATTCTGCTGTTACGAATATCGACTCTATTTTACACCGTTGTCATGCCCACTGGGAAGATGTTGTCAGTAGGATGGGCCTAGATAGAAGGCTGGGTTGGGCCTATTAGGGGTAATTGGGGTAATTAGCCATTAGAGAAAACAATAAGCCTTAAGATAACCTTGCTCTCATCTGCTGAGAACTCTCCAGTGGTTGCTATGACACTAAAAGAGGGGTGGGGGGAGAGTCACCAAGCCACATAACCCTGGACTCCCTCATGTAATGTCTTTATTTGTCCATAAATCATCTGGGAACCAACTTTGGAAACAAAAGGTTCCCGCCCCATCTGAATCTCTATATAGCAGGGAGCAAGCTCATTGGTTCTTTTCATTCCCCATGGAAGAGGACTCCTGCATAGACCACAGAACAAAGACAGACCTGAGGGAAGTGCTGGATCCGGGCTAACGGGATTTCCAGCCTTTGTAAAGGAACACCAGCTCCAAAGCAAATGCAGCTTGTGCGGTGAGAATCTACCAGACGGCTGGTGTTGTCAGTGCGGGTGAGATGTGACTCATGCACAGCCAATCTGATCAGCATGTTAGGCTTAGCGTGTGTGTTTGATTGTTTGCTAGACAAGCTGCTTTGACGGTTTTCTATCTCTTGTCACTGATCGTCTACTTTTGCAGTTCATAAATGAGCAGTCTCAGTCTGACAAGTCTGACACTCAGGGTATGTCTAGACTACATGCCTCAGTCTTACTCTATGTTTGTATGGCACATGTGAGTTAGTCAAGGGTAGGGGGATAATCCCACACATATCTCTGTGACAAAAAAAACTCACCCAAATCTTCAGTGTAGAAGAGATGATTAAGACAGAACTGTGTATCCATTGACTTTGTTAGGAGAAGTGGTGGCCATACAGGTACGTCTAGATTACAGGCCTCTGCCGACAGGCATGTAAAATAGGCTACCCAACAAAGTCAATGAAGTGGGGATTTAAATATCCCCAGCTTCATTAAAATAAAAATGGCCACCGCGCTCTGCTGGCTCAGCTGATTGTCGGCACAGCGCACGAGTCAAGACGCGGATCGGTCGACAAGGGAAGCCTTTGTCGACTGCTCCCTCATGCCTCCCTCATGCCTCGTGGTTGGGGAAGTGACACAGGGAGGGGCCGCTATTCAGTGGAGCAAGGGGCTACCCCACAGGGCCCTGGGCCAGAACCCGAAGCAAGTGGGTGGGTTCCCCCAACCTTCCTCCCGGCTGGTGGACTGCCAAGAAGGAACAGGGAGGACCCTGTGGACTAACGGAGGGACTGACTTTCAAAACCCTGGACTGGCCGATGATGAAAAGGGCTCTGGAAGCAGGGTACTCTGGCCTGCTTGGCAGTGGTAGGGACACCGTGAGCCTCTGAGCCACACGCAAAGACCCACCAGGAAGCGAGGACCCAAGGGGCTTAGCCCAGACTTGCCACGCTTCCTTCTTCCTATAATACAGAATTGAGGTTGGTTCCTTTGTTCTATTGGTCCAGAAGATCTATGCACCCAATGCATCAAATGTCAAAGATTAACACAGAGATCAGAAGCTGAAACGAACCATTCCCTTTTGTTAATTGCTTCATCTTTTGGGCCAACCGGTCACCAGTCTCCATTGTTTTCCCTTTTGAATCCATTGTTTTCCAAGTACTTCCTCCTAATCAGATTCTATCTTTCCCTTTCTAAAATTATGTATTCCCTTTTCTCTATGGAATAGTTTCATATTCCCATGAGCAGAAATGTCAAAGGCAATTACATTGTTTCATATGCAGGAGAAATGACCTACCAGGAAAAGCATTTATTTCTCTAAAGAGAAGTGGCCAATTCCCCATCCCCAAAACAAAACCAAGCCCGCATGTCTATAAGCTTGTTATGTGGGCTGGGTTGGTTTAAATATGCCCATCGAGTTTCACCATATTTTGAAGCTTTTGTATTCGTCTGGTTGTTGTGGGGTTTTGTTTGTTTGTTTGTTTGTTTGTTTGTTTTGTATATGCTGATCAAGGTTTTTTTTTTTTTTAAAAACTTTCATGCTCTGACCTAATAGAACTCCCAGATGCTCCTGACTCTGAGCTTTGCACGCTACCGGAGCTCCCTGTTTGCACTACCTTCATTTAGGAAATGTAATGATCCCGGTAGTGCCGCTCCTTATGCACCAGCCCTTCCAGTCCAAGGTCATGTTCCATTTGGGGGGTTGGGTGTGGGGTAAGAGGACGTCCCTTTTGTACTTCGTGGGAGGGGTAAGGAACAGGTCTCATTCTGGTCATGCTTCTTTTTTGCAGACGTTGTGTCTTCTCCTACCTCTTTCCTCTCCCCTCCCGCCTTTTAACTGGGTGGCTGCTCTTGGCCCCAAAGCTGGCTTAGGAGCTGGCTGCAGCTTTGTGCTTTCACTACCATGAGTTTTGGCTGGTTATTTAGTCCATTGGAATTAACACAAAGACAGAAGCAAGTTTATTCAAGGTTCCCCTCCCACATCTACTTAATGTTCTCATAACAGCTACCAATGCAGGTGACACTTCCCTAGACCAGCACTTTTGGGGCATGGCTGGTCCCACATGGTGGATTGTGGTGGGACAGGGGATGTCCTGTGCCACCACCCTCCAGCTCACTGCTGCCCCCAAAGCCGCCACTTCCAGCCCCCTAACACCATCCCCAACTGGCCCACATTGACCGGCTGGCTAGACAGCTGACCCTGGCCCCAGACATTGTCCCTAGCTGGGCTGCTTCTGGTCCTGGTCCCGCCAGATGCCAAGTCCAGTCCCACTGCCACCAACAGCTCTGGCCCTGGACTCCTGGCTGTTGGCCCCCCTGCTATCTATCTCTTGCCTGGCAGGAATACCTGCCCCACAGCTGCCAGCCCTTCTGCCACTGAGGGCTCAGCCAGGGTGCTCCGGTCCAGGAACTATCATGGTTCTGCCGATCTGTGGATATTGCCAGACCAGAGATTCCCAATTTAGGGAGATACAGCCAGTAGTCCAAGCGAATGGAAACTGTAGCACAAAGACTCTGATGTTATCTCAGAACATGTGAAGGAAGGGTCCAGCTGAGGGTGTAACTGGCAAGAGGTCATCACAGGGAAGGGTAGAGAAGCACTGTTACAATGGAAATGTCTGGTTGAAAAGGAAAGGGCTCTCACATCCACCCTAGCCGGAAGAATAGGAGGGCTTGTTCAATCCAGGAGGAAAGTCAATGGAGAGAAATGGGTTTTAGCAAAACATGCCCAAGAAAACTATTGAATGACTCTCAGATTTAGAAAATAAGGACATAAGAACGGCCTTATAAGGTCATTCTAGCCCAGGGTCCTGTCTGCCCACAGTGACCAGTGCCAGATGGAATGAACGAAACAGGTAGCCATCAGCGATCCTTCCCTTGTAACATATTCTCATCCCTGACAGACAGAGATGGGGGACTAAATCTCTGCCCATCCTGGCTAAGAGCTATGGATGGACTTATATTCCATGAATTTGTCTATTTGCTTCCTTGTCTGTGTATTTTACTTTTCACTGAATGAACTTTATGACTCATAAAAATATTGAATAAAAAAATAACTCTCTGTATGTGTGTTTCTTTTTTCCTGCCATACTTTTATGTGGCATCAGTGTCAATGCACCATTTTCACTCCTGGTGTAGACACAGCTTCGAAAGGCTCATCATAGGCCAGAGGATGAAGGGATCAAAAGGTAGGATATCTCAAGAAGATTGTAGGGGGAAATCACATAAGAGATTTCAGATTCGTTGGCTCTGACACTTTTGCTTTAACTGCATGGATCTGCTCCTATGTCTTTACACAGACCTGTATTAAATGCATCATAAGATTTGGGGAAATAAATAAACTCGTTATGAGGATAATCCTATGTAAGATCCTGGATACCTACAAAGGTGGCTATCCACGCCACTGCCTGTGTACTGCTAATTTTTATCCTGCTTCATCAAAGCAAGGGCATGCCCATCTACCCAACCTGGGAATTACACCTCCCAGCTATGGGCTAAAAGTACCCAAGGATGACCTCTAAATAGCTCTCATTTCCCATTAATTTTTATTTCTTCTAGTTTTGTTGGTATGACTCTCGTGTGATAAGACGACTCAGAGTTCTAGGTTAGAAGTCTTTGTTTCAAGTTCAAAAGAGCATAAGGGAGCTAGATGGGACATTTCCTGTAATTTAGTCGGGTTCCAGACACTTTGTCCACCACTTTGTGAAAGTTCCACCACTTAGTGATATGAGACTTCCTCTGTTTATGGACAACTTAATGCTTCCAGTGGAGAGACACAGAAGTAGAAGGTGACCTCCTCCAGGTTTCTGCCAGTGTAACTGACAGCACGAACCGCACTCCACCAATATTTGATCATTTTCTGTTTCTAGATACGTGATATGGAGAAAGCAGAAGGAAGAAACCAAACACCCATCGTGGAATTCGTCCTCTTAGGGTTTGGGAACGGCCCTGAACTGCAGCCCCTTCTCTCTCTCATATTTCTAGTGATCTACGTTGTGACTGCAGCCGGGAACCTCCTCATAATTGAGCTGGTGGTGGCTGATCGGCACCTTCACACCCCCATGTATTTCTTCCTGGGGAACTTGTCTTTCCTGGATATTTGCTACAGCTCCACCATCTTGCCCAGGCTGTTGGCTGGTCTCCTGACCGGGGATAGAACTGTTTCTGTTATGGGCTGCCTGGTGCAATTATATTTGTTTGCAATCATGGCAGCTACAGAACCTTTGTTGCTCGCGGCCATGTCTTACGATCGGTATCTAGCGATCTGCCACCCCCTCCGCTATGCTGCTCTGATGAACGGCAGGGTTTGCTGCCAGCTGGTGGCAGGGTGCTGGATAAGTGGGGTTTTGTTCTGCACCATCATCAATATTTTTTTGTGGCAATTAACGTTCTGTCATTCCAAAGAAATTGACCATTTCTTCTGTGATTTTTCACCTGTGATAAAGCTGTCCTGCAGCAACACCCGGACTCTGCAACTGCTGACGTTTGTTATCTCTGCCATAGGGGCGCTTGTGCCCTGTCTACTGACCCTGATGTCCTACATTTGTATCATCGCCACCATCCTGAGAATCCCTTCCAGCACTGGGAGGCAAAAGGCCTTTTCCACCTGCTCCTCCCACCTCACTGTGGTGACTGTTTTATATGTGACCGTGTTAACTGTCTATGTGGTTCCAACGGCCAACACTCCCAAGGTCCTACAGAAAATATTCTCTGTCTTCTACACAGTCCTGAATCCCATGATCAACCCCATTATCTACAGCCTAAGAAACAAGGAGGTGAATGAGTCTCTGAGAAAAGCCATTCATAAAGCTGTTACTTTCACAAACAGGCATGGAGTCTGAACGGACAAATTTTAGGATATAATAAAATAGACATGAACTGATACGGTTTGTTACATACAGCCCATTTGAGTCCTTGACAACAGTGTCTTTCTTTCTTAACCTAACCCATTTACACTAGAAATCACCGTGTTAGGCATTCCTTCATCATCAGACTTCTTGGTGAAGACTGAAATAAAGAAGTCATTAAGCACCACTGTCATTTCCAAGTTTCCTGTTATTGTTTCTCACAGTACATCAACTGGAAAGACTACTTCCCTATGGTGCTGCAGGCCCTGGTCGACCACAGGGGACAGTTCACCGACGTTTGTGTCGGGTGGTCAGGCCGGGCACACAATGCCCGCGTGTTCAGGAACTCATACCTATACCGCAGGCTGCAGGCTGGGGCATTCTTCCCAGAGAGGAACCTGGCAGTCAGGGATGTGCAGATGCCTACGTGCATCATGGCTGATGCGGCCTACCCTCTCATGCCTTGGCTAATGAAGCCCTGGATGCGAGCAGGGAAGTGTTCAACTCCCGGCTCAATAGGGCTCGCCTCCAGGTGGAGTGCACCTTCGGTCATCTGAAGGGCAGGTTTAGGTGCCCGCTCACGCAACTGGACATGGGAGAACACAACATCCCCGATGTGGTTGCAGTATGCTGTGTGCGGCACAACCTGGTGGAGAGGAAAGGGGAGGCCTTCCTCCCTGCATGGGGGACACGGGCTGAAGGGGAAGGGGGACACATTGAGCGGCCCTGGACAGCTGCCATCTGGCAAGCCCACCAGCTGGGCTTGCGCATTCGAGAAGCCCTGAGGGAGCAATTCTCCCATGGAGGCCAATGAGTTTCCCCAGGGCCTTCCAAATGTGGGGGATTGCCCCATGCCGCTGGTGCCTTTCTCCCCAAAGCCCATTCACAAACTGAGACCAGAGACAGGGCTTGGTGAAAACATCTGAACTGTTTATTGCACTGTTCCTTTGTTCTCTTTTGTTCAGAGACAATGTAAAACTCTTCTGTTCAAACCAAATAAAGCGTTTGTAAACAAACTAAAGTGCTTCCCTCAGCGACTCTCCCAGGTGGGAAGGGGAATGTCAGCTTGGAAGGGGGCAGGGAGGCTCAGGGCTGAGGGGGCTGCCGTGATGAAGAGCCCCTGGCACTTTGGCTGTGGAGACCTTCTCGCACCTGGCTGCGCGTGCGGGCTGGGATAGTAGGGGGCTGGGCAGGAGGCGGGGCTGTACATGGGTCTGGGATGGCAGGGGCTGGGAGGGAGCAAGGGCTGAGGGGAGAGCGGGGACCCGGGGGCCAGGCTGAGGAGGAGGTGCAGGACCAGGCACAGGACCGGGGAAGTCCATGGCCTCCCAGATTGCTGCACAGATGTCCCTGCACTGCTGGACGAATTCAGCCAGCAACTCGGCCTCTGCCTCCAGCCTCCTCTCCATGGAGTCCTGTATCCTTTGCAGGACTCCAACGTGCTGGCGCACCAGGTCCAGATAGGTGTGCCAGTGCCGCCGGGTTCCCTGTGTCCATCTGGGTGGTGGGGCAGGTGTGGCTCCCCTCTCCTGGTCAGCTGGTCTGGCTGTGGAGGACAAGAGGGAAAAGTCGTCAGCCATGCATGCTCACCCTTTCCCGGAGAGGGCATGTCCTCCTTGTCAGCAGGCAGTGCCTGTCCTAGGGTCAGAGGCTGCTCATGTAAGCAGTAAGGCATGGTGTGGCCTGGCCCGCAGCCACGGCCTCGCTGGAACCCACAAGGTGTGCAGGCCACCATCCTGACCTCCCTCCCCCCAGCACACACCCTATGGCCAAGCAGCACAGACAAGTGTCAGGCCACGGTTGGGGTTCCCGCAGGTTGCTGAGATGCCTGAAGCTGTGTGGCAATCCCAGCATCTTTGACCCATGCCTGCCCCTGGCATCACTACCTGCAGGAGCAAGTGGTGCCTCACAGCCGTGAGAGTGCAGGGGTATGATGGCCCTCCCTGAGGCAGCCATGGGTGTGCCCCCTTTCTCCCCACGCTGTGATCAGCATGACATGTCACAGCACTGCACCATCCACTTTGCTCCTGCCTGCCCTGCCCTGTGTGTGTTGGACCTTCACAGCACTCACCTGATGTTCCCTCCCCAGTGTCCGAAGTTTCCTGAGAGGCCTCCTGTGTATGGGCATCTGGCTCCTGGGTGCTCCGGGAGATGTCCCCCTCCTCCTCCTCTTGGAGCTCTGGGTCGTCTGGCAGGAGTTGAGGCCGCTGCTACAGAGGGGTCTCCATGGCAGACTACACAAGCCTCTAGGGAAGCAAGGGTTCCCGTGCCCCCAAGATCCTGTCCAGGTCCTTGTAGCATGCACAGGAGTGTGGTCTTTCCCTGGAGCGGGAGCTGCACTCCTGGGCCCTGACGTACCTCTGCCTCAGCTCCTTCACCTTGGCTCTGACTTGCGGTGCTGTGCGGGGGTGGTGACCTTTCCTGGCCAGGCCATCTGCCATTCTAGCATAAATGTCCACGTTCCAGTACCTGGACTGTGGGAACTGAAGTGCCTCCTCCTCAGCCCACAGCTCCAAAAGGGCTTTGATCTTGGGGCCAGACCAGGAGGGTGCCCGCTGTTTAGTGCCCCGGAGTTCCTGGGGAGATGTTTCCCTGGAAGGGCTAAGGGATTCCTGGGGGGCTTGTCCCTGCGACATGTCTCCCGAGTGCCCCTACCGGGAAGAACTGCACAGTCAGGATCCTGGCTGGAGCTGTCTTGCAACCAGACTGCTGATTCTGGGTGCCTGTGCCTTCTAAAGATGGCTGCAGGCAGGAACAATAGAGTTGCAAGTTGTGACAGGAGTGTCCACCAGGAGTCCTTCCTGGAGGCTTTTTCTGTCGACATAACTTTTCCCCAGTGTCCACACTGCCCTTTTGTTGACAGAACTCTGTCGACAAAGGAGTAATTTCTCTTGGAATGAGGTTTACAGCCTTGGACAAAACTCGAAGGCAGTGTGGACGCAGGTTTAGTTTTGTCAACAAAAGTCCACTTTTGTCGACAAAACCCTGTAGTCTAGACATACCCTAAGGGATGATGCCTAATAGGGAAGGTGCTTTCAATCCAGGGAGCTGTTTGGGAAGGGCCTATTCATGATCGTGAGACATTCAGTCCTTACGAGATGCTTCTCTCCCACCTGGTGAGCCTCCAGAGAACACTCCAGATAGCCGGTGAAGATTGGTTGCTATGGCACTAAAAGGGTGGGTGGCTAGGCCCCTTGTCTCTAGGCGCCATCTTGGGAGAGCTGTATTTTTCCACAACCTCCTCTGGGAACCAAGTTGTGAATGAGCAAGGTCCCCGCCCTGTGCTAAAACGATAAAGGCTCAGGTGGGAATTCGTTGGTTCTTCCTCACTCCCCACACAAGAGGCCTCCTGGACAGATCTGAGGAATAAAAACCCAGGTGCGGGAAGTGCTGGAACTGGGTCAGAGTGTTTTCTAGCCTGTGATGGAAACCTGATGCCCCCAAGCAGCTTGTGCCTTGAGATACTGGTATCGTCAGTAGGGTAAGGAATAGCTCGCTCATAGTCCAGCCCATGTGTTGTGCTTATTTGGCGTTGCTGGGTGTCTGCAGGAGATCTGCTCTGATTTGTTTACTCACTCTTGTAATCACTTAGCATCACTCTTTAGCATAGTCTGGAGCTGAAGATAACCCAGTGTGCCTTTCAGCTTGCTTAGCACACGCGTGCATATCTCTCTCCACACTGAGCAAGGGGTGAAGTAGGTATCATACTCATCGGGGTGGTGTCCAGGGCAGAGAGGTACAGATGTGGGGACCACACCGGGGAGCTAATGGTTTTTTCATGGTAGTTCCTTTCTTGTTGATTCATGCCGAGGCAGGTCAGACCAGCGTTTCTCAACCTTTTTTCTTTCAAAGTACCCCATTAAAAAAATATAAGTACCCCCTTTAAAAAAAGGTACTCCCTGTACCTACAGTTTTCAGACACATTTTTTTCCACCATTGCAACACATTTGTTAAAACAATGTAATTGTAGCAGGGCAGGCAATGAAATTTTGGGGTGGAAAATGTAGAAAAGTAATAAAGCGCTGTAAACCTTAAAATCAAAATCTCTCCAAATTTCAATTGTATTGATATACCCCCCCCCCCGACATCTCTCAAGTACCCCTGAGGGTACTCGTATCACTGGTTGGTCAGTCAGCGTTCTTGTATCGGCAGCTGGGTGTATCCCCTGGCGAAAATGTAGGACCGGGGCTTGGTTGCAGCTTGTAACAGCAGATTGGTATAAGGTGGAACCAAGAGTGGGGGGGTTCAGTGGGCACAGTGCTACCTAATTTTAGGTGGAACCGCAGGGGGAACCCACCACAAATCAGTTATGGCAAAACATGCCAAAGAAGGAGCAGCAAATGGCTCTCTGATTTAGAATATAATGGTCATGCTGGATTTAGACCAAATGTGATTCCCTCATAGCTGCGGGTTGAAGATATGGTTTCAGTTGGAGCACTTAATTTTTTTCTTCCTAAAAATGCAATTGACATTGGTTCCCTCCTTTTATTTTTCTAGCAGATCTACACATCTAATGCTCTGTTTTGATCAAAAAATCCTTCTGCGTTAATTTCCACTAACAACTGGCATTTCCTTTCTTTTATTGCTTTGTCTCTGTGGTCAACAGTTCTGCTATCATGGTAACAGTCCCTTTAGAAAATGGTTGTTTTCCATGCCTTCCCTTTTGTGGTTCTTAATAACACAGTCCTTATGCCATTGCTATTCCTTTTTCTCATAAATATTAACTTTCCTCAATGCAAGTATTTCAAATTCCCATGAAGAAACCTATCAAGGGACATGACATCATCTCATACGAAGAAATGGCCATCTGGGATAGACATTCATTTCTGTAAAGGGAATAACAACAAAATATACCAGAAAGTGCTATGGAGACCCAAAACTCTGCTTTCTGACATAAAGAAAGGTCGAGCATTTGGTGCATCCATCAATAGATCAATGTTGTGTAATGTAAAACAGCACAATTAAATGAAAAAAATCTGATTCAGAAAAGAAAAAGGTATCCACCATGTCTGAATGAATATGATTGATCCAAGACATAGATACAAAGTAGATACAAAGTAGGTGGATTACTGCAAAACGTGCCAAGGAGAGAGCCATGGACAGTTCTTTGACTAAGAATGTAAGAATAGCCACACTGGGCCACACCAAAAGTCCATCTTCCAACAGTGGCCAATGCTGAGTACCCCAGAGGGAGTGAACAGAACAGGAAATTATAGAATCATAGACTCGTACGGCAGAAAGAGACCTCAGGAGTCATCAAGTCCAGCCCCCTGCCCAAAGCAGGACCAATCTGTAGAAAAGGACGTGGGGATTACAGTGGATGAGAAGCTGGACATGAGTCAAAAGTGTGCCTTTGTAGCCAAGATGGCTAATGCCATATTAGGTTGCATTAAGAGGAGCATTGCCAGCAGATCCAGAGATGTGATTATTCCTCTTTACTCAGCTCTGGTGAGGCCAAATCTGGAGTATTGTGTTCAGTTCTGGGCCCCCAATTACAGAAAGGATGTGGATGCATTGGAG
>JANRFK010006695.1:159591-181047 GCA_030068395.1 Apalone spinifera
ATAGAGAGGGCGGGGCTTCAAGGAAGGGGCGGGGCTTCAAGAAAGGGGCGGGGCTGTAGATTTTCACCTGTTCTGAGATTTAAAAAGTGATCTTGGGTGTAAAAAGGTTGGAGATCACTGATTTACGGCATCATTGGAAAAGTGACAATTTGCTGAATATGATTATCCTGTTTGTTTGTTGCCGTTGTTTCTGTAATGGAAGTTAAGAATATCAATTGCATATTATTGTTTTTAAAGGGTAATGCCTAATAGGGAAGATGCATTCAATATAGGGAGCTGTTTGGGAAGAGCCTATTTAGGATCGTGAGACATTCAAGGAGACAACAGTCCTTACGAGATGCTTCTCTCCCACCTGGCGAGCCTCCAGAGAACACTCCAGAGAGCTGGTGAAGAACGGATGCTATGGCACTACAAGGGCAGGTGGCTAGGCCCCGTGTATCTAGGCGCCATCTTGGGAGAGCTGTATTTTTTCACAAATACTCTGGGAACCAAGTTGTGAAAGAACAGGGTGCCTGCCCTGTGCTAAGGCTATAAAAGGCCGGGAAGGGAATTAGTCGGTTCTTCTTCATTCCCCACACAAGAGGCCTCCTGGAAAGATCTGAGGAACAAAGACCCAGGTGGGAGACGTGCTAGGCCCAGGTCAGCGTGTTTTCTAGCCTGTGATGGAAACTTGATACACCCAAGCAGCGATGCAAATGCAGCTCGTGCCTTGAGATTCTGCCACAGAGCTGGTATCGTCAGTAGGGTAAGGAACAGCTCGCTCTTAGTCCAGCCCATGTGTTCTGCTTATTTGGTGTTGCTGGGTGTTTGCGGGAAATCTGCTCTGATCTGTTTGCTCACCCTTCTAAACACTTAGCATCACTCTTTAGCATAGTTTGGAGCTGAAGATTACCCAGTGTGCCTTTCAGCTTGCTTAGCACTTGTGTGCATATCCCTCTCCTCACTGAGAAAGGGGTGAAGTAGGTTCCAAATTCATACTCATCGGTGCTGTGGCCAGGGCAGAGGGGGACCGCTGTGGCGAACACGCCAGGGAGCAAATGGTTTTATTTACGGCAGTTCCTTTCTTGTCGGTTCATGCCAAGGCTGGTCAGACCAGTGTTTCTCAACCTTTCTTTATAAAGAGTACCCCCCTTTTTAAAAGAAAATTACAAGTACACTCCATGCCTACAGTTTTCAGACACACATTTTTTTTTCTACCATTGCAACACATTTGTTTAACCAACTTAATCGAATCAGGGCAGGCAATGAAATTTTGGGGTGTAAAAAGCACAAAATAATAAAGCACTATGAACTTTAAAACAAAAATTCAATTTTCTCCAAATTTCAGTTGTATTAATATCCCCCCCGCCCCTCCGCCCCCACATCTCTCAAGTACCCATAAGGGTACTCGTCGTACCAGTGGTTGAGAAACACTGGGTCAATCAGCCTGTTTGTATCGGCAGCTGGCTGTGTCCCTACCTAGGGGAATGCTGGCTAAAATGTAGGATTGGGGATGGGGTGCAGCTTGTAACAGCAGCCCGGTGTGAGAGGGACTCCAGAGTGGGGTGGTCAGTGGAGCCAGTGCTACCTAATTTTAGGTAGTGCCCCAGGGGAAACCCACCACAAATCAGTTATGGCAAAACATGACAAAGACGGAGCAGTGAATGGCTCTCAATTTAAGAACATAATGGCCATGCTGGAGCAGACCAAATGTGATGCCCCCATAGCTGTGGCTTGACGATATTGTTTCAGTGGGAGCACTTCATTTTCTTCTTCCTACAAAATGCAGTTGACATTGGTGCCCTTTTTTAATTTTTCTAGAAGATCTACTCATCTCGTGCTGTGTTTTGATCAAAAGTTCCTTCTGCGTTAATTTCCACTAAAAACTGGCATTTCCTTTCTTCTATTGCTTTGTCTCTGTGGTCAACTGTTCTGCTATCATGGTAACAGTCCCTTTTAAAAAATGGTTGTTTTCCATGCCTTCCCCTTTGAGGTTCTTAATAACACAGTCCTTGTGCCATTGCTATTCCTTTTTACACATAAATATTAACTTTCCTCTATGCAATTATTTCAAATTCCCATCTGGTAACTTATTAAGGGACATGACATCATCTCATAAGAAGAAATGGCCAACTGAGACAGACATTTATTTCTGTAAAAGGGAGTAACAACAAAATATACCAGGAAGTGCTATAGGGACCCAAAACTCTACTTTCTGACATAATTGAAAACTCTCAATAATAGAGAAGAATGGAAATGGTAGTACCAAAACTATTGTTTTGTCTATGAGTATGTAAAGGAAGGGCTAGCATTTGGTGCATCCATCAATAGATCAATGCTGTATAATGTAAAGCAGAACAATTGAAGGAAATAATCTGATTCAGATAAGAAAATGGCACCCACCATGTCTGAATGAATATGATTGATGTGAGAAAGTAAATAAAAAGTAGGTGAATTATGGCAAAACATGCCTAAGAAAGGGCCATTGATGGTTCTTTGACTAAGAATGTAAGAACGGCCATACTGGGCCACACCAAAGGTCCAACTAGCCCAGTATCCTGTCTGCCAACTGTGGCCAATGCCGGGTACCCCGGAGGGAGTGAACAGAACTGGAAAGCATAGAACCATAGAATCCTAGGACAGGAAGAGACCTCATTAGTCATCAAGTCCAGCCCCCTGCCCACAGCAGGAACAACTCCAACTCAATCATCCCAGCCAGGGTTTGGTCAAGCCAAGACTCAAAAAACACTGGGGATGGAGATTCCACCATCTCCCTAGGGAACCCATCCCAGTGCTTCCCCACCCACCTAGGGAAATAATTTTTCCTAATATCCAACCTAGACCTCCCCACTGTAACTTGAGACCATTAGTCCTTATTATGCCATCTGTCACCACTGAGAAAAGGCTCTTCCCATTCTTTTTGGAACCTCCCTTCAGGAAGTTGAAGGCTGCTGTCAAATTCCCACTCACTCTTCTCTTTTGCTGACTAAACAAGCCTAAGTCCCTCTGTGTCTTCTCATAAGTCATGTGCTCCAGCCCCCTAATCATTTTGTTTGCCCTCTGCTGGACCCTCTCCAATGCGTCCACATACTATCTGTAGTGGGGGCAGAACTGGATGCAATATTCCAGATGTGGCCTCATCAGAGCCAATTAAATGGGAATAATCACTTCTTTGGATCTACTGGCAATGCTCCTCCTAATGCAAGCTAATTTTCCATTAGCCTTCTTGGCTACAAGGGAACACTGTTGCCTCGTGTCCAGCTTCTCATTCACTGTAATCTCCAGGTCCTTTTCTGCCAAACTGCTGCTTAACCATTGGTTCCCGGCCTGTAACAATGCTTGGGATTTTTCCATCCTAAGGGCAGGACTCTACACTTGTCCTTATTGAACCTCATCAGATTTCTTGTGGCCCAATCCTCTAATCTGTCTAGGTCACTCTGGACCCTGACTCTGCCCTCCAACATATCAAGTCACCCATTGTTTTTACAACAATTCCCAGCTTCTGGCACACAGAGACAAGGGACATGATCCCTGCCCATCCTTGCTATTGGCTATTGATGGACCTAACCTACATTAACTTATCTATCTTCTTGGCTCTTTGGGCATGGGGTTTATGTTTGACCACATGAGTTTTAATGTTCATAAAAATGTGAATAAAAGCAATGTCTCTTCTCTACGTGTGTGTTGTTTTTTGAATTTCCATTTCTATCTAATACATTGATGTGGCACCCATGTCAATGTATTATTGCCACACCCAGTGTAGACATAGTGTATATGGGCACATTGTAAGTCAGTGGATGAAGAGATTAAAATGTACGAGATATCACAACGTCTGCAGAGGAAACTAAATAAGAGTTTTCAGATTTATTGGCACTGATACTTGTAATTTAACAGCAAGGATCTGCCACTGTTTTGAAACTGATCTATTTTACAGCTCATAACATTTGGGTAGATAAATAATCTCTCTCTCTGAGATACGATTTTAGATCAATACCATCCCTGGGTTCTGGGTCCATCAGCTGCATCTTCCATGTCCATCTTTGGGCAACACATCGGTTCTCCCTCTTTCAGCAGCCTGAGTGTGCGTTTGTGCATCATGGCTGTTCTCCAGTATCATTCATCCTTCCTTCCCTCCCTATGCCAAATGCCCCTAGAAAATAAAGATTTACAGTTGCAGTTACATCAGTGCGTAATCTCGTTATTACTGGGTGAGCTCCGAAAGCTGGGCTGAGAAACGGAACTCTGCAGGGAGATTGTTTCTCCTCTGCAATCTTCTAATAGGATAGGAGTCTTGATTTAAATCTAACATCTCCTTCCAGCTCAACACTTGGGGTGAGCTCCCCTCTCAGACTGGGCCCAGTAGATGAGCCAGGTGGAGGAACTCCGGGGTGTACATGTTCTGATGCCTGATATCAGGCTGCAGACAGATATTAGCCTCCTAAACCACATGACTGCAAAAAGCAGGTTCAAGTTGAGTTTAGAGACCTATAGCGCTGCGAGCATCTGACTAGATCATCAGTGAGAAAGGTGACGCCTCACAGTCAACATGAAATAACCTGGTTTATAAAAGAAAATTACCTGCTCAGGCATCCACCATGTCAGAAAGAATATGTCTGCTTGTTTAATCCAGGGGGAGGGTAAAGGAAGGAAGATGAGGTGACAGTGCACATCATATTCTTTATTGTGTTATGATTACAGCATAGTTGTGATGCATTTTGTGCAAGGTAGATCGTTTATGGCGTCATTGGAAAAGTGACGATTTGCTGAATATGATTTTCCTGTTTGTTTGCTGCCGTGGTTTCTGTAACAGAAGTTAAGAATATCAACTGCATGTTATTATTTCTAAGGGAGTGATGCCTGATAGGGAAGATGTGTTCAATCTAGGGAGCTGTTTGGAAAGGGCATATTCACGATCATGAGCCATTCAGGGAGACAACAGTCATTACGAGATGCTTCTCTCCCACCTGGCGAGCCTCCAGAGAACACTCCAGAGAGCCGGTGAAGAACGGTTGCTAATGGCGCTAAAAGGGCAGGTGGCTAGGCCCCTTTTGTCCATGCGCCATCTTGGGAGACCTGTATTTTTCTACCACCTACTCTGGGAACCAAACTATGAAGGAACAAGGCCCCGCCCTGTGAAAAAACTATAAAAGGCTGGGAGGGATCTCGTTGGTTCTTCTTCACACCCCACACAAGAGGCCTCCTGGAAAGATCTGAGGGACAAAGACCCAGGTTGGGGAAATGCTGGGCCCAGGTCAGAGTGTTTTCTAGCCTGTGATGGAAACTTGGTACTCCCAAGCAGCGAATCTGCCACAGAGCTGGTATTGTCCATCAGGGTAAGGAATAGCTTGCTCTTAGGGAGATCTGCTCTGATCTGTTTGCTCACCCTTGTTATCACTTAGCATCACACTTTATCATAGTCTGGAACTGAAGATAACCCAGTGTGACTTTCAGGTTTCTTAGCACATGTGTGCATATCCATCTCCTCACTGAGCAAGGGGTGAAGTAAGTACCAAATTCATACTCATCGGTGCGGTGATCAGGGAAGTGTGGGACAGCCATGGGGACTACGCCGGGGAGCTAGTGTTTTTTTTTCACTGCAGTTCCTTTATTGTCAATTCATGCCGAGGCTGGCTCAGTCAGCCTGCTTGTATCTGCAGCTCGGTGAGTCCCTACCTGTGGGAATGCTGGCGAAAATGTAGGACCGAGGCTGGGTTTGCAGCTTGTAACAGCAGCCCGATGTGAGAGGAGGCCCAGAGTGGAAGGGTCAGTAGACCCAGTGCTACCTAATTTTAGGTAGAACCCCAGGGGGAACCCACCACAGATGGGTTATAGCAAAGCTTGCCAAAGAAGGAGCAGTGAATGACTCTCAGTTTTAGAACACAGTAGCCACACTGGGTCAGACCAACTGTCCACGTAGCATATGACATTCAAAGGCAATTTGGTACCTAATTCCCTTTTATGCTTTAAAATCACATCCAGTGTTAACACATTGATTCCTGGGTCAGTCCAGGGGTCTTCACAGCCAGTGTTTGGATTTCCAGGACTAGAGATCAGACTTACCTAGCGGCTTTAACCGAGAAATTGTTTTAATTGGAGCATTTCATTTTCGTCTTCTGACAAAATGAAATTGATATTGGTTCCCTTTTTTATTATTCTAGTAGATCTACTCATCCAATACTCCATTTAGATCCAAAGTTCCTTCTGCATTAATTTCCACTGAAATCTGACAGTCCCTTTCTTCTATTGCTTTGTCTTTGGAGTCAACCGTTCTGCTATCTCGGTAACAGTCCCTTTAGAAATGGTTGTTTTCCACAACTCCCACTTTGAGGTTCTTAATAACACAATCCTTGTGCCATTGCTATTCCTTTTTACACATAAATATTAACTTTTCTCTATGCAATTATTTCAAATTCCCATCTGGAAACCTATCAAGGGACAAGACAACATCTCATCAGAAGAAATGGCCAGCTGGGACAGACATTAACTTCTGTAAAAGGCAATTACAAGAAAATATATCAGGAAGAACTGTAGGAAACAAAGTCTCTGCCTTTCTGACATTATTGAAAACTATCAATAAAATGAAAGAATGGAAATTGTAGTATGAATATGTAAAGGAAGGGCAAGCATTTGGCAAATCCATCATTAGATCAACTGTGTCTAATATTAAGCAGCACAATTAAATGAAATAATCTTATTTAGAAAAGAAAAAAGCCTGCTCAGGCATCCACCATCTCTGAATAAATGTGATTGAGGTGAGGAAGTAAATAAAAAGTAGGTGGATTACCACAAAATATGCCTAAGAAAGGGCCATGGATGGTTCTTTGACTAAGAATGTAATAACAGCCACACTGGGCCACACCAAAGGTCCATCTAGAACAGAGTCCTGTCTTCCAACTGTTGTCAATGCCAGGTGCCCCAGAGGGAGGGAACACAACAGGGAATGACAAAGTGACCCATTCTTTTTTAAGCATTCCCAGCTTGTAGCAAACAGAGGCCAGGAACACCATGCCTGCCCGTCCCGGCTAACAGCCATTGATAGACTCAGTTTCCAGGAATTTATCTATTTTCTTGTCTCCTTGTGCATGGGATTTATGTTTGACCACATGAGTTTTAATTTATTATTTGTTTTCGTTTGAACTATTTTTACGCCGCCTCTCTATTTGAAATATGCAAAGTGGCACCCCAGAGGACATAAAACCTGCTAAAAGCTGAGAAAAATATAAATAAAAATAATATCTCTTCTCTACATGTGTGTGGGTTTGTTGGATTTCCATTTTTATCAAATACATTTATGTGGCACCCATGTCAATGTATTGTTGCCACAACCAGTGTAGGCATAGTTCATATGGGTGTATCGTAAGTCAGTAGAAGAAGAGATTAGAAAGTAGGTATATCACAACATCTGCAGGGAAAAGTAAATGAGAGTTTTCAGATATATTGGCACTGATATTTTTAGTTTAACAGCACGGATCTGCTACTATGTTTTAACAGGTCTGTATTTTACAGCTCATAAAATTTGGGGAAATAAACAATCTCTCTCTCTCTTTCTCTCTGCGAACAACCCCTATTTTAGATCTTAGGAACACACACTGGTGGTATCCAAAACCAGAGACTTTGCTGTTCAGTTCTCACTGCTCATTTTATCCTGCTAGCTTGATCCAAACTCACGCTCTTACATTGACCTAAACTGGGAATTACGCTTATGAGCTACCGCATGGTTGGGAAAATACCAGTGTGTGAGTTGGATCCAGTCTGCCTGGTTCAGCATCTGATGGGCTATTATACTGTTGTATTTACCTGGACATCCACAGCTATGGGGGAATCGCAGCTTCCATTGGATGCAGGTCCTTGTTCCCAGCCAATGAGAGTTGTGATCACCTGTACTTGCAGTGGCACAGGTAAATATAGTGGCAATGTCTCACCAGTGGCTAACCCTGGTGAACCACCGCCATTTTACTGCCCACCCATGAGCTACAATGTAGTTGTCCCTTTGATTGAGCTCTTCTCCAAACTTTTTTTATGATGTCTTCGAGATTTATTGCTTTGATGCTGCTATGAGAAGAGATTTCAAAGTCCCAGATGGAAAGACGGGTGTCAGACAGTACATTTCTATAATTCAATATGGTTTCATATGCTTCATTCACCTATATCAGCAGCACAACTTCTTAATGATATAAGAAGTCTTTTTGCTGATTGACAACTTCATTCACCGAACAGAGAGCTGCATTGGTACAAGGTTATCTACCCCAATGTACTGGATAGCACAACCTGACTAGGTGCACTCCATCAATATGTCATGGTTTTCTATCCCTAGGTATCCCTTATGGAGAAAGGAGAAGGAAGAAATCAAACTTTCATTAGTGAATTCATCCTCTTAGGATTTGGGGATGACCCTGAACTGCAGCCCCTTCTCTTCCTGCTGTTTCTGCTGATCTATGTTGAGACAATGGGTGGGAACCTTCTCATTGTTGGGCTAGTAATGGCTGATCTGCAACTCCACACTCCCATGTACTTCTTACTGGGGAACTTGTCCTTCCTGGAGATCTGTTACACCTCTGCCATCCTGCCCCGGCTGCTGGCCAGTCTCCTGACGGGGAACAGATCCATCTCAGTGAAGGTCTGCATTGTGCAGTTATTTTTGTTTGGTATCATTTCAGCTTCAGAATGTCTACTGTTCACTGCCATGTCCTACGATCGGTACATAGCCATATGCCATCCCCTCCGCTACGCTGCCCTGATGACCAGTCAGGTGTGTAGGCAGCTAGTGGTGTGGTCCTGGATAAGTGCCTTTCTGCTGTGCACAATAGTCTATACTTTCTTCTTCCATTTACAGTTCTGTGATTCCAAAGAGATTGACCATTTCTTCTGTGATATTTTACCCATGATAAAAGTGGCCTGTGTTGATACTCAGAATGTGCAACTGGTGACATTTATTGTCTCTGCCATAGGGACACTTGTTCCTTTTCTCCTGACCCTGACGTCCTACATTTGCATCATCACCACCATCCTGAGAATCCCTTCCAACATCGGGAGGCAAAAGGCCTTTTCCACCTGCTCCTCGCATCTCATTGTGGTTACAGTTTACTATGGGACCCTGATCGCTGTCTATGTGGTTCCCACAGCCAATACTCCCAAAGTCTTACACAAAATACTCTCTGTCTTCTACACAGTCTTGAATCCCATGATCAACCCCGTCATCTACTGCCTGAGAAACAAGGAGGTTCATCGGTCCCTGAGAAAAGCTATTCTGAAAGTGATTGCTTTCAGAAATAGGTATAGAAATAAAAATATCGAATTGAAGTCTATCACAAAATAGAGATAAACTGATTCATTTTCTTAGACTCATTCGTGTCTTCGATAAGAGGACTTCTTTCTTTCTTTCTTCACTATGTATGTCTACACTACAGAATTCTTTCAGAAAAACAGCTGTTTTTCTGACAAAACCTGAGTTACTTCTGCACTGCAATTGTGTTCTTCTGAAAGTAAATGGAAAGAACAAAGGGGGCTTTCTGGAATTGGTAATCCTGTTTTTAAGAGGAAGAAGCCTTTTTTCCGGAAGAGCTCTTTCAGAAAAAGACATCTTTGGATTGGGAAGAGGAAGTTCTTTTGCCAGAAGTGGAAAGAGGAAAAAGCACCGCTGTCCTGGTAGCCACTCCGTTCATAGCAATCACAGCTTACATGCGCGATAGAGTCCATTCAGTGTGGATACTATGGCTATGTCTCGATTACCTGGTTATTTCATAAAAGAAGTGGCCTTTTTAGAAAAAAAAAAACGTTCCCCTTCCTCTAGACTGCCACCACATTTTTCGAAATTAAATCAAAAGAAAGTGGTGAATGTTTCAACAGTGGTAAGCCTCATTTTATGAGGAAGAATACTTTGTTTCAAAAGAGCTCTTTCAAAAAAGGCACTCTTGAATGCAAACGGCTTTTTTGAAAGAAAGTGTCCAGAATGCTCTTACCTTTCGTACAAAGTGGCTCTCTTCTTCAAAAATGTTGTGGCCATCTACATGATCTCTTTCAAAAGAGAGGCTTGTAGTCTAGATGTACCCTATCTGTCAAAAAAGCAGGTCACTTTTTTAATGTGCTTTTGCATTGTGGATGCTCTCTTGTAAAAAAAGGGTTTTTGGGGGGTGAGATGATCTTTTCCAGAAAAGCTTCTTCCAAAAGAAGCTTGCAGTCTAGATGTAGCATTAGGCTACATCTAGACTGCAAGCTACTTTTGGAAGAAGCTTTTCCAGAAGATCTCTTCCAGAAAACCTTATTTTGAACCAGTTCAAGGAGGGCATTAGGTCAGCAATTGTTTCCATGTGCTATTGCCTAAGGCTTCCTGAGACACGTGCTTAAACAGACCCCCCTGGACAGCCATTTCCCTGCTTCTGCTGCCTGCTTGCCAACCTCTCTATGGGACAGCAAAGCTTTAGCAGTGCGTGCTGTGGTTGACCAGCTTTTGGACACCACAGCAGACTCCTTGCCATGGAGTTGGAGTTGCCCCTGGGCACACGATGGTCCCACACGGCCAGGCTGCAGTTTCTGCAGCACTTTGTGCTCCCCGGTGTGGGGGAGCGAGGCCCTTGCAACCACACCTCACAGTGGAGAGACGCTTCTGGAGGCTGGACACCAGCACCCAAGCAGAGACCAATTCAGTGCCAGCCTGGGCAGGGCTCACATGCAAATAGAATGCACCTTTGGGTGGTTGAAGGTGCGGTTCAGGTGCCTCCTGACCTTCCTCGATATAGGGAAGCACAACATTCCCAAGGTGGTCTCGGCCTGTTATGTTCTCCACAGCATTGTGGAGAGCAAGGGGGAGGCCTCGCTAGTTGGATGAGGGCCAGAGGCCAGCTAGAAGGGAAGGGCCTTCAAGCAGCCATGCACCACTGCCATCCGCCAGGTGGAAGTGTGCATCTGGGAGGTCCTGAGGGAGAGTTTCTCTCAAGGACCCCAGTAACTCTTCCTTGGGCCTCTCCAGTAGGGGCCTGTGCCTTACCCTACTATACCTTTCCCACAAACCCCTCCCTTCCCCCTTCCCTGTAAACTCAATAAAAACCATGGTTTTGTTTTCAAAACATAACGTTGTATTTTGTTTTCCAGTACCAGTAACTGGGAAGGAGGAGGGATGAGAACCTGGAGAGGGAAAGGGAGGAGGAAGGCTGAGACCTGGGGCTGGGAGTGGTGCATAGTGTGGCTGGGATTTCCACCTCAGATCTCGGGATCTTGCTGACCTCAGGGGTGGGTCGGGCCTGGGACAAAATGGGGATGCGTAAGATGGGCTACTAGAGTGGGATCAGGCATTGCAGTGGGAGGGGAAGGGGTCGTAGGCATGGCAGGGGGGCTGGAAGGGCAGGGGGAAGTACCAGGGGAGTCATGGGGGGTAGTAGCAGGAACAGGGGCTGGGTGTGATCTCTGCACCAGCTCAGCTCACATTTGGATCCACCACTGGGTGTCACCTCGGACCTTCTGGTCTGCTGCATGTCCCGGAGAACGCCCACATGCTCCCTCATGAGGTCCCCCTGGACCCTCTGGTGCTTGTGGCTCCCCCAAATCCAGGCAGCTGATTCTCCTGCTGGTGATCACCCCTCAGTCATGGCTGGTCCAGCTGTGAGGAATAAAGAGGGAGAGGGGGTCACTCATCCATGCAGACACTGTCCTTGAATTGTTGCCCTCCTCTGTGAACTGCGAGCTACAGTCTTCAGACCAGAAGAAAGGCCATGCGTGGCCTGCAGAGGTCCCTGCCTCAGAGGGGCCCAGCGGTTCCCAGAGGACCATACTGCCTCCCCCCACCATCCCATGAAGAAGCAGGCAAGGAATGTGTCCAGCCACACTGGGATCCCATGGGCGGGAGAGGGGCCTGGAGCAGCCTGACCTTCCATAGGGGTCGCACACACACCTGTACCTGATAGCGCTTTGTGGAGAGGAATATGCACACCTGTGTTAACCGAAGTGACACTCCTTCTGGCTCTGGCTTATTTAAAGGCCCACTGGTTTACGTAGAACTACAAACAAGTTCATTAACTACAAACAGTAGATTTGAGTGGTTATCAGGGACAGCAAACAGGTCAAGCTGGATTATCAGAAAATAAATCAAACACAAACTCAGGGTAACACACTGGGCAGAGTCAGGAGGAACTGAGTGATGACACCAGCCGTCTGGCAGATTCTCAAGGAACAAGTTATGTTTGCTTTGCAGCTTGGGGTTCTCAGGTTTCGATGAACTGGGTAAGGCACCTTCAGCCTGGGTCCAGGCCTTCCCCCAGGCCAGTCTGTCCTCCATAGCTCTTTCCCGGCACCCTCTTGTGTGGGGAGAGAAAACTACTGATTTCACCCCCTGATTTGTATAGCTCCAGCAAAAAGTGGGATCTTTCGTTTCAAAATTGATCCCCAGATCAGGCTGTGGAACAACAATGACAATCAATTCCGGTGGCAACTCTGCCCACACATCTACACAAGTGACATCATCCCAGGACCTAACCACATAAACCACCACATCAGAAGCTCATTAAACTGCACATCCACCAAATGTGATCTAGGCCATCAAGTGCCGCCAATGCCCCTCTGCCATGGATATTGGCCAAACTGGAGCGTCTCTATGACAAAGGATAAATGAAACTAATCAGATATTCAAAATGGGAACACACAGAAACCTGTAGGGGAACATTTTAACTTGCCCAGGTGCTCACTAATGTATCTAAAGTGACCATACTATTACAAAGCAATTTCAAAAGCCAACTACGGAGAGAAGCTGCAGAACTTGGTGTCATTTACCTATAATCAAGGTGTGAAAAGACCTAACCAGGAATGGCCGCTATTAACATAAAAAGCTAAGCACTGGGTATTAGAGCCCACTCTATTAGCATCATTTAGCCTGGACACTGTAATTGACAATATATTCCCCTATTTTTTCCTTATCTTTCCCTCCCCATCTCCTCTCTTTCTCTGCTATTTACTTGGACGAGGTACTCCATTCATCAGAAGAAGTGGGTTGTTCCCACGAAAGCTCATGATACAAGCTACATTTTTGTTAGTTTCTAAGATGCTGCAAGACTTTTTGTTGTTTTCAAAGCATTTTTTCAGTTACACACTAGGGATGTCAAATTTCGGTTAATTGAATAGTTGATTAACCTCATGAATATTTATCGGTTTGTTGACTATTCTATAGTCTGCAAGGACGGGGCTAGTACCCAATGCACTCCAGCCCCACTCCTGTGAAGCCCCCTGCCATCTGTGCTGCTGCCTCTCTATCAGAGGCAGCAGTGCGGGGTGCCTGGAGGGAGCTGGTCTGTGAGGGGAGCCAGTTTAAAAACCAGCGCCCCTCGCAGACCAGCTGTCTGGCACCCTGCACAGCTGGAATGGCAATTTACATAATTGCCGCTTCATTTAAATTTAAATGGCTGCCGCGCTGAGCCAATCAGCCGTTTGTCGGCTCAGCGCAGTAGTCTGGACATTCCGCAGTTGACATCAAAGGCATTTGTCGACCTCCCAGGTAAACCTCATCCCAGGATTATTTAAATCGCCGCTTCATTTTCCTACGCCGGGTAGACTAATCTACATGCCTCTGTCGCCAGAGGCATGCAGTCTAGACATACCCTTAGAGAGAACAATCCATAAGAGCGCTAGGCAGAAGCAGCTCAGGAGGGAGTCTGAGGAGGCCGGGCTCCCTACCACAGAGACCTGCTGTAAACCCCAAACTCTGGGGTGAGGAGCGAGAGGCCTGCCCAGTAGCGGACTGGATACAAGGGCCCTTGCTTCACATACTGGATCAAATGCTCCTTGTGGGACTTTGGTTTCCAGTGGAAATGCGCCTCCTTCCCTGTGCTGGCCGTTCCCCACCTCTTCCCTCCTGTCCTCTATCGGCATCACTATTCGCACTTCCAGCCTCCCAGGGTTTGCTGCCTTCCTGTCTCAAAGAGATGGTGGTGGGTTTATCAGGTGCTGCCAGTCCCGGGTGTGTCAATACCTGGTGGGTATTGGATCGCTGGGGTTCCCATTGATCCCCCAGGTTTGGCTCCCAAGATGCTAATAGCAGAGTCACCCCCCCCCCCACCAGGCATCCGGACTCAGCGCTGCTCCATGAAACCTGAATGAGAGCTGGGCAGTTGGGTTCATAGATACAGCCCAGCCCCCATCTCACTGCCCCTCCTGCCAAATATGGAGCAACACTCTTCCCCCTCCTGCCCAGGGACACCTGCCTCCTGGCCAGCTGTGGGCACCCACCTCCCAGCCCTGCTGCCACCTTTTCTCTTTCTTCCTTTCCTAAGCCCAGGGGGGGAGGGATGGCTCAGTGGTTTGAGCATTGGCCTGCTAAACCCAGAGTTGTGAGTTCAATCCTTGTGGAGGCTCTTTAGGGATGTGGGGCAAAAAATTGTAAGGGATGGTACTTGGTCCTGCTGTGAAGGCAGGGGACTGGACTCGATGACCTTTCGAGGTCCCTTCCAGTTCTAGGAGATAGGCAAAAGGTTCTCAGCCAGAACCGCAATGCAGAACACCAGGAAGAGAAGGGGCTGCAGTTCAGGGCCGTTCCCAAACCCGACAAGGATCAATTCTACGATGGGCGTTTGGTTGCTTCCTTCCATAGTGCATGTCTAGAAACGGAAAAGCATCAGATAAGCATGGAGCTTAAACACTCAGGGGTGTGAAGTATCTTCACCATGACAGTTTTATTTCAGCCAATGTGGAGGACATAACACAAGCCAACTGTAATTTCCATTTCTTGATCTTACAGCACCTGATGATGAGAGCTGGGGAAACTCCGTCGCTGTGATCGTTGTCACCACGGACCACGTCCTTCTCCGAATTTGGTGGGATTGGCAAAGGGTCTAACGGAACTGACATTTGCAAAATTAATTAACTTCAGGGAGTCCCTTTGACACGCCAAGTCTGCATCTTTTCCTCTGTCACACTGGACTCCCTGGCCCACATGGCCATGCTCAGCACTCAGGAGAAGTATATTCTAGTTCTGCTACTAACAATGAGCCCCTATTATGCACTTGACAGATACCTGGGTACCAAACACTTTCCCAGCTGTGGAGCAGGCCAAGTGCTGGATTCCTGTGGGCAGCACATCCCGTGTCATGAAGAACTGGCTATTCCAAAGTGTACAGGAAACAGAGCAGGGGGTTGGGGGTGTGTTTGTGGGGGCTCATGACAGAGGGTGAATTTGCCAGAGTCACAGCAAGGAGTGGGAACTAGGGCAGGTGTTGGGGGACTCAGAGTAATGGGGCAGTCACGTCATGTTGCCCCTTGGCTCTGGTCCGGAGTGGTCGGGAGGGTGGGGGGGAATTGGAGGTTGCAGGGAGACAGAAAGCCCCAAGTGGCTGGAGAGGAAGGTTGGGGGTGAAGACAGAAGCCGCCTGTTGGTCACAAGGGCTGGAGGGAGAAAAGAAGACCCTTTAAGCCAGAAGGACTTGGGGGGACACAAAAGGCCATGGTGGCTTGAGGGGTTGAGGGACAGAAGGCTTCAGGGAGTGGGGGGCTGGCCAGGGAGAGAAATCCCCATAGGATGGGACCCCACATCTGAGTCCTTTCTCACACCCCACCCCTCACTCTCGCACATCCCATGTCCTCATCCTGCTTCTCTCCCTCCGCCCACCCCACATGGAGAAAACTGAGAGGGGACATGATAGTAGTTCTGAAGTAGCCAAAAGGGTGTTATAAGGAGGAGAGGGAAAACTTTTTCTCCTTGACTTCTGACGATAGGAGAAGAAGCAATGGGCTTAAACTGCAGCAAAGGAGGTTTAGGTTGGACATTCGGAAAACCTGTGAGGGTGATTGAGCAGGGGATTGGACTTGATGACCTCGCAAGACTCCTTCCAGTTCTCGTGTGCTATGAGTCTATGATTCTATATAGAAGAATGACACATGCACTGAAATAGGACAGACAGTTTCAGCAGATTGTAACAGAAGGCTCCCGGGGCACCAGGAATGGCTCATGAGAAGATTGACAATGATACGCAGATGGACACATCATTTTTCTAACTTCATACACAAGAATGACGCGTACCCCATACTACATCCCATCCAGCCTCCTGGGACATGAAATGGGTCGGGGGTGTGAGGTACTTGGCCCAAACCGTCTCCCAGGCGTTGTTAATCACATTTGCAAGCTGATTTTCATAAAACGTGAGGGGCCATCACAGCTCCCTCCGGAGATCTTTGCGAGAGGGTTGGCCAGTGGCCAGTGCAGAGGCTGTATGTCCAAACGTTCCCTGAGGTGCAGGGTTCAAACCACCCCATGTTCCTAAACTCTGAGCTGTCCTATCTAGGAGTTTTTCTACAGATCTGGACTCCTGTCCCCTGGGCTGTTGCACTGACCCCAGAATGCAGATAGCAATGCCTTTTAATATGTAATTGCCCTGGTATTAATGATCATTGCCATGAGTTAGCATGCCTCAGTTCCCCCTTCACACAGCAGTGTAAGGTTCTTCTGCCTTTGCTGCTACACCCAGCTCTAATCCCATGTGCAGAAGCTTAGAAGCAGAATCCTCATGTCCCTAGGACGTACATGAGCCTTTCCCAGAAACCATGGTCGTTCCACACTTCCCAGGGGGTGCCATCCACAGGAGTTCCTTTGTACTGATCCAGAAGGGGTGCGGGAAAAGCCATAAGATTCCCAACCAATCAAGGACACAGTAGTGTAACCAAAGTGTAGTTTCTATATCTTGCCCTCCGGTCAAACCATTTGTGCTGGAACATGCTGGATTGAATGCTCCTTTTCTGTGTTGAGCGTTCCTCACCTCTTCCTTCGTGTCTTCTATCACCCTGAATATTCACACTTGCCACCTCCCAGGCGTTGCTACCTTCCTGTCTCAAAGAGACACTGTTTGCTTTGTGAGGTGCTGCAAGTCCCACCTGTGACTCTGGCGTGTATTGGATGAGTGAGGCTCCCATTGATCCCCCAGATTTGGCTTCCAACACACTAATAGCAGAGTCACTCCCCACCAGGTGACCAGTCTCCCCACTACTCCATGAAACCTGAGTGACATGGAGGTTTGGCAGCTGGGTTCATAGATACAGCCCCAGCCCCCATCTCCCCACCCCTCCTGCCAAAAATGGAGAAACACTCTTGCTCCCCCTGCTCTGGTCCACCTTCTCCTGTCTAGCTGTGGGCATCCAGCTCCCAGCCACAGAAGACTGGTACCTGGGAGACCCTGCTGCCAACTTTTCTCTTTCTTCCCTGTGCTAGCCCAGCCCATGTGTGGGCAATCGCACCATGGCTGTTCACCAGGGTTAGCTCCAGCTGCTGAATTTACCTGCAGAGACACAGGTACCAGTGAGTGCAGCTCCCATTTGCTGTGGGTCCCCATTCCTGGCCAATGGGAGCAGCAGGAAGCAGTACAGACAAGAACACTGCTTCCCACAGCTCCCATTGGCCAAGAATGGTGATCCATGGCCAACGGGAGCTGTGATCACCGGTACCTGTCACCATGCCAGTAAATACAGAGGGAGAGCCTGCTAGAAGTTAACCCTGGCAGACCAGATCCAGCCTGGGGAGAGGTATTCACCCACCCCTGGGCCCACAAATATGGAGCATGAACTAACAGAGCAGGGAGACTTAGCGTAGAGAGATTTTATTCTTTAGTTCATGTTTTTCTCACACTTTGGTTGTAAAATGTTCACACATAGACTGCATTTCTGCCTGGGAGGAAGGAGGCCCATGAGCAGCTATGTAGACTGAGACTGGCAAAGTTACCAGTTGCTTTTGGGTGCTCGTGTCCTGTTCTTGTGGGTCTGGTGAGGCCACATCTGAAGTATTGTGTCCAGTTCTAAGTCCCACACTGCAGAAAGGAGGCAGACACATACTGGAGAGGGCCCAGCACAGGGCAACAAAAAGGATGAGGGAGCTGGAGCGCATGACCTATGAGGAGAGGCTGAGGGATTTGGGTTTGTTTAGTCTGCAGGAGAGAAGAGTGAGGGGGGATTCGGTAGCAGTCTTCAACTCCCTGAAGGGGGGTTCCAAAGAGGATGGAGAGAGGCTGTTTTCAGTGGTGGCAGATGGCAGAACGAGGAGCAATGGTCTCAAGTTGCAGTGGGGGAGGTTTAGGTTGGACATTAGGAACAACTATTTCCCTAGGCAGATGGTGAAGCACTGGGATGGGTCCCGAGGGCGGGGGTGGAATCTCCATTCCTAGAGGTTTTTAAGTCCCAGGCTTGACCAAGCCCTGGCTGGGATGGCTTAATCGTGTTTGGTTCTGCTTTGGGCAGGGGGATGGACTCGATGCCTCCTGAGGTCTCTGCCAGCCCTGGGATTCTAAGATTCTATTAGGGTATGTCAGCAGAGGGATGTAAATTAGACCTATTGAAAGTGCAAATGAAGTGGGGATTTAAATAGTCTGCATTTGCATAATGGCATCCACCGCTTTTTTTCGAAACATGGCTTTTCAAAAACACCCCGGTAGTTTAGATGGGGCATTTTTGACAGAAATGCCCCGTTTTGAAAGATCCTGTACTCCTCTTGTTCACATGCAGATGAGTGAAGTGGAGCATGTCACTAAAACGCATGGCTGATATGAAAGATAAAAGCTGCGAAAATAGGAGAAAAGCACAAAGCAAGAAAGCAAGAACGAAAGAAGGTGATGTACGGTCATTTGGAGCTAAATCTTGTGTCAAGGACTCACATAGGCCATATAAGGAAATATTCCAGTTTATCTGTATTTTACTATATGTCAAAATCTGAAGTTTCACACTCCATGCCGGTGTCTCAAAGCAACCAATTTCAGAAGAGCTTTTCTCAGGGACTGATTCACCTCCTTGTTTCTCAGGCAGTAGAGGACAGGGTTGAGCAAGGGGATCAGGATTGCAAACCAGACAGACATTATTTTGTAGAGGATCGCGGGAGGGTTGAACACTGTAACGACATAGACTGTCGTTACGCTCACATAGTAAACTGCAACCACGATGACGTGGGAGGAGCAGGTGGAAAAGGCCTTTTGCCTCCCAGTGCTAGTAGGGATTCTCAAGATGTTGGTGATGATAGAAATATAGGACATCAGGGTCAGTAGAAAGACCCCAATCGTCAATAGGAGAGACAAAACCAATGGGAGCAGTTGCAGAGTCTGGGTAATACCACAAAACGTACGTTTAACGGTTGCAAAATCACAAAAGAAATGGTCAATTTCTTTGGGACCACAATATCTTAAATTCACCCTGATAATTTGTAGCATGATGCTGTAGGAAAGGCTGAATATCCAGGCCCAGGCCACCATGTGACAACAAACCCGGCCGTTCATCAGAGCAGCGTAACGGAGGGGATGGCAGATCGCTAGATACCGATCAATACACATGGCCGTGAGCAGCAGACATTCTGCATTGGAGAGGATAGTATAGAAATCAAATTGCACAAAGCAGTTCTGCAGAGAAATGGTTCTGTCCCCAGTCGCGAGGCTGCCAATCAGCCTGGGCAGGGTGGTGGAGACGTAGCAGATCTCCACAGCAGACAAGTTGGCTACAAAGTAGTACATGGGGGTTTGAAGGTGCTGATCAACCACCACCAGCACAATGATGAGGTGATTTCCAGTCACAGCCACAATGTAGATCAGTAGAAACACCAGGAAGAGGAGGGGCTGCAGTTCAGAGCCGATCCCAAAACCTACAAGGATCAGTTCCACGATGGGCGTTTGGTTTCTTCCTTCCGCTTTCTCCATAATTCGTATCTAGAAACAGAAAAATATCAAATATTCAGGGAGCACCTGCAGACAGGATGTGCTGTCGGCTACACCGCTAGAAACCTGGGATCACGTCTCTTCACATGGAAAATGAAGTTGTCTATGAGCAGAGGAAGATCCGTTTCATTAAGAGATTGAGCTTTCCATATAGGAGAAGCAAGCGCATGGAACATTAGTGAGGTACAGCATCATCCCAGCAAAATGCCTTGCGCCATCTTGATCATTAAAGACTTTGGGGCTGGGATTTTGAAATACCTTCATCACCTCAGTGTCGTTACATCCAATGTCGAGGAGACGAGAAAAGTCAGTGGATTGGAAAGGAAGGATATTTAAAGTTCAAACAGGGATACATCTGCCCAGCAGCTGGGAGGTGTCATTCCCAGCTGGGGTAATGTGCCCCAGCCTTGATCAAGTTAGCAGCATAAAATTAGCAGTGAGAACCCGGCAGCACGAGCACCAGAGCTCAATCAAAGATTGTGTTATAAGAGAAAAACCAAAACACCAGGGTTCAATATGAAGGTATCTAGCAAGTATCCGATATTGCAGAAGACACAAAGAAAAAAAATTCCAGCATTTCAACGATGCAGCTGGGAAACAGAAAAGGACACAGAAAGGACCCCACCCTAAATGCATTCCCTAAATGGGCTGTTACTTGATCTGAGATACTCCAGGTTTACGTGAAGGTATAGAGGCAGAATGGAGAGGAAAATATTAAATGCTCCCAATTTGAAAGATTTCAGAGTTTCTTGGCTCAAGCTCCCAGATCAGTCTCATCTCTAGGCCTGGCGCTCCAAACACAGGCCATGTGAGGAAATATTCAGTCACCTCATTGACATCAGCTGTGAGTTTTAAGAGAAACTAAGGGATTTAGACACCAGTCAACTACAGGCGACCCCCACACATACAACCTAATTGGTTCCTGGAGAACCGTCGTAAATTGAACCCTTATTTCCCATAGGCACAATGTTATAAATGGCAGTTCCGTTCCTGGAAATCCATTTCATACCCTAAAAATACCAAAACTGACTACGGAAATGGAGGAAAACTAAAGTCAATAGTTCAAATAATGCACAGAAATAACTAAAAAGTGAAGGTCGATGTGGTGCAGACGTGCGCAGTTCAGGCAGCAGCTGCAGACTGGCGAGTCTGACTGACTCTGGATGTTTCCTGTTTTGGGACGATGCGTGGTGTCTGCGTCATACACCGTCATAAATGCGAGCTGTGCACATAAGTTGGGGGGTTTAGGAGCTATCTTGCATGAAAAAAATGGTTGTTAATGCAGAGGGTTGTAAGTTGAGGGTCACCTACATCAGCGTGAAAGAGAGTTGGGCACCTGATGGCCTATTGTACACCCACATATCAGGTCTTTGTTGAAACAGCAAGGGTCTCCTTCAAGGGAGGTTGCGTTCCCGCAAAGCTCCACACACTGGGTCATTCAGTGTCTTACACGAATACAGACATTTTGGATAGCTTACAAACACAGTCTCCAAAAACACACGCATGCACAGAGTCTCTTTTACACTCACTTCCCAACACAGACTTGTGATGTTCTTGTAATTTCCGAAAGGCCCACCTATTCTCTGGAATTCCATTCTTCCAAAGTGTTCGTATAGTGGTTCCGTAACTGGTCTGCGCAATTCTTCATTTGGTCTTGTGAGAGGGTTCACTCACCACTGCAGCACCCCCTTCCGTCAGTCCCTGACATTAGCTCCCAGGGCTGGCGGGGTACCTTCTCTCCCGTGGGGGTTCCCCTCTTTCTGGTCAGTTGTAGCATCCTTTCTTGTACACTGCCCTCCGGCAGTGCCCCAGTCAGCTTCTGAGC
>JANRFK010006695.1:181147-196367 GCA_030068395.1 Apalone spinifera
CCTAAGCCTACCACCGAGGCATCTGTCTGCACTATGAACTCCCTTGAGAAGTCCAGTTGCATTAACAACAGGGCTCACATCAAGGCCTTCCTTAATTCGTTAAAGGCCTGTTCGGCTTCCCCGGAGGGTATCATCCTTTTTGGTTGTTCTGCTTTTGTCAGATCCGTGAGGGGGGCTGCTATCGTCGCAAACCGCGGTATGAATCTTCTGTAATACCCTGCCAGGCCCAAGAATTGTCTCACCTGCTTCTTGGTCGTCGGAAACCTATACTCTGCTAGGGCTTTCACTTTGTCCGTCACCGGTCGCAGTCTCCCCCTCTACGGTGTATCCTAGATAGGTCACCTCGTGTTGGCCTATATGGCATTTGGTGGGGTTGGCCGTGAGACCGGCCTCCCTTAACGCACTCCGCACTGCTCGCAGGTATCGCATATGGTCTTGCCAGTTTAGGCTATAGATGACTATGTCATTGATATAAGCTGCTGCGTAGTCCCGGTGGTCCTGCAAGACTCGGTCCATCAGCCTTTGGAATGTTGCGGCCGCCCCATGTAGGCCGAATGGCATCGTTTTGAACTGAAATAGCCCGAACGGGGTTGAAAAGGCTGTTTTTTCTCTCGAGGCTGGGGTAAGCGGGATCTGCCAGTATCCTTTCGTTAAGTCTAGGGTCAATATGTACCTGGCCTGCCCTAGTCTATCTAGTATTTCATCCACGCGGGGCTTGGGGTACGCGTCGAAGCGGGAGATCGCATTCACCTTCCGGAAATCCACAGAAGCGGATCGTCCCGTTTGGCTTTGGTACGAGTACGATAGCATTCCTCCAGCCGCTCCGGGACTCTTCGATCATTCCTAGCTTTAACATCTCCTGGACTTCCTTCCGTACCGGGTCCCACATTTTCTGAGGTAGGGGTCTTATCGCATCACATACCCTTTTCCCCGGGGTCGTTGAGATGTGGTGATAAATCACTGATGTTCTCCCGGGGGTCCTAGTGAGCATGTTGGCATACTCCTGTGCGATGGTTTCCACCTCTTGGCATTGGGCTGTCGTGAGGTCCTCTCCCATTGCTGAGGCTGCGTCATCCATCATCTCCCCTGCTCAGGGGCCCACTTCTGGCTCCTCTAGCTCCGTTGTGATCAGGAGCGCATCGCGGGGTTTCCACTTCTTCAAAAGGTTGACATGGTATATCCGTGACTTCACCCGCTTATCATCTAGTCGTACTTCGTAATCCACTGGCCCGACTCTCCGTATCACCTCAAAGGGGCCCTGCCACTGGGCTAACAGCTTTGATTCTTTTATCGGCAACAGGAGGAGGACTCTATCTCCCGCCTCGAACTCCCTCATTTTAGCGCCCCGGTTGTATGCTAGCTCCTGGCGGTCTTGCGCCTGCCACAAATTTCTTTCCGCAAACTTGCCGAGCCGCTTCAGCCTCTCTTAACTTGAGGACGTAGTTTACTGTCCCCTGGACTTTGGACTCCTGCTCTTCCCATGTCTCCTTGACCAGGTCTAAGATGCCTCATGGTTGTCGTCCGTACAGCAGTTCGAATGGTGAGAACCCGGTGGACGCGTGCGGCACCTCTCTGATGGTGAATAACAGGGCCGGCAGGGCCTTGTCCCAGTCGCGGGGTTCCTCATCTAGAAATCGTCTTAGCATGTCTTTCAGGGTCCGGTTGAATCTCTCTACCACCCCGTCCATCTGGGGATGGTAGACCGAAGTCTGCAACGTTTTTACTCGTAGTAACCTGCACAACTCTTGGAGTTGATCCGTTAGGATTTCTTTGGGATCCTAGTCCCTTGATCCATTAGGATCTCTTTGGGAATCCCCACCCGGGCGAATATTTTGATTAGTTCCCCGGCTATCATGGCCGCGGTGGTGTTCCTCAGTGGCATGGCCTCTGGGTAACTGGTTGCATAATCCACCAGGACCATGATATATTGGAACCCGGTCGAGGATTTTTCCACTGGTCCTACCAGATCTAGGCCCACCCTAACGAAAGGGTGGGGAGGAGAGGGGAGGGGCACCAGCGGGGCCTTGGGGCACAGCTGTAGGCGTGTGCGCTGGCAGGTGGGGCACGAATCACAGAAGTCCCAAACGGCTCTGTATATCCCCGGCCAAAAAAATCGTTGCACAATCCGCTGTAGAGTCTTTTCCCGACCCAGATGCCCGGACCAGGGGTTCGCATGGGCCAGCTCCAGTACCCTATTCTGGTAGCAACGTGGTACTAGCAGCTGCCAGACCACCCCCAACCCCTCGGTTTCTCGGGCTACGCGATACAGGCGATCCCCCCGTACCTTAAAGCAAGTCTCTTGTTGGTTTGGAACACCGCCTTCCTCCCCTCCTCGGGCCTGCTCCCAGGCTCACACCAGTGTGGGGTCATTTCTTTGTTCGTTGAGGAAGTCGTGCTTTGTGACCCAGTCGGGCTCAGTCTTCGTTGCCTCCAGCCCCTCTCTCGGCGGGTCCGGGTCTGGTTGGTTCCATGCCTGTAAAATCCGACGGAAGCCCGGCCAATCCCGTCCTAGTACCACTGGGTAGGCGAGCTGGGGAGCCAGTGCTACCTGGCAGATGCCTTCTTCTCCCTCACACTGCAGCCGTACCCAAGCCGTGGCGTAGGGTCATACATCCCCATGGATGTACCTCACCCACACTGTGATCCCAGTGGGCTCGGGGTTCAGGACCAAGTCCTCATGGACCATCATCTGCCCGCAACCCTAGTCTACCAACGCCTGAACTGGGACCCCCTCTACCAGTACAGGGGTGGTTACTGTAGCTCCTTGACTGGGGCGAGGGGACACCCCCAAGGGTACCCCTTGCCCGAATGAGCAGTCCATGAAGGGGCATTCCTGCTTAAAGTGCCCCTCCTGTCCGCATTTGTAGCATCGGTTGCGGGAGGGCCCCTCTTCGGCCACTCCCTCGCTGGGCGTTTCCTCCCGGGCCCCTCCTATTCCGGGGTTCCCGGGGAGGCCTTCCTTCTCGGCCTCGGGCTTCCTCCTCGCCCATCCGCAGCCCCAGCCCCCGCGGGTCTTGGTTTCCTTTTTCCCCCTTTCTGGCCTTCCTCAGCCTCGTACGGGTCGCTCCCCCCGGGCCACTCTAGCCCCTTTCCCTAGTCCTCCTGGGGACTCAGCCGCCATATAATTTTCCATGATGGTGATGGCATTGGCCAGCGTTTGGGGGCAATGGCGGCGCACCCATTGCTGGGCCCCGAGGGGGAGGATTTGTAGGAACTGTTCTAGCACCACGATGTCTGCCAACTGAGGGCTGTCTCGCTTATCGGGTTCTAGCCATCACCAGGCCAATTCCCTTAGCTTCTGGGTCACGGCTCTCGGTCGCGCCCCATGAGGGTAAAGCTCGCTTCGGAACCTCTGCCTGTAGGTCTCCAGAATCACACCTATCTGGTCCAATATCGCCTCTTTGACTTTGTAATATTTTAGGGCATCCTGGGCTGCCAAGTTCCTATATGCGAGCTGTGCAGGCCCTGTCAGATAGGGTGCCACGAGGGTGGCCCAGTATTCCTCGGGCTATCGGGCCCCCTGTGCTACCTGCTCAAAGGTAACCAGGTACGCCTCCGGGTCGTCGAGGGGTCCCATTTTTGTTAGCCGAATGGGCATCTGCGGGGGGCCTACCAGTCCCTCGCTTCCCTCTCTCTGTGGACTCACACTCGCCCCTCGTCCTATTCTGTGCTGCGCCCATCTTTCTTGCTGCTGTATTATCTCCCTAACCAGCTGTCTTTGTTGTTCCTGGCCTTGGGCAGCCAGCTGCTGCAACAACTGAACTTGCTGTTGTTGCTGTTGGTTTTGGTGTTCAGAGAGCCAGTCAAATATCTGGGTGGGTCCATCGTCCTGGCCGTCCTCCCCTTTACCCCGGAGAGGCGCCTTTTGCCCTTCTTGGGGTTCACCACCGTTTTGGGCGGGTGTCCCCCTTTTTTTTGCGCACCCCCTTTTAGTCTAGGGGTTCCGGGCTATGCCCACATTCTCCACCATCTGTGAGAGGGTTCACTCACCACCGCAGCACCCCCTTCCCTCGGTCCCCGACACTAACTCCCAGGGCTGGCGGGGTACCTTCTCTCCGGTGGGGGTTCCCCTCTTTCTGGTCAGTCATAGCATCCTTTCTTGTACACTGCCCTCCGGCAGTGCCCCAGTCAGCTTCTGAGCCCCCCCTTCCGGGCTTTGTTACTTCGCCAGCAGACCGTCATCCAGGCCCTATAGTCTAGGGGTTCGCTTGGCCGGAGCCCCCCTAGCGCTGCCTGAGCTCCAGGGAGCCTCCTGCTCCTCCAGCAGCCAGTCTCTCACTCCTCCCGGGAAGTTTAGCCCCAGCTGAGGGCGTACTAGTTGCAGCCACCCCTCCTTATACAGCTCCCAGCTGGGCCCTAATCAACTAGTACGGCCTCAGCTGGGGCTAAACTTCCCGGCCGGGCTCCAGGCCGGGGTTTGCCCTTAAAGGGCCAGTGCAGGGCGAACGCCCTGTCACAGGTCTCTCTTACATACTTCCATTTACCTCTTTAAGGGTGAATGCTAAAATGCCTGGCATGTACTGGATGGAGAAATTATCACTATAGCAACTTTTTAAAATTGATATTATTTCCTGCAGTGGGGGTTCCAACCAGTTGTGCACAGATGTAGGTTATGTAGAATACTTCACATTATGAAATTTATTCTGCACTTGGATTAGAAAAACACCGGGACATCGGTGCAAGGGACAGGGCTTTGCATGTAGGACGGGAAAGGCAGTGGTGTATAGCTGTCTCGTGAAACACGACTTCCTTCTGCTACTGGGCATTCTGGGACTGGGAGGGGAGACACAGATCCTAGCACATATCCTGTAAAGGAACACACACACACACACACACACACACACACAGGATGCTGTTAAGGAAAGTGCAGTTTGGCCTCCCTTTTGTATCTACTCACAGAATAATAATTTACATGGCAGGGGGCTGCGGATGGGAAGGTGACTCATGGGGAAGGACAGATCTGATGATGTGCATAAGGCAGCCCATCAGATACCAGGCTCTCTTTACTTACGTTGCAGCCTGGACACAGTTGCCTGGAGGGAGATTAATTGTATAAAGAATCATTTCACCCAGTTTGTAAATACAGTTTAGAGATCAAACACCCAACACCAGTGACATTTTGGCCTAAAACCCCGAAATAACAAATCACAAGAGGAAGGGGAAGGAGCGAAAGGGGATGAATCAGTTGATCAGGGGATGAATCTGTTCCAAGAATTCCCTCAGAAGCCCCTGACATCAGCCAGATGGACCTTTGCAACTGTCCCAGTCTGGCCGTTCTCATATTCTAAATCCGAGAGCCACCCATTGCTCTTTTCTAGGCAGGTTTTCCTACAGCTTGTCTGGGCTGGGTTGGCCCCCAAGGTTCTAACTGCACCTGGGGATCCACTGAGCCTCTGAGCCACCAGCCTGGGATCCCGCTTGCACTGTGCTGCTATGGCCAGCTGCAGACCACTCCACACTCCTGCACACAAACACTAGGGATACAACCCTCTGCAGGGACATGCAGGGCTCCCTGACTGGACACTGCTGAGTAAAGCTAAAGTCGAGGTAACCACCGGCAGCCCAGGGTACCACCCCAGGGCTGCACCACCTGAGCTAGGGTGAACCACCAACAGGAAGAAATTTGTTATCCTGTTCACACCCCCCAGCGTGGAGAGGAAAATGCCCACGTGAGCTAACCGAGGGGAAAATGTTTCCCCACACATTTCACTTCAAGGCCCACAGGTATGGTAACATTACACACAAGTTGATTAACTGAAAACAGTAGTGGTTATCAGGGACAGCAAAGCAGATTATCAGCAACTAACCAAACACAAAGTTTGCAGAACACACCGGGCAGAGTCAGGAGGAACAAGCAGATTCTCACCCACAGGGATGGCGCCGGCCGTCTGGCGGTTTCTCAAGGCACAAGTTGCATTTGCTTTCCAGGTTGGGGTGCTCGGGTTTCCAGACACCGGGTAAGACGCCTTACGCCTGGGTCCAGCCCTTCCCTCAGGTCAGTCTGTCTTCCTCAGCTCCTTCCGGGTGTCTTCTGATTTCACCCCCTGCTTATATAGCTCTGGCAAAGGGGGGGATCCTTTGTATCAAAATTGCTCCCCAGACCAGGCTGTGGAAAAACAACATGGGAAGAGGGAGCCCAGAGTCGTGTGGTCTGATTCCCTGACCTCGTAGAATCACAACAACAGGTAATTTTGAATTGTCTCCCTGGATTAGTCTCAGGAAGGCTCTGTCTGTGGGATTTTGGCTTCTCCTGAGGCCTGTTGTTTTCCCTAATGTCTCATTACAGGGCTCAGCGATATGTCTGCACTGAAAGCACCTTCCCCAGTGGGGTACCGCTGTGTAAATACATTGGGAGTAAAGATACATGCTCCTTACTAATAAGGAGAGACACAAAAATAAGGCAGAAACACAAACCAAATGAATCACAATAGGCAAAGTGTAACATTTCCAATGGCACCTTAAACATACACTGTGCTAGAATGTTCTCACAATACTAGTTAGGGATGTTCCATGGCTAACTGGGAGCGTACCGGTAAGAAGGATTCTTACAGGTACGCTTATTAATTAGTCTGCTCTCGGCTGTGAAGTCCAGTGGTGATTGGCTGGGTTGATACAGGGCAGCCCCTCACACAGGGGGACTGGCTGGCCGGGTGTCAGGAACTCACAGCTGCAGGGACAGAGGAGGTGGGCTGACTGTTTTAAGTATCTGTGTTACCTCAGAATCAATCATCATGACAACTCTTTAAGGAGGTGAATGGGATTAGCTCAGCCCTGTGAGCTGCTAAAGTCCCCAGGCTACATAAGCAGCTTTTACTCCTGTGGTTGAAAGTCAAGACACCTTGGGGTGAATTCCAAACCTGCCTAAAGCTAGTTCTCCTGGGCACTTCTTTCAGGGCTGGAAGAGGTCTAAGGAGTCATCGAGTCCAACCCCCTGCCCAAAGCAGAACCAACCCCAACTCAATCATCCCAGCCAGGGCTTTGTCAAGCCGGGACTGAAAAACCTCTAGGGATGGAGATTCCACCCCCTCCCTAGAGAACCCATCCCAGTGCTTCCCCACCCTCCTAAGGAAATAGGATATTTTCCTAATCTTCAACCAAACCTCCCCCACTGCAACTTGAGCCCATTGCTCCTTTTTCTGCCATCCGTCACCACTGAGAACAGCCTCTCTCCAGACTCTTTGGAACCTCCCTTAAGAAAGCTGACGGCTGCTATCAAATTCCCCCTCACTCTTCTCTTCTCTTCTCTTCTCTTCTCTTCTCTTCTCTTCTCTTCTGCAGACTAAACAAACTCAAATCCCTCAGCTTTTTCTCATAAGTCATGTGTTCCAGCCCCCAAATCAATTTGGTTGCCCTCCACTGGACCCTTTAGGGTGAGCCTACATCCTTTTTTTGTGGGGGGCTGAGAATTGGATGCAAATCTTTAGATGTGGCCTCACTAGAGCCGAATAAAGGGGAATAATCAGTTCTCTAGATCGGCTGGCAATGCTCCGAGTAATGCACCCTACGACAGAGCAGGGTCTGGGCACTGCTGGTGGCGACTGCTCAGGGGGAGTTGCTCAAGACCAGGGCTCTTTACAGCCCTCAACTGAAGACCTTTCCTAAATAGGCCACACACCAGTCACACCGAGCCCTTCAGCTGCCAATCCGGCCAGCAGGATGCCTCATGCGCAAAATTCCTGATGCCCCAGCTCTCCCTGTGCTAGTTTACCTGGCATAGGCAAAGAAGCGGGGATTTAAATAATCCCCACTTCATTAAAATAATCATGGCCGCCGCACTGTGCCGACGATCAGCTGATCTGGCACAGTGCGGTAGTCTAAACGGGGATCGGTCGGCTGGGGAAGCCTTTACCGACCGATCCTGTAAGCCTTGTGTCACCAAACTGCAGTTTCCATACCCTTGGAGGATTTCGTCAGGAAGGTGTTTCCAATGGAAATGCTCCTCCTTCCCCAGGCTGGGACATTCCCCACCTCTTCCCTCCCATCCTGTATCAGCATAACTATTCGCACTTGCAGCCTCCCGGGGTTTGCTGCCGTCCTGTCTCAAAGAGGCGGTGTTGGGTTTGTCAGGAGCTGCCAGTCCCGTGTGTGACACTGGTGGGTATTGGATCAGTGGGGCTCCCATTGATCCCTCATGTTTGTCTGTCAAGAAGCTAATAGCAGAGTCACCCCCGGACGCCTGTCCAGATTCACCGCTGCTCTGTGAAACCTCAATGAGAGCTGGGCTACTGGGGTTCAGATACAGCCCAGCCCCCATCTCCCCACCTTCTTCTGCCAAAAATGGAGCAACCCTCTTCCCCCACCTGCCCAGGGACACTTGCTTCCTGTCCAGCTGTGGGCACCCAGCTCCCAGCCATGGCAGACTGGTATCTGGAAAACCCTGCTGCCACATTTTCTCTTTTTTCCTTTCACTAGCTCAGCCCAGGCATGGGAAATCGCACTGTGGTCATGTGGCCAATGTGATCTGTGGCAAATGGGAGCTGTGATGGCTGAGACCTGTCACCAGGCTGGTAACTACAGAGGGGAGGCCTCCCAAGAGCTAACCCTGGCAGACTAGATCAGGCCCACGAACCCGTGTTTACCTGCCTCTGGGCCCACAAATACAGAGGATGAACAAACACAGCAGGAGTCTTGGTGTAGGCAGATTTCATTCCTTAGTGCACTTTTTTCTCACACTTTGGTGGTAAACGTGTTCACGCATCGATTGCATTTCGGCTTGGGAGGAAGGAGGCCCATGGGTGGCTATGTAGGCTGAGACTGGAAAAATGGCCTTGTCCTTTTGGGAGCTCCTGTCCTCTTGTGGTGGCACTGATAAGGTGACATCTCACAATCTCATCTAATCCTGTGTCCCCCTCTCCAGAAAGTGTGTGGATGCACTGGAGAGGGCCTGGCACAGAGCAATGAAAATGATTTGGGGGCTGGAGCACATGCCGTAAGAGGAGGGGCTGAGGGATTTAAGATTAGTTAGTCTGCAGAAGACAAGAGGGAGGGGGGATTTGAGAGCAGCCTTCAACTACCTGAAGGGGGGTTCCAAAGAGGATGGAGAGGCTGTTCTCAGTGGGGGCAGATGGCAGAACGAGGAGCAATGGTCTCAAGTTGCAGTGGGGGAGGTCTAGCTTGGATATTAGGACAAACTATTTCCCTAAGAGGGTGGGGAAGCACTGGGATGGATTCCCCAGGGAGGGGGTGGAATCTCCGTCCCTTGAGGTGTTTAAGTTCTGGCTTGACCAAGCCCTGGCTGAGATGATTGAGTTGGGATTGGTCCTGCTTTGGGCAGGGGGCTGGACTCCATGACTCCTGACATCTCTGCCAGCCCTGGGATTCTGTGATTCTATGATGCCTTTTAATTCATTCATTGTTTTTTATTTTGATAGTGAGAAAAGTCAGATGTTATGAGGATGGAGATTGTTGCCAAATGCCTTCTGTTTCCATTTTATCTCTCTGTACCAATATCCATAGGGCTGTCAGTATCGAAGGAGATAGAGGTGCCTGGCCCCTGACAAGTGTATGGATAGACAGGAAATGCTACTTGGAGGAACACTTAGACTCCTAACCCTCCACAGAATTTCATTTATTTTCCATCTGCAGACGTGTTCTACGTTCACTCACCATGGCAGCAAAATACTTCCCCTAATTTCCATGCTATACCTGACAACAGAAGAGCCTAGTCAATGGGATGGGAATATGTTAGGATTCTGTAGGTGGGGAAGAGATCTGGGATCACTCAGAAGTTGTTAAGGTCCCTGCAGTATCTGGGCACTTGTGTCCCTGTACGGATCAATGAAGTGGAGCGTATCACTAAAATGAACATCTGATAAGAAAGAGAAAAGCTGAGAAAGTAGGAGAACTACAGTCAGAAAGCAAGAAACCAAACAAGAGACAAGGTTAAGTAAGGTCAATTTGGGGTAACCCTCTTTTCCAATAGTCAAATGGGTCAAGAGAATACATCAGTTTGTCTCTATTTTACTGTACACCAACATTTCTCCTTTCATACTCCATGGCTGTGTGTGAAATCTCCCAGTTTCATAACAGCTTTTCTCAGGAACTGATGGACCTCCTTGTTTCTGAGGCAGTAGATAACAGGATTGATCAAAGGTATCAGGACTGTGATCATGAGAGAAAATATTTTGTACAGGATTGCGGGGAGCAAGAACCATGAAAGCACGTAGATTGTAAATCCGCTCCCATAGTAAACTGCAACCACAATGAGGTGAGAGGAGCAGGTGGAAAAGGCCTTTTGCTTCCCGCTGTTGGAAGGGATTCTCAGGATGGTGGCAATGATACAAATGTAGGTTGCCAGGGTAAACAGAAAGACCTCAATAGTTAATATGATAGACAGAAGAGATGTCAGCAGTATCAGAGTCTGGGTCTCACCACAGAACTCACCATCGGATCCAAAATCACAGAAGAAATGGTCAAATTCTTTGGGGCCACAGTATGTGAATTGCAGCATGAATGTTTGTAGCATGCCAGTGTAGGAAATGCTGAATATCCAGCACCCTGCCACCATATGGCCACAAACCCTGCTGGTCATCAGAGCAGGGTATCGGAGGGGATGACAGATCGCTAGGTACCGATCAATGCACATGGCCGTGAGCAACAAAGTTTCGGCAGTGGTGAAGATTCCATAGAAATCGAATTGCACAAAGCAGTTCTGCAGAGAAATGGTTCTGTCCCCAGTCGCGAGGCTGCCAATCAGCCTGGGCAGGGTGGTGGAGATGGAGCAGATCTCCACAGTGGACAAGTTGGCCCCGAAGTAGTACATGGGGGTGTGAAGGTGCCGATGAGCCACCACTAGCACAATGATGAGGAGGTTCCCAGCCACAGCCGCAATGTAGATCACCAGAAACAGCAGAAAGAGGAGGGGCTGCAGTTCAGGGTCGAATTTTTTCCCCCACACATTCCACTTAAAGGCCCTTTACTTGGGAGGCCCTGAACTGGGCACAATACTCCAGATGTGGCCTTCTCCGCTACAAAGTCACCCAGTTGACTCATATCCAGCTTCTCATCCACTGGAAACCCCACGTCCTTTGCTGCCGAACTGCTGCTTAGCCAGTCGGTCCACAGCCTGTAACAATGCTTGGGATTCTTCCATCCCCAGGCGGGACTCTGCCCTTGTCCTTGTTGAACCCCATCAGAATTCTTTGGACACAATCCTCCAATTTGCTTAGGCCTCTCTTGATCCTGTCCCTATCTCTCCCCCTAGCTTAGTGTCATCTGCAAACTTTCCGAGGATGCAACCCATCCCCTCTTCCAGGTCATTAATAAAGATGTTGTAAAAAACTGGCCCTAGAACTGATCCTTGGGGCACTCCACTTGAAACCGACCACCAACTTGACATAGAGCTGTTGATCACTAACCGTTGGGCCTGACAACGTAGCCTGCCTTCTAGCCATCTTAAAGTCCAATTATCCAATCCATACTCCCTTTACTTGCTGGCTACTTGATGTTGTGGGAGACCGTATCAAAAGCTTTGTTAAAGTCAAGGTATATCACATCCACAGACTTCCCCTGTCCACAGAGCCAGTTACCTCATCAAAGAAGCTAACTACAGCCGGTCTGTGCCAGCAGATGAGGGTTCATGGGGCTATTTCATTGCTGTGTAGATTTCTGGACCATGGAATTTAGGCCCCGTGATGTGGAAGGGCTCAAAACCTTGGGTTGCAGCCCAAGCCAGAATGTCTTCACAACGATAAAACATCACTACAGCCTGAGTCAGTTGGCATGGGCCAGGTGTGGCCTTTCCTTGCTCGGTTTACATATCCCAAGTGATTTCAGGGCTTATTTCCAAGGGGCATTGAGTGGGGTTCACATTCCTAAGTCACTCCGACACCAGGGAAAACCAGCTCTTGCTCACACAGGGGGGTTCCACAATTTTCCATCAATTTTTCCCTTGAAAGCATTTTCAGTAAAACGACCATTTTCTGTGGGCTTCCCAAAAAAGGTTTCAGATTGTCATGGCGGAGCAGAGTCCAGCGTAATCCAGAAAGCCGGCCAGACGGTCAAGCTCAATGAGCAGTACCAGTGGGTCAACGTGTCGTTGACAGCTGATATCAAGCGGATGCTCCAGCGGTTGGTCCTGAGGCTGGTTTTGTTCAACAGCTTCATTCATGGTCTGGACGAGGGGATGGTTTGCACTCAGAGCAAGTTGACAGAGGACACTGAGGTGTGGGGAGAGGTTGATACGCTGGAGGAGAGGGTGATGAGGTTCCACAAGGACAAGTGCAGAGTCCTACACAGCATACGGATGAATCCCAAGCACGGCTACAGGCTGGGGACCGACTGGCTAAGTAGCAGTTCTGCACAAAAGGACCTGGGGATTACAGTGGATGAGAAGCTGGATGTGAGTCAACACTGCGCCATTGTAACCTAGAAATCTAACGGCCTATTGGGATGCCTTCGGCTATGTCTAGACTGCAAGCTTCTTTCAGAAGGAGCTTTTCCAGAAGAGCTTATTTCAAAAGAGAAAGTCCACACAGCAAAACATGGATTGCACGCTATCTCGCATTGAAGGCCGCCCAGAACCAGTTGAGGCAGGGTGTTAGGTCAGCAGTTGCTTCCGGGTGCTGTTTTGTAAGGCTACCTAAGATACATACTTAAAGGGACCCCCCGAACAGCTGTTTCTCTGTTTCTGCTGCTTGCTTGCCTACCCCTCCGGGGGATCAGCAAAGCTTTAGCACTGCGTGCTCTGTTTGCCCAGCTTTTGGGCACCACAGCACACTCCTTGCCATGGAGACGGAGCTACCTCTGGGCATGCGGTGGTCCCACACTACCAGGCTGCAGTTTCTGCGGCAGTTTGTTCACGCTGTCTTCATGGCCCTGTAGGAGCTGTGTGCCTGGCTCGCCCCTCCCCTCCATCGTTGGGTCTCAAGGATGTGACCCACCATCCCCCTGTAGAAGCAGGTCACCATCGCCACCTGGAAGCTCGCCAGCCCAGACAGCTACCGGTCTGTGGGCAACCAGTTCATCGTGGGGGAAGTCCACCGTCGGGGCCCTCCGCATGGAGGGAAGGCACCTGGAGGGAGGGAGTTCTGGAAAGGGGGACACTAGGAAAGGAGAGTGTTTTGGGGGGAAGCCTTTTCCCCAGGGATTCAGCAGTCTGACCCTCACACAGCCTGCAAGGGAGACGGCATCATAAGAGGTGGCTCCTGGTATGCTTGAGGGGGGACAAAGTGGCAGACTCAGGGACCTCCCAAGGGCTCAGACCACCCTCTGATTCTCTGTTTTATGTGTTTGTTTGTTTCCTTCTGCAGGTCGCGAGGGCCATCAGCTCCATCCTGCTGCACAGGGTCATCTGCATGGGAGACCTGGACCCTATTGTGGATGGATTTGCCACCCTGGGCTTCCCCAACTGCAGGGTAGCCAGAGATGGAATCCAGATCCCCATCCAAGGACCACATCAAGCCGCACAATACCTAAACCGCAAGGGCTATTATTCGATGGTGCTGCAGGCCCTGGTCGACCACTGCAGACCGTTCATGGACATTTTCCATGGGTGGTCAGGAAGGGTGCATGATGCCTACATTTTCAGAAATTCTAGGCTCTGTGAGAAGCTGGAGGCTGGCACATTCTTCCTCCACCCTGACTGCTGGGTGCAGATGCCACTGTGCATCATGGGGGATGCGGTCTACCCCCTCATGCCGTGGCTCATGAAGCCCTTTACCGGCCAGCTGGACCCCAGCAGGGACTGATTCAATGCCTGCCTAGGCAGGGCCCCCAGGCAGGTGGAATGGAGCACTTGATGGTGTGGTTCAGGTGCCTCTTGACCTGCCTCAGTGTGGGGGAGCACAACATCCCCACGGTGGTCTCCAGCATCCCATGAAGATTCAGTAGAAGGATGTGACTGGCCACATTGGGATCATGTGGGTGGGAGAGGGGCCTGGACTTCCATGGGGGCTGCACACACACCTGCCCCTGACAGCGCTGTTCCTGGAAAAGGATGGTGCCTCAAACATGCAGGCATGCCCATGTGCCGTGTGTAGCACCACAGAGTCTGTGTGCAGCAAAGTCCCTCCAGCGCTGGCTGGTGGTGAGAGGGCATCCCGTCATATGTCAGACTTGTGAGTGGCATCCCCAGAGCATGTGAGCTGGAGCCCGGGTTTTTTTCAGGTCTGCTTTGTGGGACTGCATGGCGCAGACAGGTGCAGCGCATGCTTCCAAGTGCACAAATTGCAACGCGAGGGCCAAGCCAAGAAGGCCGAGTAACGATCAAACAGTGGGGGAGGTCTAGTTTGGAGATTAGGAAAAACTATTTCCCTTGGAGGGTGGTGAAGCACTGGGATGGGTTCCCTAGGCAGGGGGTGGAATCTCCATCCCTAGAGGTTTTTAAGTTTCAGCTTGACAAAATCCTGGATGTGATGATTGAGTTGGGATTGGTCCTGCGTTGGGGAGAGGGCTGGACTCAATGACCTCCTGAGATTATTGAGCTGTGATGATCGAAAGAATGCAATAGCAGTGTGGACTGAAGTATTGTTTTTCTGGAATAACGCCTGCTATTCCAGAAAAACGTTGGTGTAGACATACCCTTAGGAGTAGCATTACCGGCAGATCTAAGGAAGTGATTATTCCCCTCCATTTGGCACTGGTGTGGCCACATCTGTGTCCAGTTTTCAGGCCTCCATGACAGAGACGATATGAAGAAATTGACAAGAGTCCGGCAGGGGGCAAAAAAGTGATGAGGAGGCTGGAGCACATGATCTCTGAGGAGAGGCTGAGAGTACAAGACAAACAAGGCTGTATCCAGGTTGTAGTGTTGATCACCGAGCCACTGAATTTCCAGGGCACAAGGCATGGCTCCTCGGCATATTGACAACTCTAAACAGATTGACACTTCACATTTCTAACTTCATACATGAGATGATCTTGAGAATATAATAATAATATAAGGAGATATACCATCTCAAAGAGCTGGAAGGGACCTTGAGAGGTCATCAAGTCCCGTCCCCTGCCTTCACAGCAGGACCAAGTACCATCCCTGACATATTTGCCCTGACCCCTGAATGAATCCCTCAAGGATTGAACTCATAATCCTAGGTATGTCTACACTACAGCACTAATTCGAACTAACTTAATTCGAATTAGTTAATTCAAATTAAGCTAATTTGAATTAGTGCATCTAGACTTAAAAACTAATTTGAAATAGCATGTCCACACTGAGTGGACCCTGAAACGAAGTTAAGGCCGGAACCAGGACTTAGAGTGTGGAGCTGCTGCTTCAGGCTAG
>JANRFK010006695.1:229809-242631 GCA_030068395.1 Apalone spinifera
GCAAAAGCGGCTGCTTTTGCGCAAAAACTGGCCAGTCTAGACACAGCCATAGTGGTGGATTTCAAAACTGCCTAAAGCTTTTTCTCCATGGCACTGAAACACAACAATCCTAGAATCCTAGGGCCGGAAGGCATTGAATCCAGCCCTCTGGATTAACTCTAAATCAATCATCCCAGCCAGGGCTTTGTGAAACAGGGAAATAAAAACCTCTAGGGATGGAGAGTCCACCCTAGGCAACCCATCCCAGTGCTATCCCACCCTCCTAGGGAAATAGTTTTTCCTAATATCCAACCTAGACCTCAGTGTAGCATTGCCAGCAGGTCTTGGGATGTGGTTGTTCTCCTCTATTTGCACTGGTGAGGCCACATCTGGACTCTGCGTCCATTTTTAGGTCCCCCATGACAGAGAGGATATGGACAAATTGGCAAGAGTTCATCGGGGGCAACAGCAACAAAGAGGGGGCTGGAGCACGTGACCTACAAGGAGAGTCTGAGGGATTTGGATTTATTCAGCCTGCAGAAGAGAAAAATGAGAGAGATGTGATAGCAGCCTCCAACTACCTGAAAAGGGGGAGGTGTCATCCCTGGGATTCTGTGATTCTTATTCATTCATTCATTTCTTTTTATTTTGATAGTGAGAGAAGTCAGACCTTATGAGCATGGAGACTGTTGCCAAATACCTTCAGTTTGCATTTTGTATCTCTTTACCGATATCCATAGAGCTGTTAGTATCGGAGGAGATAGAGGTACCTGGTCTCTGACAAGTGTATGGACAGGCAGGAAATGCTACTTGGAGGGACACTTAGACTCCTATCCCTGCACGGAATTTCATTTCTTTCCCTTCTGCAGACGTGTTCTACGTTCACTCATCATGGGAGCAAAATATTTCCCCAAATTTCCAAGCTGTACCTGACAAGAGAAGAGCTCGGTCAATGGAATGGGAATGACGTAGGATTCAGTGAGTGGGGAATAGATCCAGGATCATTCAGAAGCTGATAAGCTCCTTGCAGAATCTGGGCACGAGTCCCAGTATGGATCATAGGGTATGTCTGGATTACAGGCTTTTCTCGACAGAAGTTTTGTCGACAGATAGGGTGTGTCTCGATTACAGGCTTTTGTCGACAAAAGTCCACTTTTGTCGACAAAATTCCACTTTTGTCGACAAAATTATACCTGCGTCTACACTGCTGCTGAGTTCTGTCGATATAACGTCGACAGAACTGAGCAGTTTTGTCGACGGCTGTAAACCTCATTCTGCGAGGAATAATGCCTTTTGTCGACATTGCATCTACACTGTCCTTTTTGTCTACACTGTCATGTCGACAAAGCGGCTTGCTTTGTCGACAAAACTTCTGTCGACAAAAGCCTGGACGTACCCGTACACTCTCCACATGCACACAGACACACACTGTCTTTCATACTCACCTCCCAACACATACTCTTGTAACTTCCTGAAAGGCCCATATGTCCTTTGTAATTTGATTCTTCCAAAGTGTTCTATAGTAGTTGCTTAAGTGTTCTATGCAATTCCTCAATGTGTTTCTCCCTCATACATCTATATACTTCTTTGAATATGAGTTCCAAAATGCCTGACATGTCCTGGATGAAGTAATTACCCCATGCCAAAGTTTTAAAATCTACGTAATATGTTGGGGTGAACGTTTCTACCAGTTGTCCACAGTTTCACGGTACCTTGAAATTACAGCACATAGTGAAATTTATATTGCATGTGGATTTGAAAACAATGTTGAGAAGGACAGAGCTGAGTTTGTAGGATGGGGAAGGAGGAGGTGGATTGTTGTCTCCTGAAACATGCTTGCGCATTTTGTGTGCGGGAGGGGAGACACAGATCTTAGCACAGATCAGATGCAGAGGAAGTAACTGCTGTCCTCCCCTGTAAAGGACCTGACCCGAAAAGACCTGCACTCAGTGACTGAGCCTCTTTCCCTGACCTACCAAGGACTCGTGAATATCAGAGGCAAGATGTTGTGCGGTGCAGTATGGTTTGGCCTTTACTGCCTAATAGCAGCATAATAACGTGCACAGCAGGGGGCTGGCTGTGGATGGGATGTTGATTGTTGGGGCAGTACGGGTCTGTCCATGAGCACAAAGCAGCCTAACAAATACCAGGATCCCTTTCGTTATGTTGCAACCCAGACAGCGTGACATGGAGGGTGATGAATTGTAAAGGAAATCGCTGCGCCCAGTTGGTTCATTTTAAAATGTAGCCAAGAGATCACAGGACCAATGTCAGTCACATCGTTTGCTGTAACCCAGTAACAATTTGGCACAAGAGGAAGGGAAAGAGCGACAGGGGATGAATCAGTTGACAGGTGCCTGTTCTGTTCAACCCCTCGGTGCTGGGAGACGGGGCGCTGGGGCAGATGGACCTTTGGACCGGCCCAGTCTGGACGTTCTCACATTCTAAATCTGAGAGCCGCCCATTGCTCTGTTCTAGGCAGGTTTTCCTCCAGCTCCTGTGGGCTGGGTTGGTCCCCAAGGTCCTACCTGGAACTGGGCATCCCCTGAGCCTCTGAGCCCCCAGCCTGGGATCCCGCTCGCACTGTGCTACTGTGGCCAGCTGCAGACAACACCCCACTCCTGCTCTTCCTCCAGCATTCAGACAAGAGAGATGCACCCTGACAGGATTCCCTGACAGACCACTGCATGAGGGAAGCTACAATCAAGGTAACCACCCTCAGCCCAGTGTGCAACACCAGCATCAGAAGTTATCTTATGGCCAAGGTGGCCAGTAGGGCACCCTGGGAAGGGCTGGAGGCCCCCTATTTCGAAATAAGCATCTACACAGCGCTTATTTTGAAATAGCAATTTCGAAATTGGTGCTATTCCTCACGGAATGAGGTTTACCAATTTCAAAATAAGCCCTCTGCTATTTCGAATTAATTTCAAAATAGCAGTTGGCTTGTGTAGATTCTATGAAAGTTATTTCAATATAACGGCTGTTATTTCAAAATAGCTTTGCTGTGTAGATGTACACTAGGAGGGTGGGGAAGCACTGGGATGGGTTACCTAGGGAGATGGTGGAATCTCCATCCCTGGAGGTTTTTAAGTCCCGGCTTGAGAAAACCCTGTCTGGGATGATTGAGTGGGGCTGGTCCTGCTTTGGGCAGGGGGATGGACTTGGTGACCTCCTGAGGACTTTTACAGCCTTTGGATTCGATGAATCATATGATTCTATGAAGAAGCTGCATATCAAATTTGGTGGTCCTAGCTCTTATTGTTTAGGAGGAGTTCTTCAATGGATGCACAGAGAGGTGGTTAGACAGACAAGTGCACAAACTCTATGTACCAAATTGTGTAAAGATTTTACTATACAATTCATCACCATTAGTCAGAATTCTTTTGGTTACAGTATAATTACAGAGAAAATTGTATCAGTTGGACTGCTTTGTGCACGTCATCTGCTCAATATTCTCCCCTGGGCCATGTTTCCATAACCAAACAGCCTCCCACTATATAAGTTGTGATACAGGTAGTAAATACAAAAGAGGAGCCAACCCATTCTATGGTTTATATGGTCCAATGTCATGAGCAATGTGCAAAGTCCTTTGTAGTTAAGGGTAAGTCTCTCAGTCATTGTCTATAAGGGTTTCTGGATCACGATCCATGGGGGCAAGAGCAAAAGTTATTTTCAGCACATCTGATATAGGCTCGGAACTCAGTGCCCTCTGCGCTGACTCTCAAAACAAAAATCTTGCAGACTGCGCTCATGTTAATACAATACAGCCATCCGCCTCCCCCTTTCCCATCCCACATCCACAGGATATTCCCTCACACGGAGCCCTGTATTTCAAAATAACACGCAGTGCATCCACACTACCAAGCCTGGGGGTGGTTATTTCAAAATAGTAACTCCTGCCCTCCAAAGGAAATAACACGTATTTTGAAATAGTTCTTTCAAAATAGCAGCCGGGTAGCACCCACACTATTGCTACCTCAAAATAACTACTCCCCAGAGTCATTCAGATTTATTACTCCCCAGTGCTTCCTGGGGCTCTAAGTCGAGGTAGTGCTTCCACACAGGAGAGACTGCCTTAGACTCACTTCCAGGCTTTCCTGTAGTGTGGACATGCTATTTTGAAAATGTTACTGTGGGAGTTATTATTTCAAAATAAGTCATTTCAACATAATTTCCTGGTGTAGACATGCCCTGAGGGATGACCCCCATGCTAATTCAGCAAAGACCACAACCAACAATAAGATTGAAATTTTGTTCATGCGGCAGCTATAGGTCATCTTGCCCTAACTTTGGAGTCCCAGGTCTGGAGATCAGACTGACCTGGAAGCTGTATCCACTATTTTTTTTTAAATGAGAACATTTTATTTATTCTTACTATAATACGGAATTGACAGTGGTTCCTTTTTGTCTATTATTTTAGCAAATCGACATATCTAACATATCAGATGATCAGAGGTTTCTGCTGAGATCAGAAGTTGTGTAGGCATTCATTTCCTTTCACATCAGACATTCTCTTTTTTATAGCCTTTATTTTGTGGGTAAAGAGTTCTCCTGTCTTTGTTATTTTTCCTTTGCAATTCATTATTTTCCACAACTTCCTCTTTGTGGTTAGTAATAAGACTGCACTTGTCTATTGTTTTTCTTTAATAAAAACAAATATTAATATTTCCTCTATGAAATACCCTGAAATTCCCAGCCACAGAAATATCAGATGAGATTACATCATCCCATAGGATGATTAACAAACAGGGGAGAACTTAATTTCTGTGAAAAAGAATAACAACAAAATACCCAATGAAGCTCTGTGGGACCCAATATCCAAGTAGGAAAAAAATCAGTCTAATGAGATAATTGAAGCGGTAGAAGAGAATTGAACATGTAATGGAAACACTACAATCTTATCTTAGCAATTCTGGAGAGAAAATTATATTGAGGTTAGAGCAGCTGTATGATCAGTACGCGTACGTCTACATAGCAACACTATTTCAAAATAACTAGTGTTATTTCAAAATAATGTTGAAATATTGTCAAGCTGGAGGACTTCTTACTCCAACTCCTGTTACCCTCATTGTATGGAGAGTAAAGGAAGTTAGAGGAAGACTGCTCTATTTTGAAATAAGTGCTGCGTAAATGCTCCCAATTTCAAAATAAGCTATTTTGAAATCATAGAATCCTCGGTCTAGAAGAGACCTCAAGAGGCATCAAGTCCAGCCCCCTGCCCAAGGCAGGACCAACCCCAACTCAATCATCCCAGACAGGGCTTGGTCAAGCTGAGACTGAAAAACCTCTAGGTATAGAGATTCCAACCCCTCCCTAGGTAACCCATTCCAGTGCTTCCCCACACTACTAGGGTATGTCTACACAGCAAAGTTATTTCAAAATAACAGCCTTTTTTTTCCAAATAACTTTACTAGCATCTACACAGCCAAACTGCTATTTCGAAAATAATTCAAAATAGCTAGCGGAGCACTTATTTCAAATTTGGTAAACCTCATTCCACGAGGAATAATGCCAAATTCGAAATAGTTATTTCAAAATAAGTGCTGTGTACACACTTATATCGAAATAGGGGGCCTCTAGCCTTCCCAAGTTGCCATGGTGGCCACTCCAGCCTCAACAAAGAACACTCCTCTCCCTTCCCCCTCCCCGGAGCCCTTAAAGGGGTACACTCTGGCCACAGTGCCTGTGCCAGCTCCAAGCCTGCCAGCCCAGAGCCAGCAGTCACTGCCCCTGACCCAGTGGCCCGAAAACATGGGCCAGCAAGCCACTGGCAGCCAGCCCTCCACCACTCCCCAGGAGCCATCTGCCAGCTCCCAGGAGCCTGCCAGGGCCTGGAGAAAGTGAGCACCTTCCTGGTCGAAGGTGGAGCTCATGGACCTTCTTCAGGTTTGGAGGGGATTCACTAGAAGGAGGAATGCGGCTGTCTATAGCAGGATAGCTGCCAGCCTACCCACCAAAGGCCACATGCAAACCCAGGAGCAGGTGTCCATGAAAATTAAGTTAGTCGGGCGAAACCCCTACCCCGAAGCTCTGAGCTTCCCCTCCCCCTTCTTCCCCTTGCTTTTCCCCTCCAGATCCGTCCTTCCATGTTTCCCCCTCCCCTGTCCCACCCTCTCTTCTCCCCTCTCCCACTTCCTTTCCCCAGTCTCACCAGAGTTTCATTCCCTCTTCCCTCCAGGTTTGTTTAATAAAGAGAGTTTGTGTTCATGAAAATACGTGTATTTTACTTGACATCAGGAAGGGGGGCTAGGGAAGGCTAAGTGGAAGGACGTGAGGGAGGAATAGGACATGAGCCCCAGGTAGGGAGGACCAGGGGGCCTCTGAGGGCTCCTCAGGGTGGACGCTTTCCCGCAGGGTCTCCTGGATACTGACAGCCCCCCGATGGACCTCCCGGATGGCAGCCAGGCTCACAGCAATGCATCCAAGAGAAGCACCAGGGTGCCCGGGGCGGCTCCGGCTCCATGTTGCAGAGTGCTGTGATGTACTGAGTGAGGGCAACCAGAGCACGCAGAGACAAAATGCTTTGCTGTCCCTCATCAAGGTAGGCAAGCAAGCAGGGAAACCTGAGAACCAGCTGTTCGGGGGGGTCCTTTTAAGCAGAGGCCTCAGATATCCTCAGGCAGCAGCCACACAAAGTAACTCCTGATCTGATGCCCTGCCGGACCTAGTTCTGGTTGGCCTTAAATGCGATTCAGCGTCCACTCAGTGTGAACACGCTATTTCGAAATAGCAAAATGCTATTTTGATATGCATTTTGTGTGTAGATGCATTATTTCGAAATAACGTATTTCGAATTAACTATTTCAAAATAAGAGATTTCGAAATAATGCTGTAGTGTAGACATACCCCCAGGGAAATAGTTTTTCCTAATATCCAACCTAAACCTCTCCCGCTGCAACTTGAGACCATTGTTCTTCATTCTGTCATCTGCCACCATTGAGAACAGCCTCTCTCCATCCTCTTTGGAACCCCCCTTCAGGGAGTTAAAGGCTGCTCTCAAATCTCCCCTCACTCTTCTCTTCTGCAGACTAAACAAGCCCAAATCCCTCAGCCTCTCCACGTAGGTCATGTGCTCCAGCCCCCGAATCATTTTGGTTGCTTTTTTAAAATGAACTATGCAATTGATGTAGCTCAATTTGTGTAGCTTATTTCAAATTAAGCCCTGTTGTGTTGATCAAGCAGCCCAGCTAAAATAAAACCATCTGCTATAGAAAAGAAAAACACCCGCTTAGACATCCTCCATGTCTCACAGGGGATTTTCATTTTTTCCCATCATTTTTTTCCCATTAAAGAAATAGAATTTTCAATAAAAAGACCATTTACTGTGGGCTTCCCAAGAAAGGTTTCACATTGTCATCTTGAAGCATAGTCCAGCACAGTCCAGAATAAATGATTCAATATGTCGTTGGCAGCTGATATGAAGTGGATGCTCCAGAGGTTGGTCCTAGGGCTGGTTTTGTTCAAAGCTTCATTCATGGTCTGGATGAGGGGATGGTTTGCACCCAGGGAAAGTTCACAGAGGACACTGAGGTGTGGGGAGAGGTTGATACAGTGGAGGAGAGGGTGACGAGATTCCACAAGGACAACTGCAGAGTCCTACACTGAATACGGAGGAATTCTTAGCAGGGCTAAAGGCTGAGAACCGACTGGCTAAGAAGCAGTTCAGCAGAAATGGACAGGGGCATTACAGTGGATAAGAAGCTGAATATGAGTCAACAGGGTGCCTTTGTAGCCAAGGCTAATGGCATATCGGTGTGCCTTATGCTTCGTCTAGATTGCAAGCTTCTTTTGGAATAAGCTTCCAAAAAAGTTTATTTCAAAAGAGAGAGTCCACACAGCAAAAGCGCAAAGAAAAACATGGATTGGATGCTATTTTGCATTGAAGGCCACCCGGAACCAGTTCAGGCAGGGCGTTAGGTCAGCAGTTGCTTCCGGGTGCTGTTGCCTAAGGCTAGCTGAGATGCGTGCTTAGAGGGCCCTCATTTTTTGAGGCATACAGGATCTGTCAAAAAAGGGTTTATTGTTGATAGATCCACATCTAGACTGCTGGTTTTTTTTCAAAAAAAAGTCCATGTAAAAAAAAAGCGGCTGCCATGTTTATGCTAATGAAGCACGGGATATTTAAATTCCCGCTTCATTAGCAATTTTGATGTGCCTAATCTACATCTGTCTGTCAACAGCCTTAGACAACTCCATGTCAGAAACAATAGGCTTGCTTGTACCATCAGGGAAAGAAAATACAAGCAGATGGTGTGACTCCGGACCCCATATTCTTCATAGTGATGTTATGATGATATGATTATGACATAAGTACCATACATTTTGTACACAATTGGTCATCTGAGGTGTCACTGGAAAAGTTGTGATGTACTGACCATGATTATCCATTTTGATCTGAAGGTCCGAATATTGACTCCGTATTTGTATTTCCAATGCAGTTACACCTGCGTAACTCCCAGAAGGAAGGTGCTTTCAGTCAACACTGTAGTTTGCAATGGGCTTATTCAGAGTAATGAGCCATTGGGGATAATCAGAAGCTTATTTCCTGCCTGCTGAGCCTTCCTGAGAATACCCCAAGTTGCTATGAACTCTACAGGTGACCAGACTGCGTGACTCTGGACTCCATTTTGGGAAGTCTGTGTTTTTCCATAAAGAGTTCTTAAAATACAAATTTGAAATGAAAGGTTCCCACCACCACCTATGCTACAACTATGTAAAGCAGGGAGTGATCTCTCCTGTTCCTCTCCACTCCCCACACATGAAGCCTCTTGGTAAGATCTAAGGAACAAAGACTGAACTGGGGGACGTGCTGGACCCAGGCTAAAGTAATTTCTAGCCCATGTATTTGAACCCGAGAAATGAAAGCTGCAAAGCAAATGTGGCTATTGCCTTGAGAATCTGCCAGATGGCTGATATCATCAGTCAGGGTGAGAAACTGCTCATTTCTACTCAGTCTCGCCATTATGTTGTGCTTCTTTTTTGGTTTGTTTGTTTAGTTGCTGGTAATTGGCTTTGATCTCTTTGTTCTCTGTTATAATCATTTCAACTCTCTTATTTTTTTGGAAAAAAAAACTTGAACAAGTGTCTAGGCCTTGGACAAGTGTGCATATCACTCTCCGTATCATAGAAGAGGCGAACCGGGTTACACATTCATACTGATTGGTGTTTCAATCAGGGCAGAGCGGTACAGATCTGAGGATCTAGCTGGGATTTGATGTATCTTTTCACCGTAGCTTCCTATTCTCGGTGTATGCAGTGGCAGGTCAGCGTGTTTATGCCAGTAGGAATGTTCGAGGACATGTCAGATCTCGAGCTTGCTACAGGGAGCAAGACGGGTGGGTCAGGGGGCTCAGTGCAACCCCAGTTCCAGGTCACTCCCCGGGGGGACTTAGCACAGGCAGGTTGGGTTATAGCAAAGGATGCCTAAGGAAAAGCAAGACTCTTAGATTTAGAACATACAACTCAGATCAAAGGTCCATCCAGCCTAGTTTCTGGTCTTCCAACAGTGGCCAATGGCAGGTGTTTCATGTCATCCATTCGGGTGAGAAAACGTTCCTTCCTGCTCAGTCTCGCCATTATGTTGTGCTTCTTTTTTGGTTTGTTTGCTTAGTCGCTGGTAATTGGCTTTGATCTCTTTGCTCTCTGTTATAATCATTGCAACGCTCTTACTTTTTGTTTTAAAAAAACAACAACCTTGAACAAGTGTCTAGGCCTTGGACAAGTGTGCATATCACACTCCACATTGCAGGAGAGGCAAACCGGTTACACATTCATACTGATTGGTGTTTCAACCAGGGCAGGGGAGTACAGATCTGAGGATCTAGCTGGGAGCTGATGTTTCTTTTCACGGTAGCATCCTGTTCTCGGGCCATGCAGTGGCTGGTCAACGTGTCTATGCCAGTGGGAATATTCAAGGAGATGTCAGATCTCAAGTGGGTCTTCAGTTTGCTACAGTGAGCAAGACAGGTGGGTCAGAGGACTCAGTCCAACCCCAGTTCCAGGTCACTCCCCAGGGGAAATTAGCACAGACAGGTTGGGTTATAGCAAAGGATGCCCAAGGCAAAGCAAGACTCAGATTTAGAACAGACCGACTCAGATCAAAGGTCCACCCAGTCTAGTTTCTGGCCAATGGCAGGTATTTCATGTGGAATGAATGGAACAGGCGATCATCGAGTGATCCATCTCCTGTCTCCCAAACACTTTGTCCTGTACCATAATAATAGTGGTTTGTGGCAATATACTTGACTGGCATTGGTTATTTGGTCCTTTGAATATATTTGATATTAAACCAAAGTGAATGAAGCAATTTACTATGCAATTAATCAACACTAAGCAACATTGTATGGGGTTGCAATATAATGAAAGAGAGAACGGCATCTGTTAGACAGATTTGAAGACAGGTTTAGATCAATACCTCCCCACAAGTCAACTTCCCATCACCAGCCTGCCACCTACTGGATAAGTTGTCACCCTGTTAGCAGATACAAAATCAGAGCCAAAGCATTCTTGATTTCACAATTGCTTATATGGTCCAACATTTTGCATCTTATAAACATGAGCCAGACAGAAAGTGCTTTGGGGTTTAGGGGAAGTCTCAGTCCTTGACTACAAGGCATTTTGTGACAGGGTCCATATGGGGCAAAGGCAACAATTATTTTCTCCACATCTGATATGAGCCAATATCCACATCCTTTTTGCACAGTCTCAAAACAAACAGTAACAAGACATCTATCCACCTCCACCTGTCACACGACACATGCATCATGCGTTCCCTTCCACTAATGTTTCCTTTAATTTATTTCCATCCATGTGCAGAATGAATTTGGTTGTGTTATTCTGCATGTGTCATTCTGCATCACTATTAGACACACTAACAACAAAAATCCACAACAGATCTATTATATATTTTAGAGAGTTTGTCTGTCTGTGTGACTGTCTGTCTGTTCAAAAACTCCTCCTAAACGCGAAGTGCTAGGACCACCAAGTTTGTTGTGCAGCTTCCTCCTATCATATCTTAAAGGGAGGTACAGGTGTGGTTGTGCCAGGAAAATGGAATGTGCCTGGAATGGGATTGTTTCTCATAATCCATGCAGAAAAGAGGCAGAATCACCAGGCAGGCGAAAGGAGTTGGCTGGGTATGCCGCTCCAGCCCCCGATCCCACGTCTGTGACTATTCCAACCATGAGCCTTCCAACCCCCGGCAGCCTTTGAGATGGCAGCGAGGCAACTGAAGCTCCCCCCCAGATTCATAGGAGGATGTTGCTGATTGTTCCCCTTCGTCGGGGAGCGAGGGGAAAGTGCCCAGTTTGCTGCATTCCTCACTCTGGCTAAAGTGGCGAGGAGTCCTGTGGCACCCCTCTGATACCTGTCACTCTGGCTAAGGCGCACAAAAGCAGACAAACCTTGACCTGCCCATATTTTTCCTTTTGTTTTACCCCTTACCATTCCAGTAAGCAGTGGAAGTATTGGTAATGCTACAAGATAATACTGATCTCCTGTGGCCTGGGAAATTCTCTAGTTTGGAACAAGTCAGGTCCCAAAGATGCTGGACTAGAGAGGTTCGCCCTCTGGTAGAAGAGAGAGGGAAATCTAATGGAAGCACTATAATCTTATCGCAGAACATCTGAAAGCAGGGCTAAGGAGTGGGTGCAGCTGGCAATGGATGATGAGTAAGAAGGGAAAAGGCAGCACCGTTGAAATGCAATAATCTGAAAGAAAATGATTGTTTGTTCAATCCAGGGAGAAGGTGTAGGAACGTAGATGGGCTTGAACAAAACATGGCTAAAAAAGAGCAATCTCTCTGATTTAGAACGTAAAAACCAGCCATATCACCTGAGACCAAACGTCCATCTTGCCCAGTATCCTGTCTTCCGACAGTGACCAAAGCCAGCTGCTTCATACAGAAAGAAGAGAACAAGAGAAAATCAAATGACCTATTTTCTATGACCTTGTCTCATGTTCTGACAAATAGTGACTAGGAACTCCAACCCTGCCCATCCTGGTTAATAGCCTTTGCTAGACCTAACCTCCATGAAGTTATCTAGTTTATTGACTTATATTGTGTGTGTTTTATTTTTCACAGAGTGAGTTTCATTGCTCATAAACAGTTTAGAAATCAAATCATGGTCTGTCTTCTCTCTACATGTTTTCATAGATTTCCATTTTTCTTTCATAACATTTATCATTGTACCATTACACAATGAACCAGTGTCAATGCACTATTGCCAATCCTGAGGTAGAGACAGTTTACATAGGAGCACAATGAATCAAAGGGTGAAGGTATCAGAAGGCAGAATACGTAAAGACGTGTGTAGGGGGAAAGCAAGGCTCTAATACCTTTTTTATAACTTCAAGGACCTGCTATTCTCTTTAAATATATTTGTATTTTATTGCTCACAACACTTGAAGAAATAAAGAGTCTCTCTTTTTGTCTCTCTATCTGTATTTTTATCTTATTCTGTACTTATAAATCTCTTTGGGTATGTCTACACAGCAAAGTTATTTTGAAATAACAACAGTTATTTCAAAATAACTTTCCTAGCATCTACACACCCATTCTGTTCTTTCGAAATTAATTTGAAATAGCAAAGGGGTTATTTCAAAATTGATAAACCTCATTCCATGCTTATTTAGAAATAGGGGGCCTCAAGCCCTTCCCAGGGTGCCCTGCTGGCTTCCCTGGGCACCAGGCACTTCTGACCTGATGCCCTGCCAGAACTGGTTCCAACCAACCTTAAATGCGATTCAACATCCCCTCAGTGTGGACGCACTATTCTGAAATAGAAAAATACTATTTCAAAATGCATTTTGTGTGCAAACGTGTTATTTCAAAATAAGATATTT
>JANRFK010006695.1:275166-294063 GCA_030068395.1 Apalone spinifera
CCCCCCCCCCCCGCCTTTTCCCTCACATCCTCTCACTTTGACTCTATGTTGTAGTTTATGGGAACCTCCAAAGGATAAAGCAATTAAAATAAAACTGAAAAAAATCAACAAAAATCCCCATAAATCAGAAATAATTAATAAGATAAAATCTCTACTTTAAATTAATCCAGTAAATTACAGACGTTGGCCAGAACAGACTCAGACCTGAGAGGTATGAGAGGCACATGGTGTAAACACAACTCACAGGGGTTGTAACAGGACATTTTATTAACAAACATCTCAGGACCAACACACTCTGCACAGATAACAGGAACAAACTGCTTCAGGTACAGGAGAGGGTCTAAAGTGACAGCAGGACAGACAGGCGGTGTCTACATTGACAAGATGTTGCGCAAAATCTTGCCACTTGTCTACATTGGCCGCGAATATTTGCGCAAGAACATTGACCTTGTACTGTACAAAATCAGTGCTTCTTGTGCAAATACTCTGACGCTCCCACTCAGGGATAAGCTCTCTTGCACAAGTATTCTTGCACAAGAGGCCAGTGTAGACAGGCAATGTTAATTTCTTGTGCAAGAAAGCCCAATGGCTAAAATAGCCATCGGCGCTTTCTTGCACAAGAGAGCATCTACACTGGCACGGATGCTTTTGCGCAAAAGCACATCTCTTGTGCAAAAGCACATACCAGTGTAGACTCTCTCTTGCACAAATACTTTTAACGGAAACTCTTTTCCGTTAAAAGTATTTGTGCAAAATCTTGCCAGTGTACACAAAGCCAATAGTGATCAAATCCCCATGTACAAGGCAATGGTGAGATCTAGGTAGCATCAGAAGGGGGCAACCGGATACATGAGGAGTGGTGTGTAACTTGGTTGTATCTCTGGGTAAAAGTGAACCCTGAAAAGTTATTGTTCTCTGGCTGAGGGGACAGTCTCTCATCCCTGGCACTGACTGAGTTGAGTCCATCATCACGGGCATGTATTCTTAGTCTAGCTGTAGACAGCGGATACAGGGAAGCTATTACTGAGCTTCATCTACAATAAACCTGGCCTGGTACCATCAACCCTTCTCTGATTTTGTATTCTGTGGGGGCTCTCTCAGACTCTTCTGTATGGGCTCTCTGTGCAAGCCAAGACGGCACCCAGAAGGAGCATGTGTACACAACTGAATGGTTCTCATCATGGATGGAGCAGGAGGCCTATCGGACAACTCACAGTGACACCTGACTGCTACACCTACCTGTGCGTCATGTGTGCAATCCTGAAAACACTATCTAACTCTGGGAGGGAACAGGCCTTTTCCACCTGCTCCTCCCACCTCTTCTTTCTCACACTGTTCTCTGGGACTTTGATTGTTTGCGACATGTTGCCAAAGTCCAATTCATTGAGAGGCCTGAACAAAGGGATCTCTCTCTTCTGTACAGTCCTGACTCGGCAGTCCCCATCTCTATAGCCTGCAAAATACAAAGGAATTAAGTTGGGATTGGTCCTGCCTTGGGCAGGGGGCTGGACTTGATGACCTCCGGAGGTCTCTTCCAGCTCTATGAGTCTATGATTCTAAAGGGCTAGGCCCTGAGAAATTCTGTGGGTAAATTTGTGCCAGGCACATGAATTCAGAAGTTCCAAGTGACTTTCTTTCTTTCTTTCTTTCTTTCTTTCTTTCTTTCTTTCTTTCTTTCTTTCTTTCTAAAAGAAAAGGGGGCAGGTTCTGCTTGTGTCAGAGGGGTGCAGGTTAGTGACTTTTACCTTCTTTGCTTGTTCCCGTCTCCTTTAATACGAGACTCTTTGTCAATTATGGACCAGGTCTCTAAATCCAGTTCTCCAACTCTGTGTTTGTGTCTAGCATCTGTGCTGGAACTGTGCCTCTTGTCCATGTGCATCATGGGTTGGTGACAATGGAAGCAATTCTTCTGTGTTCTCCTTTTGACAGTCGTATTTTTATCTCACATCTTATTGAGATGCTGCAGAGTTTTGAGAGTGCGCAATGGCCCAGATTAACAGTAATGAAAGGAGAGGAGTTACACCAGAGAAGAATTTGGTCAATACTATTGGAAACTCCCTGCAACTTCCTTTCACTATTTCAGAAGACCTGATGCAATCAAGACTGCTATTAATTAATACCCAAATGTCCTCCCTGCAAACTGTCCAAATCAGTGGGGCATATTAGTGAAGACACAGATTAGAGCAGGGGTGGGTGATAATTTTTAATTGGGGGCCATGCTAAGGTTCTGGCAGGTGGTCCAGCTTCTATGGATGGGGTGTGGGGTCTGGCATGGAGATTGGGTGCCAAAGGAAGCTTGGGGTAGGGGACTGGGGTGCAGGGTCTCAGAGGGAGTTTGGGTGAAGGAGAGGGCTGTGATCTGGGGCAGGGCTGTGGGGTGTATAGTCCAGTAGGGTGCAGGAGGGTATGGGTGTGGGAGGGGCTCTAGAATGGGGTGCAAGATCTGAGAGGGAGTTAGGTGTGAAGTGGGTGCAGAGGGTTTTGTGTGGTGACCTGGGACAGGGGAATGGCGTTGCAGAGTCAGGGACAATGCAGAAGACCTTGACTGGGGGAAAAGGAGTACAGAGGGCTTGGGTGGAGGCCTGGGGCAGGTAGTCAGAGGGGAGAGAGGAGGTGGGGTGGCAGACTGTCTGCTGCTGTCAGAGGAGGCAGGCTGCTCCATGTGGCTCTATAATGGGTGGGGAAGGGAGGGAGGAGGCTTCCCATGCTGCCCGTGCTCCCAGCAAAATTTCTTAGCTCCTATTAGCCGGAAACTGGCCAATGGGAGCTGAGAGGTTTTTCAGGTGAGGGAGACAGCGTTCGAAGACTCCCTTTTCCCTCCTTAGCAGTCTGGAACAGAGACGAGCTGGCTGTTTACAGAATGAGCTATTCTCTGCCTACGGGTTTTGGGGAGGCAGCCGTGGGGCGGATCTGGGGCTTGGGTGATGAGTGTGAAAGAGACAGAGCAAGTGAGTTTGTGTATGTGGGTGTGAGGGGGAGACACAGCCTGTGGGTATGTGGGAGAGGTGTGTGTGACAGGACAAGTAAACAATGTGTGTGCTCCCACATCGGCTCTTGCAACTTTGCGAGAGTGTTTTCTCTAACTGCATCTATTAGCTTAAAAGTGACAAGCCTTCCAACCACTAGACCTATTAGTATATCACTGAACCTCTGAAAGAGCCAGTAAGTGTCAATGAAGCCATTTCAGATGCATGTCCCAATAACCTGAACCTATATACTGCTGGTATCTGAATTTGATGGCAAAAAGAGTGGTGCATTAGTGTAACAGAGATGTCTGCAGGGTCTTATTTTAAAATTTGCTTTAAACATTTATTTAGTTTGTTGCTGATGGTTATAAAATCCCATCTCTAAAAAACCCTTGCATAGATATTTAGAGGAACAATTAGCTTTACCATTAAATGCTTGGATCCTTAGACATATATTTCTTTACATAAATTCTACAAAAACAACCCCCCCCCTTATATAAAATATATATTTGAATTTTAATTCTAATAGTGCAAATATTTGCTTCCAAAGTCTCCCTGTCCTTTCTGTCCATCCTTGCTCCCCTTTTATACTCCTTCCCTGTTGAAGAGAGCCCTTGATGGGACAACATCCCTTTCTTCCAGATAGGGACATTCATTTGTCTAGTTTTCTTCAGTTATGGCAATTTGATTAATAAGTTTTAAGAGAACCTTCAGACAAAAGTAGGACCATTAATGCAATATAAAATCACTTGTTCTGCCTACAGTCTTTGGAAAAGTATTTTTAAGATAAACATACAGTGAAATTTCACTGCAGCTGGCAGTAGATCATCAGTGCGAATGGTAAAGCAGCACAATGAAAATGAAAAAAAAAGAAAAGAAATAAATCCACCATGTCGGGAAGAACGTGTTTGCTTCCCCTATCCCAGAGGAAAGTAAATAACAGTAGACAGGTTACAGCCAAGTAGTGCTATAAAAGAGCAAGAAACGGCTCTCAGATTTGGAATGTAAGAATGGAGATATCGTGTCAGAGCAAAGGTCTTTCTAGCACAGAATCCTTTCTTTCAAGACTGCCAATGCTTCCGAGGGAATGCACAGAACACATTCCTTCTCAGACATTCCCGCTTGAGTCCCACACAGGTTTAGGGACACGGTCCATAACAGCCACGGATGGACCAATCCTTCCTGAATGTACCTAGTTCACAGGCTCCTTGCCTGCATGTTTTAATTTTCACCGTGTACTTTTCATAACTTGTAAAAATGATGGAAAAGAAACAAAAAAAGTCTTTCTTCCCTCTGTGTTGGTGCCTGTTTTTCTATATTTCAATATTTCTGTCATACATTTATGTGGCACCAATACCAATGTGCCATTGCCACTCCTGGTGTAGACATATTGTAGTGCATGTGGCACAAAATTGGTTAGTAGATGCAGCGAGTATCAGGTAAGATGTACCAGAAGTGCAGAGGGGAAAATCAAGAGATTTCAGGCCCATTGGCTCTGACACTTTTGCACTCACAGAACAGATGTGCTACTTCTATTTAAACAGATCAGTTCATAAAATGCTCATCAAATTTGGATGAATAAACCATCTCTATTTCTCTCTCATTTTTTGTCTCATTCTATCTCTACAGCTCTCCAATTTTTCATGGTTCTCCAGGCACTTTCTCCCTTCTGGATTCTTTTTTTTCTTTTGAAGCACTTCTGGCCCACAAAAGCTCATCACCTAATAAACCATCTTGTTAATCTTTAAAGTGCTACGTAGTGCTATGTTTTGTTTCTTTATATGGGTTGGCTTAGGATCTCAGTTCTGTCTCTGTAAATCCACATAAGCCTGATGCAATTTACCTACCACTATCTGAGACCATTGATTGGTCTGTTCTCGGTGGAGGTTTTCTGTCTGTTTCTCAGCTGTATCTTTCAGGTGATGCAATTAATTTTATTTCAGTCTGCTGTGAGAGAGGATAGCAGAGCAGATCTTCATACAAACCATGGACTCTTTGTTTTGGCTTTTCTCTTAGGAGTATTTCTGTGCCTTAGTGTCACCAGCCTCCCACAGAGGAACTGTCCGCTTCTCTGATCCCCTTGTCTTTTCCAGCTCACGTGTCCCCCCAGCAGCCTGTCTACATCGCTGTGGAAGCCATGACCCTGACTGCTGAGATGTTGGGGTCTTTAAATTGGCTGAGATCCAGTTGTTCAGGGATGAAGAGAAAATTGCACCCCAGAAACTCCTCCAAATCCCATACCATAAAGAGGTCACAATCCAGCTGTCGAAGGTGGCCATGTTGAACGCTGGGGAACGCAGCTGTGAATACTGGTGTGGTGAGAATGGAGCAGAGATGAGGGGTCTGGAGCACATAAGCTACAAGGAGAAGCTGAGAGATTTGGGCTTATTAAGTCTGCAGAAGAGAAGAGTGCGGGGGAATTTGGTAGCAGCCTTCAACTACTGTAAAGGGGGTTCCAAAGAGGCTGGACAGAGGCTTTTGCTGGGGTGGCAGATGACAGAATGAGGAGCAACAGTCTCAAGTGGCAGTGGGGGATGTCTAGGTTGGATATTAGGAGAAACTATTTCCCTAGGAGAGTGGAGAAGCACTGGGATGGGTTCCTTAGGGCAGCGGTGGAATCTCCACCCCTAGAAGTTTTTAAGTCCCAGGTTGACAAAGCCCTGGCTGGGATGATTGAGTTGGGGTTGGTCCTGCTTTGGGCAGAAGGCTGGACTCGATGACGCCTGAGATCTCTGCCAGCCCTGGGATTCTGTGATTCTATGATTCTTATTATTTCATTCATTTAGATAGTGAGAGAAGTCAGATGTTAAGAGAATGGAAATTGTTGTCAAACACCTTAGCTGCATCTAGACTGGCATGATTTTGTGCAAATACTTTTAACGGAAATGTTTTTCTGTTAAAAGTATTTGTGCAAGAGAGCATCTACACTGGCATGGATGCTTTTGCGCAAAAGCACATCTTTTGCCCAAAAGCATCCGTGCCAGTGTAGACGCTCTCTTGCGCAAGAAAGCTCCGATGGCCATTTTAGCCATTGGGCTTTCTTGTGCAAGAAATTAACGTTGCTGTCTACACTGGCCCTCTTGCGCAAGGATACTTATCCCTGAGCGGGAGCATCAGAGTATTTGTGCAAGAAGCACTGATTTTGTACAGTACAAGGTCAGTGTTCTTGCGTAAATACTCGCGGCCAGTGTAGACAGGTGCAAGATTTTGCCAGGAGTAATCTTGCCAGTCTAGACGCAGCCAGCTTGTGTTTGCATTTTATATCCCTCTATCGATATCTGTACTATTATCAATATCAAAAGAGACAGAGAAGCCTTGACGCTGACAAGTGTACTGTAAGCCTCTTTTTCATGCCTGGGTTACTGGGGAGCACGTCACGCTTACCTGGGTGCCTGATGTTTTTAACATAGAAGGAGACCCTGAGTAACTCAGGGGTGATGTTGGATAGTTGGGGATGCCCAGTCCAGCCTCTTGCTGAAGTCCCTTGCCCCTCAAAGAATATACAATGGGGATGCCTCCACCCACCTGGCCCCTGTGCACACTTACTGGTGTGCCTTGGGATCCTCCAGCCATCAACTTATTCCAGGAGTAATCCGGATCTAACTCCAAAGCAACAATAATAACTGACAGACATCGAACGGATTCAACTGGAAGTAACACACCTTTACTTAACCATTTAAAGAAACAGGCTTTAACAGATTAAAAGTGAACAAAATCAATAAACAAAGGACACAGAAATAAAGGAAACGTGTCCAACTGGCATTTACCCGGCCCACAAGTATCCCAACCCCGGCGTGTGCGCCCCTTGGGATTCACTTGCTGGCCTGGGCGCACTTGCAGGTCTGCAGCTGGTGTGGAGACAGTCCTGTGCAGATTCGGTGTGTCAGTCCAAGCTGAGCCGCCAGCTACAAAATCCCTCTGCCTCTGGAGCAGGTCCTTGTCAGCCACAGGGACAGCCAGAGTCTCTCCTCTCCAGGGACCATCACCAACAGCCCCTGAAGCAGCCTGCTAGATCCGAGCCTCAGCAGGCTCCAGAGCCAGCAGCAGCTCCGGGACTGGAAAAAGGCTCCACACCACCAATCTGGATCCTATCTCCAAAATGGAGCCCAGCAACCCTCTGCCTGCACAGCCTAGGAGAGCCACAGTTTCCTCCTTTATCCCAAAGGCTCATGGAACTTGCAGCAGAAAGGATCCTTCCAGTAGAAGTCTGAGGCTCCTATACTAAGAGGACTATAGTGTGGACAGGCAAGAAATGCCGCTTGGAAGGACACTAAGACTCCCAACTCTGCACAGAATTTCAGTTTTTGTTTTCCCATCTGCAGATGTGTTCTACATTCACTCCCTGGGGTGGCAAAATAATTCATCTAATTTCCAAGCTGTAATTGACAATGGAAGAGCCTAGTCAATGGGATGAGAATGTCATTGGATTCAGCAGGTGTGGAAAATATCCAGAACTTCAGACTCTGGGTACTTATGTCCCTGTACGGAACAGTGAAGTGGAGCACATTACTAAAATGCAGGGCTGATATGAAAGATAAAAGCTGAGAAAATAGGAGAGCAACAGGCAGAAAGTGAGAAATGAAAAAAGAGACAAGGTGATGTAAGGTCAATTTGGAGTAATCCTCTTTTCAATGAGTCAAATGGGCCAGGTGTAATACATCAGTTCACCTCTATTTTACTGTACACCAAAATTTGTCCTGTCACACTCCAGGCCTGTGTCTCAAATCAACCAGTTTCATAACAGCTTTTCTCAGGGACTGACGGACCTCCTTGTTTCTCAGGCAGTAGATGACAGGGTTGAGCAAGGGTATTAGCACTGTGATCAAGACAGACAAAATTTTGTGCAGGATCGCAGGAGGGTTGGACAGTGGAACCACATAGATTGTAAATCCACTCACATAGTAAACTGTAACAACAGTGAGGTGGGAGGAGCAGGTGGAAAAGGCCTTTTGTCTCCCAGTGCTGGAAGGGATTCTCAGGATGGTAGCAATGATACAAATGTAGGTTGCCAGGGTAAACAGAAAGACCCCAATAGTCACTATGACAGAGAAAAAAAATGTCAGCCATTGCAAAGCCTGGGTCTCGCCACAGAACCCACCATCAGATGCAAAATCACAAAAGAAATGGTCAAACACTTTGGAACCACAGTATGTTAAATGCAGAATGAAAATTTGCAGCATGATGCAGTAGGAAATGCCATATATCCAAGACCCAGCCACCATGTGGCCACACACCCGGCCATTCATCAGAGTAGAGTAACGGAGGGGATGGCAGATCGCTAGATACCGATCATAACACATGGCCGTGAGCAGCAGCCATTCTGCATTGGACAGGATAATATAGAAGTGAAATTGCACAAAACAGTTCTGAAGAGAAATGGTTCTGTCCCCAGTCACGAGACTGGCCAGCAGCCTGGGTAGGGTGGTGGAGACGTACCAGATTTCTACAGCGGACAAGTTGGCCACGAAATAATACATGGGGGTGTGAAGGTGCCGATCAGCCACCACTAGCGCAACGATGAGGAAGTTCCCAGCCACAGCCGCAATGTAGATCACTAGAAACAGCAGGAAGAGGAGGGGCTGCAGTTCAGGGCCGTTCCCAAACCCGACAAGGATCAATTCCATGATGGGTGTTTGGTTTCTTCCTTTCATAATATGTGTCTAGAAACAGAAAAGCATCAGAGATGCATGGGGCCCATGCAGACAGGTTGTGCTTTTGGCAACTTAGCAAGAAATTTGGGGTCAGAAATCTCATACCACTGCATCTCTCCACTTGAAAATTCAAGTCAGTAAGCAGAGGAAGACCTATCGAGCTTCCAATAAATTTGAACCAAAGGAATTGCATCTCCATGAATTACAGAAATACCCACCCAAGCGCTTTCAACACTCAGGGGTTTGAAGTATCTTCATCATGTCAGAGTCATTTCAGCCAATGTTGAGGACATACAACAAGTCAATAGTTTGGAAATGGGGGATATTTAAAGCTCAAACATGGGTATGTCCACCTTATACCTGGGAAGTGTCACTCCCAGCTGGAGTAACATGTCCATGCTTTGATCAAGTTACCATCATCAGTGGAGCAATGAGAACAGGGCAGCAGAGTCAGTGGCTGGCGATACACACCTGTGTCGTACATGGGATCTCAGATGGGTGCGGACAGTCAGTCTGTGCGGCCGAAGCTATGTTGCAAGTTTTAGCATCCGAGCTCAATCAAGGATAGTACGTGTAGATCTGGGGGAGGAGGGACAGGGTATTACCCTTTTGAGATTGAGCAGAGATAAACCCCTTAAGGGAAATCCAAACCCCAAGCTTTGGTATCCAGGTCTAGCCAGTATCCGCTGTTGCAGCATAATCAAAGAAACCAACCAATTGAAAGATGCAGCTGAGAAACAGACAAGGACACAAAAACCCTTACTCTGAACACACACCATGGGTTGCTACCTGATCTCAGATAACCACGGGTCAATTGCATCAGGTTCGTGCGTGTTTATATAGGAAGATCAGAGAGCTGTTTTCTAAGAGGAAAAAAATTGAATGCTCCCAGTTTGAAAGATTATAAAGATTCTTGGCTAAAGCTCCCCGGTCAGTCTGATCTCTAGGCTTGGGACTCCAAACAAAGGCCAAGCGAAGAAAAATTCAATCACCTTGTAGACATCAGCTCTGAGTTTTAAAGGCACCTAAGGAATTTAGGCACCGATTTCCTTACAGTGTGTAAGAAAGTCGGCCCCCAATGGCCAAATGTGCACTCACATTTCAGATCTTTATTGAAAAAGCGATGGGCTCTTCTTTCTGAAAGGGAGGTTGTGTTCCTGCTAAGCAATACACACACTTGGTGTCTCACACATGCACACAGACTTAGTGTATTTTACAAACACACTGTCTCCACAAACACACTCCTACACTCTCCACATGTGCAAGCACACACACACGCTCTCTTTCACACTCACCTCCCAACACACACTTTTGACTTCCTGTAAGGCCCATATGTTCTTTGTAAATTTATTCTTCCTGTAGTTTCTTAACTGGTCGACACAATTCATCATTTTGTTTCTCACTCTCGTACTTCCATTTAATTCTTTGAGTACGGAATGCTACAACACCTGACACGTCCTGGATGGAGTAATTATCACTATGACAATTTTTAAAATAGATATTATTTCCTGCGGTTGGGGCTTCTGCCAGGTATGCAGACATGTTACCTTGATATTCCTGCACGTAATGAAATTTATTCTCTACTTGGATTAGACAAATCCAGGGACATTGATGAGAGAGAAAGGGCTGTACGTGAAGAATCGGAAAGGCAGAGGTGGATTGCTGTCCCATGAAACACACCTCCACTTTGCTACTGGGCATTCTGAGGCTGGGGAGGGGAGATTCAGGTCCTAGCACAGATCAGATGTGGAGAAAATAACTGCTGCCTTCGCCCTGCAAAGGACCTGTCCCAAAAAACCTGCACTTAGTGACTGAGCGTCTTTCCCTGAGCTACAAAGGGCTCATGATTATAAGATGCAAGATGTGCTGTACAGTACGGTTTGGCCTCTAGACCACATTAAACCATTTGGCCTTTAAAACCATTATTACCTACTAGCAGCCTAATCACGTACACAGCAGGGGACTGGCTGCAGAAGGGAAGTTGACTGGCGGGGAAGTACGGATCTGTTGATGTGCACAAAGCAGCCCAACAGATACCAGGCTCCCTTTTGTTATGTTGAAACCTGGACAGTGTTACAGGGAGGGTGATGAATTGTACAAGAAATCGCTGCGCCCAGTCGGTTCATTGTAAAATATGGTCAAAGAGATCACATGACCAGTGCCAGTCACATCGTTCGCTATAACCCAGTAACAATACGGCACAAAAGGAAGGGAAAGAGCGACAGGGGATGAATCAGTTGACATGTCCCTGTTCTGTTCATCCCCTCAGAAGCACCTGACATTGGCCAGTGTTGGGAGAAAGGGCAATGGGGCAGATGGACTTTAGGTCTGGCCCAGCCTGGCCATTCTTATTTTCCAAATCCAGTGCTCTTCCTTAGGAAGGTTTTCCTGAAGCTCATCTGGGCTGGGTTGGCCCCCAAGGTCCTACCTGAAGCTGGGGATCCACTGAGCCTCTGAGCCACCAGTCTGGGACCCAGTCGCACTGTGCTGCTGTGGCCAGCTGCAGACAACACCCAACTCCTACACTTCTCCAGCGTTCAGACAATAGAGACTCACCCATCTGCTGGTGGGTGCAGGGCTCCCTGACCAACCCCCGGATGAGGGAAGCTACAGCCAAGGTAACCACCAAACAGTAGATTGACGTGGTTATCAATGACAACAAAGCAGATTATCAGCAACTAACGAGACACAAACTCTGCAGAACACACGGGGCACAGTCTGGAGGAAGGAGCAGATTCTCACCCGGAGAGATGGTACCAGCCCTCTGGCAGTTTCTCAAGGCACAATTTGCCTTTGCTTTGCAGCTTGGGGTGCTCAGGTTTGCAGACAGTGAGTGAGATGCCTTTCACCTGAGTCCAGCCCTTCCCCCAGGTCAGTCTGTCTTCCTCAGCTCCTTCCCAGCATCCTCTTGTGTGAGGAGTGAAAACGGCTGATTTCACCCCCTGCTTTATATAGCTCTGGCAAAGGGGGGGATCGTTTGTTTAAAAATTGCTCCCCCGACCAGGCTGTGGAAAAACAATATTGGAAGAGGGAGCCCAGAGTCATGTGGTCTGATCCCCTGCCCTTGTGCACAACTGATAATTGTGGTCTCTCTGGTGCATTCCAAGGAAGGTTCTTCCTCTGGGAGTTCGGCTTCTCTTGAGGCCTCTTTCTTTCCCCAATATCTCATTACAGGGCTCAGCGATCTGTCTGCACTGAAAGCATCATCGCCCATGGGGGTACCACTGTGTAAATACATTGGGAATTAAGATACATGCTCCTTATTCGTACTGAGAGAGACAAAAATTAGGCAGGAATACAAACCAGGTTAATCACAGTCAGCAAATTATAACCGTTCCAATGGCACCTTAAATATCCCATCAGACACTGAGGAAAACCAGCTCCTGTTCACACTGGGGGTTTCCATGTTTTCCATCAATTTTTCTGTTTAAAGAAATTGGATTTCAATAAAAAGACCATTTTGTGTGGGCTTCTCAGAAAGGTTTCAGAGTGTCATGGCAGAGCAGAGTCCAGTGTAGTCCAGAAATCCGGGGAGATAATCAAGCTCAATGATCAATGTTTATGGCTCAATGTGTAGTTGGCAGCTGATCTCAAGGGGGTGCTCTAGAGGTTGGTCCTGGAGCTGGTTTTACTGAAGAGCTTCATTCATGGACTGTATGAGGGGATGGTTTGCACCCTCAACAAGTTCACAGAGGACACTGAGCTGTGGGGAGAGGTTGATACATTGGAGGAGAGGGGGTCTTTAGACAAACTGGAGGATTGGACCAGAAGAAATCTGATGAGGTTCCAGAAGGACAAATGCAGAGTCCTACCCTGAATAGGATGAATCTACAGTGCGGGGGCTGACTGACTAAGAAGCAATTCATCAGAAAAGGACCAGGGGATTACTGTGGATGAGAAGGTATGAAAAGACCTAATCAGGACGGGCCACTATTAACATCAAATCTAAGCACTGGACATTAGAGCCCACTCTATTAGCATCATTTACCTTGGATACAGTAATTGATAATATATTCCCCTATTTTTTTCTTTTTTTCCCCTCCCCATAAGAACATAAGAATGGCCATACTGGGTCAGACCTAAGGTCCATCTAGCCCAGTATCCTGGCTGACAACAGTGGCCAATACCAGATGACCCAGAGGGAAGGATCACAAAAGGTAATCCTCACGTGATCCCTCCCTTGACACCCATTTCCAGACAGAAGCTAGGGAAACCATTCCTACCCATCCTTGTTAATAGCCATTGATGGACCTAACCTCCATGAATCTATCTAGCTCTTTTTCTGAATTCTTTTAAAGTCCTAGCCTTTACCACATCCTCAGGCAAGGAGTTCCAGAGATTGACTGTGCACTCTGTGAAGAAAAATGTCCTTTTTTAAAAAAAACCCTGCAGACTATTAATTTCATTTGGTGACCCCTAGTTCTCTTCAATATCTTAATCAACTATATAAATATTGGCATAGAGAGTACGCTTTTTAAGTTTGCAGATGATACCAAACTGAGAGTGGTTGCAACTGCTTTGGAGAACAGGGTCATAATACAAAATGATCTGGACAAACTGGAGAAATGATCTGAGGTAAATAAGATGAAGGTTAATAAGGACAAATGCAAAGTGCTCCACTTAGGAAGGAACAATCTGTTTCACACATAGGCTAGGTCTAGACTGGCCCCCTTTTACGCAAAAGGCATGCAAAGGAGGCCAGTCGGAATTGCAAATGCAGCGGGGATTTACATTTTCCCTGCTCCATTTGCATGAACATGGCTGCCGCTTTTTTCCGTTTCGGAGCTTTGACTGAGAAAAGCGCCAGTCTAGACAGGGCTCTTGCAGAAAATAAAGCCTTTTCCGCAAGATCTCTTATTCCTTCTTTTAAAAGGAATGTTGCTCTCAGGCTGCCTCACGTTAAACACTGGTCGTTACTAATATCTTATCAAGTAAAGTTGCATTCATAACCTTCCTTTATATATATAAAACCACCTTCTAATCCATTACAGTGCACGTCCTTTCCTGTCAGTTGCTTTCTGGACGTCCTCCTGATACTCCCCAGGGTAACTCCCCTCATCTCTGGGTCTGTTTTAGTTCTGAAGCCTATGGAGAGCTCTGCGGGATCTGAACCCAGAGCACACACCAGGGACATGGATGTCAGGCATGATGAGAAGCAATCAAATGCCACGGGGGCTGGAGCAGAAGAGGGGACATGAATGGCCTCAGTCTTGTGCCCAGGTCTGAGATGCAGCTGCCTGTCTGGGATGGGGCAGCCTCAGAACAGCCACACAGGGATGCTGCACTGGGTTTGTTCAGGCAGGGGGAGGGCTGAGAACTGGTCACCCTTTTCCCCATCACCCCAATCACTGCACTGAATCACAAATATGTAGGGCTCAGAGGGCTCTCAAGAAGCCATCTAGACTGGTCTCTCTGCTGAGCCAGGATTCCTTAAACCTAGACCTTCCCAACAGGTGTCTGTCCAACTCATTGCTAAACTTTTCAGTGATGGAGAATCCCAGCATCCCTAGATCATCTGCTCCACAGCTTACCTATCCTTAGTTCAAAACTATTTCTTATCTTACCTAACCCTCCTGGGGGACAGATTGAATCCTTCCCATCTTCTCCTACATTCACTAGACATGCAGGACACTTGATCACGCAGAACACTTTATCCTGTTTAACATCATGCCAGAGGATGACCCTTTCCACATAGGCCAGTGGTGGGCAACCCGCAGCTCACAATTCGCATGCTGCTCCTCAAAGAAAAAATTACAACTCCCGCACCTGCACCCACGGCTCGCGGCTCTGAAAGGGGAAGTGTGTTTCTGTCTACACCGGGTGTGGGTGCAGACTTCAAAATAGCTCCCTTCAAAATGGCCACCTTCAAAGGGCAATGCCTGCTCTGCTCTTAAAAGGGCTGCCTTTTCTTTAACAGCTTTTATCCCCCGTCTCTTTGTGCTGTATCCACCACTATTTTGGCTTTTGGTCTCTAACGGGTTGGCCACCACTGGCATAGGCCATGTTATCTGAATTTCTGATCATTTTGGTTGTTTTTATCTGGACTCTTGACAGTTTGTCCACATCTTTCTAAAAATTTGATGCTCAGACCAGGACAGGCGGCCGCAGCTGAAACCTCACTGGTGCGAAATTGAGAGGGGTCGTTATCTCAACTGCTCTATGTGCGACACTCCTGTTCACACAATCCAGAGGGTATTCGGTTGTCTCATGCCAGCAGGGTGCTGTTGTCTGAAAGGGCATTTCTCCTGCACTGAGGCTCTTTTTCTGCAGTATGGCTGCTGTGCCAGTTACACAGACCGGGGTAAAGCTGCCTTTAACTTTTCCTTCCTCAGTGGAGCACCTCACACCTCCCTGCATTGCCCCTTCCTGATTTCAGGGCAATTCTCCAATTATTTTTCTGATCACTTCACTCCTGTATGATCCACTCCATTATCCAAATATTGAGTGTCCATGCATCCCTCCCCGCATTGTTTCTCTGTCCTCCCCCACCAGGGCTCAGGAATCACCTACACACACACAGACGTATCGACCTTGTATGCTCATAAAACCCAGTTGAGAACCAGAGTCCAGCTTGGTGGAGAGGCACATGAGCTGTACAGGTAGCCCTAGAAATAAGACAGAGACATACTCATTCTGTTGCTCTGCAGCTTCTTCGTCTCCTCCAAGCATCTGTCTCCTTCACCCTGTACCCCAGCAGCCCTTGTACGGCATGTGGCAAAGGGCACACCAATTTCATTATTGTCAAGGTATTTAACCAACCAGAACCTTGTGAGGCATCAAAGGAAAACCAGGGATCTCCTGGCCATGAATACAACTGTGTGATGTATGCACAGGTCACTCAGAAAGAGTGCTGGCAGGTGATAAACAAGCCGGCCCTACACAAGAGTGTGAGGATTTATTTATTTGTCTGGATCAAACTAACTGGCAGATCACAAACATGGGATGCCTTGTGTGAAACTGGCAGGCTGGATGCCAGCCCTTTCCTGGGCTTCAGAGATGAGCTCAGAGATGCCCACCTCAGAGCTGGAGACTAAACCAAGTCACCTGGCTGTTAGTTTTGATCAATACTGGTATTAGGGTTACAAGAATGTCTTTAATGTTGAGACTGTAGATAAAAGGGCTTGGGTGTTGTCCCTGGTCTGAGGCCCAGAGACAGAACTCTAAAACCCTTAGCAAATCAGACTGCAGAGAGCAGGCTGCAAATTGATGTTAGATGCTTACACAAATTGGGAGCAGCTAAGTGGAGGTTTAGAGAATCCCACTGGGACCAAATTCTAGGATTTATACACTTATAGTTGCTAGAAGCCAGAGTCCATTTGGTGTATCAACCCCCCTCTTCCCCTCCCCGCATTTCAAAATCTCACCAGGTTCTATTCTGCACCTTCTAGCCCTAAGTCTTTGGCAATAAAGGACCAGGGCTCTAATCCCAGCTCTGTGACTGTTTTCACCATCTGTGTTGGAACTCTGCTTCTCCTCCATGAGCAGCAGGAATTGGTGACAATGGTTCAATTCCTCAGTGTTCTCCATTTGACTGTCGTATTGGTATCACATTGTGCTGTGAAGTTAGAGAGTGAGCAATGGCCCAGATTTTCTTCTCAGTAATGCCGGTGTAAATAAAGAGCAATTCCATTTACTCCAGAGAATTTCTGTTATCAGAACGGGGGCTCAGATTCTCTGTGATAGAAATCACCTGGGTTCAGACATAGCCCTGGTGTAAGAGTAATGAAAAGAGAGGAGTTACTACGGAGAACAATTTGGTCCATGCTGTTGAAAACTCTCTACAACTTCCTTTTTATATTTCAGAACATGCAACCAAGGTTGCTGTTAATGAATCCCCAAAGGTCCTCTTTGCAAACCGTCCACCCCAGTGGGATATATTCTTCAAGACACAGTTTAGAGTCATTCAGGAGTTCTTGGGTTGTGTTTACACATCAGTGATTTAAATTCTGAATTCCCCAGTTGTTGCAAACAGGCGAGCGCAAGGGGCTTGGAACACTCAGCCGGGCTTTTCACTGACATGAATCCAGGGGCTGTTGCTTCAGTCTAAGTATCATACACTTTGGCCCATTTCCTAGGGGACACATGCTCCAGGCCTAAGCAATAGATGCAGCACAAAAACTTCTCATGTTGTTTGATCTGTTGCTCATCTTTGCTTTGTTTATCCCTCTGTAACCTTAGATTGGGTAGGAGTGAATACACCTGGGTAGCTCCCACTTGGAAGACGCTTTCATTGGAGTTAAGTGGTTGGGAAGGGCCTGTTCATGTTAATGAGTCATTAGGGGAATGAATAGGCCTGAGGAGAAGTTTATCTTCCAACACGTTAGACTGCCAGAGACACTCCAGATAGCCTGTAAACAATGGTTGCTGTGACTTTCCCGGAGCAGAGAACCAGGACAAATGATGTTGGACTCCATCTTCGGACTTCTGTATTTTGCCACACACTAATGTGGGAATCAAGTTTGAAAATAAAGGCTTCCCTAAGCTTATATAAGGCAGGGAGTGATCTTGTCCGTTTATTTTTGATCCCCACACAAGAGGACTCAAGAAAACAGCAGGGAAACACAGAATGAGCTGGAGGAACGTGCTTGATGGGCAAAGATGATGCTTGACCAAGACTAAAGGACATTCCAGCGTGTGTCTGGAAACCTGAGACTCCTGAGCTGCAAAGCCAATAGTACCTGTGCCTTGCAAACTTGCCCACCTACCGGCTTCCTCCGTCACGGTGAGGAAATGCTCATTCACAGTCAATGTAACCAGCCTGTTGTACTTAATTTCTAGTTTTGCTTATTACTGGTAAATTGCTTTGCTCTCTTAGATAGCCTTTATTATCACTTAAATTAACCTTTAGTAATTAATGAACTAATTTGTATAGTAATCGAATGCCCCTTTAAACTGAAGTGTTTGGGGAGAAAACTACCGCTTATTTAGTAGATGAGCACTTATTTCTCTCCACATTCACTCAATTCACTCAGCAATTCACTCAAACTGATCAGTGATTTGATCCCTTAATGGGCCCTCTGTGTTGGTGCCTGGTTTTCAAGATTTCAGTGATTCTGTCACACATTTATATCACACTGATGCCCATGTATCATTGCCATTCCTAGTGTAAATCTAGTCTCTGTGGGCACAAAATACTTCTGTGGAAGAACAGGTTAACAGATAAGATACACTGGAAGTGTAGAGAGGAAAATCAAGGAAGTCCCATTCTTGCTGACACCTTTGCATTATTTGCAGGGACGGGCTACTTCTATGTAAACAGATCTCTTCATAAACTGCTCATTAAATTTGGAGGAATAAACTGTCACCATCTCTCAAATTTTGTCTCCTGTCTCTACATCTCTCCCATTTTACATTGTTCTCCTGGAACTTTCTCCCTTCTGGATGAAAAAAAAAATAGATTATTTTTTCTCTTGTTTATTTCACTTATATTTCTTTAGATGGCTTTGGTTTCGGATCTCAGGTCTGCTTCCATAAATCCACATAAACCTGATTCCACATAATACCTGCAATTTTCTGAGACCAGGGTCATGGCCTCTTTATGATGGGGTTTCTTCTGTCTTTGTTTCTCAGCTGCATCTTTCAAATGGTCTAATTAATCTTATTTTCATCTGCTGTGATAGCGGATAGCTGGACAGACGTTCAGCAAACTGTGGCCTCATTGATGTTTTTGTTTTTGTCTTATGTGGTATATCTGTGTTCAACATAGAAAAGGGTAATTCCCTGCTCCCTTAAAGCCACACAAACAACCTTTGATTGAGCCTTGTGTTAAAAATAGTGTAACATTGGCAGCAGAGACTAGTTGTCCCAACCCAATTCCATCTGAGAGCCAAGGTACGTACACAAGTGTATATCCCAAACCACTGGCTCTGCTGCTCTGTACTCATTGCTAATTTTACCTTGCTCCTTTGATCAAAGCTCGTGCATGTTACCCTGGCTGGGAATGACACCGCGCAGCTGCAGGGCAGATGTACCCATGTTTGAACTTTAAATATCCTTCCTTTCTATTGACTTTTGTTATGTCCTACACATTGGCTGCAATGACACTGCCATGATGAAGATACTCCAGAATCCCTAAAGACTTTATTTAATGTTCAAGAGGGTATCAGGCAGTTAGGTGGGCACCGTTTTTAAAGTAATGTATGTAACCAGTGGGACATTACTCCCCCCCCCAAGACTGGCATGTAGCTGACTGGACATACTTCTCTGCTTCACCCTACCTCTCTTAGTTACAATTTATGTTAACTCCTTTATCATGCCTTTGGTATGTTAACCCATATTAT
>JANRFK010006695.1:338072-350898 GCA_030068395.1 Apalone spinifera
TTTCCATTTTTTATATGACTCCTTTTTTATTTTTAGATCTTGCAAGATCTCGTGTAAAGGATAACCCTGTATTCAAGGATTCTGATGATTCAAATGGGCCTTGTCTAAGGCACTAAGGGTACGTCTACACTAGCCCCCTAGTTCAAACTAGGGAGGCTAATGAGGGAGACTGAAATTGCTAATGAAGTTCGGGATTTAAATATCCCATACTTGAGTAGGATAATCCCAGCCAGTCGCCGTTTTGGAAACTGACTAGCCCAAAATAACTTCCTGCATCTACATGCAGCAGAGAAGCGGGATTCTGAGATAAACCGCTTAGTTTGAATTAATCGTTACTCCTCATGGAATCCATTTTCTCCAAAACTCTTCCTAAATCCTAAAGAGCTAGACCCACCGAGTTTGCGAGGCAGCTTCCTCCTTTGCTAACTGAAAATGAGGATGGGTTTGGTTGTGCCATGTGGTTGGGATGGGATCATTTTCCATAATATGAAAAGAGAAAGGGCTGGTAGGACGGACAGTGATACTGCAGCATGACTGCTGGGGGCAGTGAGTGTGGGGGAGGGGAGGTGGCCACAGCAGCCACAGGGTGTCCAGCTGGGGCCTGGGCTTTTCACATTGCTATCCACGTTGCTGTCCCACATAGTGCTGGATGTGGGGGGAGACTCCCTGTCAATCAGCCCCCCTGTTACAGTGCCCAAACCCATTCCAAGTAGTGCAGCTTAGACTCCCAGAAAATGCCGGGGATGGAAACTTTGTGCTTCTCCCCCCAGAAGGGGATCTCAGGACAGGGAACCAAAGGCCTGGTACCCTCTGAACAACCTGTAGGTGTGTGTGTGTGTGTGTGTGTGTGTGTGTGTGTGCGTGTGCGTGTGCGTGCTGCAGGTCAGTACTGGCCCATGGAGCCTTGAACCACTTCCCTTGCAAAACCAGCTAGAGGGGGTGGCAGCTCCACCCCAAAGCTGGCCTGCAGGGTGCTTCCCCAACCAGACATGATAGAGTTGGAGGGGGGGAGGAGCTGGAGCCTGGGGCTGGTCCTCAGGTTCCTGGATATCCCCTGCCCATTCCCCAACAAATTGGAGGTTGGATCCAGCCAGTGCTGCCCCAGCCCCTCCGCTGGGAGGAGCTGCCATCTGAGGAGCCCAGCCACAGCCAACATGAGGAGTTGCTAGTTTGGGAGTGCAGCACCATCCTCCCCACTGTGGATGGCACCAGTAAGCACCATGGAACTTGAGCCCCCTGCTCTGAGTCCTACACTTACCCCCCTCCCATGAGACCCTCACACTTTTCTCTTTCTGCCCTCAACCCACCAGCTCCCTGCCCTGAGCCCATCACACCTCCCATCTTCCCTTCCTTGAAGCCCTCCTCACCCCCAAACCATCACGGCAGCCACCACACCAACCCCTGCTCTGAGCCCCTCAACATCCCCACTTCCCTGCTCTGAACTTCCAAGCTCCTGCTCTGACTCCTGAACCTCTCACATCTTCCCTGAGCACCCCCTGCCCTAAGCCTCCCACCCGTTGCCCTGACCGTAGTTTACACCAGGTGAGTGACGGTATAAACCCAAACCATTCCCATAGAGTGACTCCTAATTTACACCACGAGTGAGAAAAAATTCAGCTACAGCCCCTGTGTCAGTACAAATAAGGCCCAGGCCCCAAAAGGATTGGGGACACTTTTAATTCACACAGGTTTCCTTAATTTGAAGTCCAGGAACTAGATCTCTCTGGTGAATTTTGATGTGAAAACTTGGGCGCGGCAAAATCTTTTATTGGCCCCAGCTCTTTGTCAGCTCTGTCAGCTGCAGCCATGGGCTGCCCTGTACCACTAGGAACTAGGCCAAAGGGTCCAGTTTTGCAGCACTGGGAGAGCAGTGACAGCCCCTGGATTCAGATCAGGGAAAAGCCCAGGGGTCAGTTTGCTCGCATGTTTGAAACAGCTGGGGAATTAGATATTTAAATAACTCATATAGAGCACAATCCTAGAATTCCTTGATGGACTCTAAACTGTGTCCTCACTAATATAGCCCCCTGGGAATAGAGGGTTTGTAATTAAGACCTCTGGGTATTCATTAATAGCAACACTGATTGGGCATGTCCTCTGGAATTTTACAAGGCAGTGGCAGTGTGTATTGAATAGCGCGGTTCAATTTGTTCCCTGCTGTAACTCCTCTCATTTCCCTGGGCTTACACCAGGGGTGTGCCTGCACCACTGAGCTGATCACTGAGATACTGAAACAGGTTCTGATATCAGTGGAGTAAATGAAATCACTTCATATTTACATTAGTGTAAATGGGATGAGAATCAGGGCCATTGGGCACAAGAGTTTTCAGCATCTCGGCAGAATGGGTGACACAAATACTCCCGGCAAAAGGAGAACAAGGGAGAATTGCTACATATCACGCTTCAATAGATTAGTAAGACATAATTTCCCTTTATAGAAACCATGTTCATTTTTGCCCAACAAGTTATAATCTTCTATGAGTCTGACAATTTTCAACTATTGTTTCAACTAATTTGCCCGGTACTGACGTTTGACTTACTGGTCTGTAATTGCCAGGATCATGTCTAGAGCCCTTTTTAAATACTGGCATTACATCAGGTATCTTTCAGCCACTGGGTACCGAAGCTAATTTAAAGGATAGGTTACAAACCATAGTAAATACTTCTGCAATTAACATTTGAGTTCTTTCAGAAGCAGGGAGGCACCAGAAATAAATAGACCACACTAGGTACCAAAATCCGAGAATCTGGTCCCAATAGGATTCCCTAAACCTCCAGTTAACATCACCTGACTTACGTAGGCCTCTAAACTCAACCTGCAGCCTACTTTGTCCAGGGAAATTCACTAGGACTCTTTGGTTTCTATCTCTAGGCATGTGCAGCCCAGCCCTAGGAAAGGAATCCAGACACACAGATCCCAAATTTCTTCAGACTAACTCACCTGAGGGGCCCAATGGGGCAGGTGAGCTCACACTAAAAATTGGGATGGAAGGGGGACTCCATTCTCACATTTAGCCAAGTAGCCAGGGTGCTGAGATGGGAAGTCAGACAAGGCTCGTTCCAATTTCCCCTCTGTTGGAGGGTGGGAAGGGCGCTGCATAATCTGGTGTGTGGAGCTTCTCCTGTCTCTTCAGTTAAATCTCTTCCATGCTGAATAACTAGTGGAATAATCCAGTAAGGAAAAGAGGCAATATAAGAATGACTCCACTGCCTACTAGTTACAGGGCTCCACTTCTTCCTGGGAGGACTGTAGAAATAAAAAAGCAAAATGCCCCAAAATTAAAATTTCTGTTTCGTAACTGGTTTTGTTCATAACTCCTAGAATTAATCTGAAAAACTGAGAAACATGATTGCAGAGTTGTGCCAGTCCTTACTTTAGAAACCCAGATGTCTAAGACAGATGTTGGAGTCATTGTGAATAGTTCTCTAAAAACATCCACTCAGTGTGCAGCGGCAGTCAAAAAGGCAAACAGAATCTTAGGAATAATTTTAAAGGGGATAGAGAATAAGACAGAGAACATCTTACTGCCTCTAATTAAGACCACGGTATGCCCACATCCTGAATGCTTGTACAGATGTGGTCACCTCATCTCAAAAAAGATCTATTGACATTGGAAATAGTACAGAAAAAGGCAACAAAAATGATGAGGGGCTTGGAATGGGTGCAAAATCACAAATGAAATGATCAAATTCTTTGGGACCACAGTATATTAATTGCAAAATTAACATTTCTAGCATGATACTGTACGAAATGGCGATTATCCAGGCCTATACCACCATGTGGCAGCAAACCCTGCCATTCATCAGAGCAGGCTAAAGGAGGGGATGGCAGATTACTAGGTACCGGTCAATACACATGGACATGAGCAAGTGACATTCTGTAGTGGAAAGGATAATACAGAAATGGAATTGCACGTAATAGTTCTGTAGAGAAATGATTCTGTCCCCAGTCGCTAAACAGCCAATCCACTTGGGCAAGGAGGTGGAAACGGAGCAGATTTCCACAGCAGATAAATTGGCTACAAAATAGTACATGGGGGCGTGAAGGTGCCGATCAGCCAACAATAGCACAAGGATGAGGAGATTCCCAGCCACAGCCACCAGGTAGATCACTAAGAACAGCAGGAAGAGGAGGGGCTGCAGTTCAGAGCCGTTCTCAAATCCTACGAGGATCAGTTCTACAATTGGCGATTTATTTCCTCCTTCTGCATTCTCAGTAATTCGAATCTGGAAACACAAAAGCATCAGATATTCCGTGAGCACTTGCAGACAGGTTGTGCTGTTTGCTGCCTGGCCAAAAACCTGTGTTTTGTAGCCACATGCTGCTGTGTCTCTTCTCTGAAAAACTTAACTTGTAAATATCCAGAGGAGGACTCATTTCAATTAGAGGCAGAGCTTCCAATATAGGGGAGCCAAGAACATTTCATGTAAATTGTTGTTATTCCTCAGACTTGCTGAGGAACAAACCCAGGCAAAGGCTGGGCTGGAGCAGGATTGCTTTGGGGTTGTTTATTGCTCCAGAGTATTAAGATTCTCACTCATACTCACATTCTCGCGGGCAGTTTGGAGGCAGGCTGCAAGTGTGGTGCAGATTACTTTTGAGTTTGCAGGTGATTGGCGTGCTGGCCAAGGGTCAGCCTCCCGGAGATTCAGCCATCCTGCTACTTGGGATATCACCTCAGATCTGCAGGAGTCTTTACTTCCTTCAGTCTAGTCCCAGCTGTCTGCTGTGATGTTACATTTTGTCCAAGAGAGAGGGATTTTCTGGCCACTTCTCAGTTAATGTATCTGCTTGCAGGGGCTTTGCCTTTTTGGATGGGTTGGGTATTTCTCATTCATACCTCAACACATTCCACAGGTTACATATATATTCATAATCCATAAGGTTACATAGGTAAAATTCAGCTTTATGGACTTAAGTAACCAGAAACCTACCATAAACTGGATTACCTAACATACTCAAAGGACCTAATGTAAATAATATAGGTTAACATACCAAAGGCCTGTTAAAGGAGTTAACATAAATTGTAACTAAGAGAGGTAGGGTGAAGGGAAAAAGGGAAAGCAGAGAAGTATGTCCGGATGGTTAGATGCCAGTTTTGGAGGGACGGGTCATGTCTGACTGACTATATAAATGACTTTACAGATGTTTCCCATGTAACTGCTTGAAGCCCTCTGGAATATTAAATATAGTCTTTTAGGTTGGGATTCTGGAGTATCTTCATCATGGCAATGTCATTTCAGCCAATGTCCAGGATACAACAAAAGTCAACAAAAAGGAAGAATATTTAAAGTTCAAACATGGGTACATCTTCCCTGCAGCTGGGAGGTGTCATTCCCAGCTGGAGTAACATGGACTAGTTTGATCAACTGAGCAAGGTAAAATTAACAATGAGTACAGAGCAGCAGAACCAGTGGTTTGGGACACACACCTGTGTACGTACCTTGGAACTCATATGGAATTTGGTTGGGGCAGTTAATCTGTTTTGCCAACATTACACTATTTTTAACACAAGGCTCAATCAAAGGTTGTCTGTGTGGCTCTACTACTAACGCAAAAGTGTCAGCGCCAATGGGCCTTTCTTGATTTTCCTCTCTGCACTTCCAATATATCTTATCTGTGAACCTCTTCGTCCACAGATGTATTTTGTGCCCACAGACACTAGGTCCACACCAGGAATGGCAATGATACACAGGCATGGGTGCCACATAAATGTATGACAGAAACACTAAAATCTATAAAAACAGGCACCAACACAGAGGGCCCATTAAGGAATCTCTCCTGCAGGAGGATGAGGTACAAAAGGGGAGCAGGGATGGACAGCAAGGGCAGGGAGACTTTGGGAGCAAACATTTGTACTATGAGAAATAACAGTCAGATAGGAGATGAGGGTGGTTGTTTTTGGAGAATTTATTGAAAGGATTATTAGGGGTAGGCATTCCTTGCTTGCTACGCTCATTAATCAGAAAGAAACCATTCTGATGCGTAGCAAGAGAGGTAAACATGCTAGGAGACTGGACTGGCTTACAGGGGAAATCCTTGGTGAACTTAAACACAAAAAGGAAGTTTACAAAAAGTGGAAACGTGGACAAATGACCAGGGAGGGGTTTTCAATGTATAGCTCGAGAATGCTGGGGGGTTATTCTGATCTGGATGAGGGGATGGATTGCACCCTAAGCAAGTTTGCAGATGATACTAAGCTAGAGGGAGAGGTAGAAACTCCTGAGGGCAGAGATAAGGTCCAGAGTGACTTAGACAGATTGGAGGATTGGGCCACAAGAAATCTGATGAAGTTCAACAAGGACAAGTGCAGAGTCCTGCACTTGGGACGGAAGAATCCCAAGCATAGTTACAAGCGGGGGACCAACCAGCTAAGTAGTAGTTCTGCAGGAAAGGACCTGGGGATTCCAGTGGATGAGAAACTGGATATGAGTAAACAGGGTGTCCTTGTAGCCAAGAAGGCTAATGGCATATTAGGCTGCATTAGGAGGAGCATTGACAGAAGATCCAGAGATGTCATTATTCCGCTTTATTCGGCTCTGGTGAGGCCACATCTGGAGTATTATGTCCAGTTCTGGGTCCCCCACTTCAAAAAGGATGTGGACGCATTGGAGAGAGTCCAGCGGAAGGCAATCAAAATGATGAGGGGGCTGGAGCATATGACCTACGAGGAGAGGCTGAGGGAGTTGGGTCTGTTCAGTCTGCAGAAGCGAAGAGTGAGGGGGGATTTGATAGTTGGGATTGGTCCTGCCTAGAGCCCACCAGGAGCTCATGCCCCATTCCTCCCTCATATCCTTCCACTTACCCCTCATTAGCCCCCCTTCCTGATGTCAAATAAAAGACACATATGTTCAAAAACAGAAACTGGATTTATTGAACAAAACTGGGGGCGGGGATGAATCTCTGGGGAGACCGGGGTAGGGTGGCGGGAGAGGCAAAGGGAAAACTTGGAGGAGGGAACTGGAAGGGGGAAGCAAGGGGAAGGAGGGGGAGAGGAAGCTCAGGGCCCAGGATTGGGGGTCTCACCGGACCAACTTGATTTTCATGCAAACCTGCTCCTGGGTTCACATGTGGCCTTTGATGGCCAGGCTGACAGCTATCCTTCCATAGACAGCCGCATTCCTCCTTCTACTGTAGAGATCATGGAAATTGGGGTCCTCCCCAGCCAAGCTGAATAAGGTCCATGATCTCCACCCTGGACCAGTGATGTTATCGTGATATGATTATAATATAATTACTCATTTTTTGCAAGATGGGTCATGTGCGGTGTCACTGGAAAAGTTGTGATGTACTGAAAATGATTATCCAATGTAGCTGCACCTAGGTAACTTCCACAAGGGAAGACGCTTTCAGTCAACGCAACAGTTTGAGAAGAGCTTATTCAGAATAACGAGCCATTAGGGAAAATCTGAAGCTTATTTCCCACCTGCTGAGCCTTCCTGAGAATGCCCCAGAGAGCCTGTAACTAATGGCTGCTATGGACTCTACAGGTGACCAGACTGTGTGACTGGCCTCCGTTTTGGGAAGTCTGTGTTTTTCCATAAACAGTTCTGGGAATACATATTTGAAACAAAAGGTTCCCACCCCTCACCTATGCTACAGCTAGGTGATCTCTCCAGTTCCTCTCCACTCCCCACATAAGAGGCCTCCTGGAAAGATCTAAGGAACAAAGACCTAACTGGGGGACGTGCTGGACCCAGGCTAAAATAATTTCTAGCCCATGTATTTGAACCCGAGAAATGAAAGCTGTAAAGCAAATGTGGCTATTGCCTTGAGAATCTGCCAGATGGCTGGTATCATCAATCAGGGTGAGAAACTGCTCGTTCCTACTCAGTCTCGCCATTATATTGTGCTTCTTTTTTTGTTTGTTTGTTTAGTTGCTGGTAATCAGCTTTGCTTTCTTTGCTCTCTGTGGTAATCATTTCAACTCTTATTTTTTGTAAAAAAAAAAACCCGTAAACAAGTGTCTAGGCCTTGGACAAGTGTGCATATCACTCTCCGTATCGTAGGAGAGGCGAACCGGGTTACACATTCAGACTGATTGGTGTTTCAAACAGGGCATGGCTGTAGAGATCTGAGGATCTAGCTGGGAGCTGATGTTTCTTTTCATGGTTGCTTCCTATTCTCGGTGCATGCAGTGGCTGGTCAGCATGTTTATGCCAGTGGGAATGTTCGAGGACATGTCAGATCTCGAGTGGGTCTACAGCTTGCTACAGGAGCAAGATGAGTGGGTCAAGGGGCTCAGTGCAACCCCAGTTCCAGGTAGCTCCCTGGGGGAACTTAGCACAGGCAGGTTGGGTTACAGCAAAGGATGCCCAAGGAAAAGCAAGACTCTTAGATTTAGAACTTACAACTCAGATCAAAGGTCCATCCAGCCTAGTTTCTGGTCTTCCAACAGTGACCAATGGCAGGTGTTTCATGTGGAATGAATGGAACAGGCGATCATCGAGTGATCCATCTCCTGTCTCCCAGTCCCTTTGTCCTGTACCATAATAATAGTGGTTTGTGGCAATATACTTGACTGGCATTGGTTATTTGGCCCTTTGAATATATTTGACATTAAACCCAAGTGAGAGAAGCAGTTTACTATGCAATTCATTAACACTAAGCAACATTGTATGGGGTTGCAATATAATGAAAGAGAGAACGGCATCTGTTAGACCGATTTGTGTACGTCTTTAGAACAATACCCACGAGTCAACTTTCCATCACCAACCTGCCACCTACTGGATAAGTTGTCACCCTGTTAGCAGATACAAAATCAGAGCCAAACCATTCTTCATTTCACTATTGCTTATATGGTCCAGCATTTTGCATCTTATAAACATGAACCAGCCAGAAAGTGCTTAGGGGTTCCTTAACCCCTTGACTACAAGGCATTTTGTGACAGGCTCCATATGGGACAAAAGTAACAATTATTTTCTCCGCCTCTGATATGAGCCAGTATCCACGTCCCCTCTGCACAGTCTCAAAACAAAATGTTAGAAGACATCTATCCACTTCCACCTGTCACACCACACATGCATCATGAGTTCGCTACCACTAATGTTCCCTTTAATTTATTTCCATCTATGTGCAGATTGAATTTGGTCGTGTTATGGAGCTCATCTGTAGTTCTGCACCACTATTAGACACAATAACAACAAAAATTCCCAACAGATGTATATTTTAGAGAAAAACAACAAATGATCTGGTAGCATTTTAGAGTGTTCGTCTGTCTCTGTGACTGTCTGTCTGTTCAAGAACTCTTCCTAAATGCTAAGTGCTAGGACCACCAAGTTTGTTGTGCAGCTTCCTCCTATCATATCTTTAAGGGAGGTACGGGTGTGATTGTGCCAGGAAAATGGGATGTGCCTGGAATGGGATTGCTTCTATAAACCATGCAGAAAAGAGGCAGAATCACTAGGCAGGCGAAAGGAGTTGGCTGGGGATACTGCTCCAGCCTCCGAGTTCCCATCTGTGACTATTCCAAACCTGAGCCTTCCAGCCCCAGGCACCCTTCAGGACAGCAGGGAGGGGCAACTGAAGCTCCCCCCAGATTCATAAGAAGATGTTGCTGATTATTCCCCTTTGTCAGGGAGTGAGAGGAAAGTGCCCAGTTTGCTGCATTCCTCACTATGGTTGAGGAGCACAAAAACAGACAAACCTTGACCTGCCTCATATTTTTTCCTTTTGTTTTACTCCTCAATGTCCTCTCAGAGCCCAATAAGCAGGGAAATGTTGGTAATGCTACCAGACAATAATGATCTCCTATGGCCTAGAAAATTCTCTGGTTAGGAGCCAGTCAGGTCCCAAAGATGCCAGACTAGAGAGGTTCGCCCTGTAGTAGAAGAGAGAGGGAAATCTAACGGAAGCACTATAATCTTATGGCAGAACATCTGAAGGCAGGGCTAAGGAGTGGGTGCAACTGGCAATGGATGATGAGTGAGAAGGGAAAAGGCAGCACCATTGAAATGAAATAATCTGAAAGAAAATGATTATTGGTTCAATCCAGGGAGAAAGTGTAGGAACATAGATGGGCTTGAACAAAACATGGCTAAGAAAGAGCAATCTCTCCAATTTAGAACGTAAAAACCAGCCATATCACCTGAGACCAAACGTCCATCTTGCCCAGTATTCTGTCTTCCGACAGTGACCAAAGCCAGCTGCTTCATACGGAAAGAAGAGAACAAGAGACAATCAAATGACCTATTTTCTATGACCTTGTCTCATGTTCTGCCAAACAGTGACTAGGAACTCCATCCCTGCCCATCCTGGATAATAGCCTTTGATGGACCTAACCTTCATGAAGTTATCTAGTGTATTGACTCATATTGTGTGTGTTTTATTTTTCACAGAGTGAGTTTTATTGCTCACAAACATTTTGGAAATCAAATAATGGTCTCTCTTCTATGTATTTTTATAGATTTCCATTTTTCTTTTGTAACGTTTATCACTGTACCATTACACAGTGAACCAGTATCAATGAACCATGGCCACTGCTGACGTAGAGACAGTTTACATGGGTGAACAATGAATCAGAGGGAGAAGAGATCAGAAGGCAGAATATGGAAAGAAGCACGTAGGGGGAAAGCAAGGCTCTAATACCTTTTTTATAACAGCAAGGATCTGCTATTTCTATTTACATATATTTGTATTTTATTGCTCACAACACTTGAAGAAATAAAGAGTCTCTCTTTTTGTCTCTCTATCAGTATTTTTATCTTATTCTGTATTTATAAATCTATTTGGGTATGTCTACATAGCAAAGTTATTTTGATATAACAGCAGTTATTTCAAAATAACTTTCCTAGCGTCTACACACCCATTCTGTTATTTTGAAATTAATTTGAAATAGCAGAGGGCTTCTTTCGAAATTGGTAAACCTCATTCCACGAGGAATAGTGTCAATTTCGAAATTGCTATTTCGAAATAAGCACTGTGTAGATGCTTATTTTGAAATAGGGGTCTTCCAGCCCTTCCCAGGGTGCCCTGCTGGCTGCTCTGGACACAAGGCAACTTCTGAACTGATGCACTGCTGGAACTGGTTCCAACCAGCCTTAAATGCAATTCAACATCCACTCAGTGTGGACGCGCTATTTTGAAATAGAAAAATGCTATTTCAAAATGCATTTTGTGTGTAGCTGCGTTATTTAGAAATAAGATATTTCGAAATAACGCTGTAATGTAGACATACCCTTCCTTTTTTTTCTACAGATTTTCATTGGATGCTGCAATCAACCTTCTGGGGTTCAATTTAGTGGGTCTAGTGAAGACCTGCTAAATTGAACTGAGGGGTTGCCCCCAATTGGTGCTTGTACTCCTGCTCCACATGAGGAGTAAGGAAAACCAATAGGAGCATGTGTTTCCATTGACCTCCCGCTGTGTGGATGGTGATTTAAAATACGTTGACTCAGTCATGCAGTAATTTACAAAAGCTGCAAGGGGGAGCCGAGTTAGTCTGTAACTAGAACATCTTAAAAAAATAGTGAATGGTCTAGCAGCACCTTAAAGACTAATAAAACGTGTAGATGGTATCAAAAGCTTTCACAGGTATAACCGACTTCTTCAAATGAATGGAATATTAAAAGTCCAGTTCCAAAATAAATAGGGGTTGGGGGGGGGGAGAAGGAAGGGGAAAAATAGTAGTGAATTAGAGTGTTCATGTTACATGAAGCCAATAGAGAAGGTGCAAATTGCTCTTAAGTACCCGCTGTTTGGTGGTTAAGTTATTAGGATATGGAAGGTAGTGTGCTAGCCTGGTGATGGGTCCCAAACTTGTAAATGAATTTAAGTTCTAACACTTCCCTGTGTATTTGGCTTGTGGAACAGGCCTGGAACAACACAGTGACTTTGAAATCCATGAATGAATGCTCGGGCAGGTTAACATGTTCTCCAACAGGTTTCTGTGTGTTGCCTTTTTGGATATCTGATTTGTGTCCGTAAATTCTTTCCCATGGAGACTGTCCAGTTTGACCAATATACACAGCAAAGGGACATTGCAGCCAGAGTTGCGTATCTTAGGTCAACCTTCCACTCCAGTGTGGACCAGACCTTGATGAAATCCATATGAATGTGGTTCAGCTTATCTTGGCATACTTGAAATAATCTCACAGCCAGTGGTGTGTGTTTGGGGGCCCTTTGTGTGTATCTCTCAGCTTCATTTCTCAAATGATTCACATTTTCTCTGAATCTGCTGGGACAGAGGACAGCTGGAGAGACCTTCATACAAACCACAGCCTCTTTGGTATTTCGGTATTGTCCTACGGGGCATGTCTATACTGCATCTGGGCAGAGCAATTCCTTGCTCCGGTACACTTACACGCACTAACTTCGATTGAACTTTCAGGCTAAAAATAGCAGTGTAGCCTCAGTAGCATAGACTAACTGCCCCTAGAATAATCTCATCTGAGATCCTAGATATGTATACATGTGGCTGTCTCAAGTCACTGTCTGTGCTGCCAGGTTCTCACTTCTAATTTTATGCTGCTTGATCAAGCCTAGTGCGTGTTGGTCTCTCAAAGCTGGGAATTACACGTCCCGGCTGCTGAGAAGATGGCTAAACTCTAAATATCTTTCATTGCTAATCTAATGACTTTTGTCAGGTCTTCCACATTTTCCTGATCTGACGCTGATATGAGGAAGATGTTTAAAATCCCAGGCTGAACGTCTTTTTTTAAAGTTAAAAAAAGTTTAAGGGAGTTAGATGGGACATTTCTGTCATTCAATAAGGTTCCATGCTCTTGGTTCACCTGCTTTGGAAGTTCTTAATGATATGAGTCTTCCTCTGTTTATGGACAACATCATTTTTCCAGTAGAGAGATGTTGTGGTGTGAGGTTTGTGCC
>JANRFK010006695.1:369064-381005 GCA_030068395.1 Apalone spinifera
GGGGGACAGATAAGCAGTGAGGGGGAGGGGTGCATGGACACTCAATATTTGGATAATGGAGTGGATCATACAGCTATGACATCAGAGATAATAAGGAGAGAGGAGGGCAGGATTTAAGTGATGAGAAAAACAAGTGGAGAATTGCCCTGAAATCAGGATGGGGAATGCAGGGAGGTGTGAGGTGCACCACTGTGGAAGGAAAAATTAAAGGCAGCTCTACCCCATTTGGTGTAACTGGCTCAACAGCTGCACTGCAGCAAAAGAGCCTCAGTGCAGAACAAACGGCCTTTGAGCCAACAGCCCCTTGGTGCCATGGGAGATTCTAACACCCCTCTGGGTTGTGTGAACTGGATATCGTACATTGGGCAGTTGAGATACTGACCCCTCTCTATTTGGCACCGGTGAGGTCCTCCATCCAGGACATGTCAGGTGTTTTGGAACTCATTATTCAAAGAATTATGAGAAACACAATAATAAATGGCATTGGCCAGTTAAGAAATTATGGTAAGCAAACCTTGGAAGGCACGAGAACACCACAAGTATGTGTTGGGAGGTGAGTGTGAAAGAGACTCTGCGTGTGTGTGTGTGTGTGTGTGTGTGTATGTAAGAGAGAGAGAGAGAGGAGAGTGTGTGTGTGTGTTTTGGGGGGAAAGTGTGTTTGCGAGTCCAACACACAAAGTGTGTGTGCATGTGTGAGGCATCGAGTGTGTGTGTAGCCTAGTGGGAAGACAATCTCCCACTGGGGGAAAAGAGCCTCTTGCTCTATCAGCAGAGACCTGAAATGTGGGTGCTTCATAGGCTACCAGGTGCCCAACTCTCTTTCACAGTGTCACAGTTTATGCCTAAATCCCTTAAGTTCCTTTAAAACTCACAGCTGATGTCAACAAGGTGTTTGATTTTTTCTTTATGTGGCCTGCGTGTTGGGTGCCAGGCCTAAAGATCAGACTGACCGGAGAGCTTTAGTCAAAAATCTTTGAAATCTTTCAAACTGGGAGCATTTAAAAGTTTTCCTCATAAAAGCAGCTCTCAGTTCTGCCAATATAAACACACACAAACCTGATGCAATTGACCTTAGGGTACCTGAGGTCAGGTAACAGCCCACGGGGTGTGTTCAGGGCAGAGCTTTTGTGTCCTTCTCTGTTTCTCTGCTGCATCTTTCAAAGGGTGGGTTTGTTGCTTTGAATCTGCTGCCCCAGCAGATACTGGCTGGACTTTCAAATGAAATCTTGGGGGTTTGTTTTTCCTCCCATGGGAATATCTGTGCTCAATCTCAACAGGTAATTCCCTGTCCCCTTCCACCAGAGCTACACACACAACAACTTCTCAGTGAGCTCTGGTGCTAACAACAGCACGTGGCCTAGGCAGCACAGACCAGCGGCCCAGCCCTAGCCCATCTGAGTGTTGAAGGCACTTGGGTGGGTATTTCTGTAAATCATGAAGATGCAATTCGCTTGGTTCCCATTTATTGGCAGCTCGACCTTGCAATGAATCGAGTCTTCCTGCTTATTGACTTCAATTTTCAAGTGGAGAGATGCCTTGATAGGAGGTTACTGACCTCATTTTTCTGGCCAGGTAGCCAACAGCACAACCTGTCAACATGGGCTCCATGCATCTCTGATGCTTTTCTGTTCTAGACACTTATAATGGAAGGAAAAAACCAAACACTCATCGTGGAATTGATCCTTGTCGGGTTTGGGAATGACCCTGAACTGCAGCCCCTCCTCTTCCTGCTGTTTCTAGTGATCTACATTGTGACTGTGGCTGGGAACCTCCTCATCATTGTGCTGGTGATTCCTGATCAGCACCTCCACACCCCTATGTACTACTTTGTAGCCAACTTGTCTGCTGTGGAGATCTGCTACGTCTCCACCACCCTGCCCAGACTGCTGGCCAGTCTTGCACCTGGGGACAAAACCATTTCTCTTCAGAACTGTATTGTTCAATTTCACTTCTATATTATCCTGTCCAATGCAGAATGTCTGCTGCTCACGGTCATGTGTATCGGTCGGTATCTAGCAATCAGCCATCCCCTCCATTATGATGCTCTGATGAATGGCAGGGTTTGTGGCTACCTGGTGGCAGGATACTGGATATTTGGCATTTCCTACAGCATCATACTACACATTTTCATTTTGCAATTAACATACTGTGGTTCCAAAGAATTTGACCATTTCTTTTGTGATTTTGCATCTGAATTTGGGTTCTGTGGCAAGACCCAGACTCTAAGAGAGCTAACATTTTTTCTGACTGCCATATCGACTATTGGAGTCTACTTGATTACCCTGGCAACCTACATTTGTATCATCGCCAACATCCTGAGAATTCCTTCCAGCACCAGGAGACAAAAGGCCTTTTCCACCTGCTCCTCCCACCTCATTCTGCTTACCATTTACTATGTGAGCAGATTGACAATCTATCTGGTTCCATTGGCCAACTGCCTTCCAATCGTGCACAAAATATTGTCTGTTTCAATCACAATCCTGATACCTTTGCTCAACCGTCTTATCTACTGCTTGAGAAACAAGGAGGTCCATCAGGCCCTGAGAAAAGCTGGCATGAAACTGTTTGATTTCAGACACAGGCAGAGAGTGTGAAAGGAGAAATTTTGGTGTACAGCAAAACAAAGAAGAACTGATGTATTCTCTTACACCTGGCCCATTGGACTTATTGAGAAGAGGTTTACTCCAAACTAACCTTACTTCGCCTTGTCTCTTGTTTGATTTCTTGCTTTCTGCCTGTAGTTCCCCTACTTTTTAAACTTTTCTGTTTCATAGCAGCCGTGTGTTTTAGTGACATGCTCCATTTCACTGATCTGTACAGGGACACAAGTGCCCAGATTCTGCAGGGGAAATATTTTGCTGCCATGCTGAGTGAATGTAGAACACATCTGCAGATGGAAAATAAACGAAGTTCCATGGAGGGTTAGGAGTCTAAGTGTTCCTCCAAGTAGCATTTTCTGCCTATCCATACACTAGTCAGAGGCAAAGCACCTCTGTCTCCGCCAGTACTGACAGCCCCATGAATATTGGTACAAAGATATAAAATGCAAACCGAAGACATTAAGCAAAAATCTCCATGCTCATAAGATCTGATTTCTCTCACTATCAAAATAAAAGAGAAACAAATGAAATAATAAGAATAATAGAATTACAGAATAGATGTCAGGATGATTTAAGTTTCCCATGAGAACCAGAGCCTGAGAACTGGAAGCTTCTTTCAGTTTTCCGAAGAAAGCCTCATCTACCTCATCCACCTGATCCAGCGGTCAACAGCAGACACCAACCACAACATCACTCCTCTTGCTTGCACCTCTAAATTTAAGCCATAGATTCTAAATACTGGCGCTCCAAGCAATCATACTGCTGTCTCACATACAATGCAACTCCTCCTCCTTTGCTCCCCCACCTGTTCTTCCTGAACTGTTTAAACCCTTCCATGACAGTGCTCCAATCATGTGAGACATCCCAACAAGTCTCCGTTATTCCAATCAAATCATAGTTCTTTGACAGGGCCTGGGCTTCTAATTCCTCCTGTTTGTTTCCCAGCCTTCTTGCATTTGTATACAAACATGTTAGATACAAACAGCTTAGATAACCAGTTGATTGCCCTACCTTTTCCATTCAAATCAGGAGTCCTGCTTGGTTGCTCGTTCCTACTTGTGTTTCTTACTTTTATCTGACTTCCTCACATAACCCAGGGTTTTAGTCAAGATCCCCTAACGAACCTAGTTTAAAGCCCTCCTCACTAGGTTTTCAAGCCTGCCCGTGAAGATGCTCTTTCCTCTCTTGGTTAGGTGGATCCCATCTCTTCCTAAAAATCCTTGTGCCCAGAACAGAGTCTCATGGTCAAAGAAACCAAAGCCCTCTCTCTGATACCACCTGCGCAACCATGCATTTACAATGTGGACACAAAAACAAATGGATATAAACTGGCTACCAGGAAGTTTAAATTCGAAATTAGACGAAGGTTTCTAACTATCAGAGGAGTGAAGTTCTGGAACAGCCTTCCAAGGGAAGTAGTGGGGGCAAAAGACCAATCAGGCTTCAAGATTAAGCTAGATGGGTTTATGAAGGGAATGGTTTGATGGGATAACATGATCCCGGCAACTAATTGACCTTTCACTATTGGTGGTAAATAGGTCAATGGTGGGATGATAGGAGTTACTATAGAGAACTTTTTCCTGGGTGTCTGGCTGGTGAGCCTTGCCCACATGCCCAGGGTTCAGCTGATCGCCATATATGGGGTCAGGAAGGAATTTTCCTCCAGGGTAGATTGGCAGAGGCCCTGGAGGTTTTTGCCTTCCTCTGTAGCATGGGGCATGGGTCACTTGCGGGAGGATTCTCTGTATCTTGGGGTCTTGAAACCATCATTTGAGGACTTCAATATCTGAGATATAGGTGAAAGGATTATTCTAGTAGGGGGTGGGTGAGATTCTGTGGCCTGCATTGTGCAGGGGGTCAGACTAGATGATCATGGTGGTCCCTTCTGACCTTAAAGTCGTCTATGAGTCTATAAATGCCACGGGGGCTTGAAGAGCAACAGTAACATGAATAGGTTCACAGACCTCAGTCTTGTGCCCAGGTCTGAGATGCAGCTGCCTGTTTGTGGTGGGGCAGCCTGAGATCAGCCCCACAGGGATGCTGCAGTGGGTTTGTTCACGCAGAGTGGGGGCTGAGAACGGGTCTCTCCTTTCCCCATCACCCAATCACTGCACTGAATCACAGAAATGCAGGGCTGGAAGAGCTCTCAAGAAACATCTAGACTGGTCTCACTTCTGAGGTAGGATTCCTTAAACCTAGACCTTCTGAACAGGTGTCCGTCCAACTCATCACACAAATTTCCAGTGATGGAGATTCCCAGAATCCCTAGGTCACATGCTCCAGAGCTTAGCTATCCATAGTTAGAAACGGTTCCTTCATATCTTACCTAACCCTCCTGTGGGACAGATTGAATCCTTCCCATCTTCTCCTACATTCACTGGACACACAGAACAATTGATCACTGTCCTGTTTAACATCGCCCCAGAGGATACCTATCATGCCCTCAACTTTCTGGTCTTCTAACTGAAATGTCCCTCTCAATCGCCCTTTCTGCATAGGCCAGAGATGGCCAACCTGTGGCTCGTGAGCTGTATGCAGCTTTTCAATGAAAAAATTGTGGCTCCTGCAAATGCATCCACAGCGCATGCCTCTGAAAGGGGCAGCGTGTTTCTGTCCACACTGGATGCTGGTGCAGACTTCAAAATGGCCACCTTCAAAATGGCAGCCTTAAAAGGGCAATGCCTGCTCTGCTCTTAAAAGGGATGCCTTTTTTTTTTTTTTTGGCTGAACAACTTTTTTCCCTCAGCTCTTTGCGCTGTATCCACCGCTATTTTGGCTCTTTGTCTGTAACGGGTTGGCTACCCCTGGCATAGGCCATGGTTTCTAAATTCTTTATCATTGTGGTTGTTTTTATCTGGACTCTTGGTATTTTGTCCACAGCTTTCTCAACTGTCTTACGTGTGACACTCCTGTTCACACAGCCCAGAAAGGTGTTAGGCTCTCTCATGGCAGCAAGGTGCTGTTTACTCAAAGGTCATTTGTGCTGCACTGAGGCTCTTTTTCTGCAGTATGGCTGCTGTGCCAGTTACACCGATGGGAGTACAGCTGCCTTTAATTTTTCCTTCCTCAGTGGTGCACCTCACACCTCCCTGCGTTGCCCTTTACTGATTTCAGGGCAATTCTGCACTTGTTTTTCTGATCACTTCATTCCTGTCCCCCTCCATCCTTGCTATCTCCGATGTCATAGCTGTATGCTCCACTCCATCATCCAAATATTGAGTGTCCATGCACCCCTCCCCCTCACTGCTTATCTGTCCCCCCCACCAGGGCTCAGGAGTCACTTACGCACACACATAGATGTATTGGCCTTGGAGGCTCATAAAACCCCAGTCGAGAACCAGAGCCAGCCTTGGTGGAGAGGCATGTGAGCTGTACAAGTAGGCCCAGAAGGCAGCTAAATAAGACAGAGACATACTCATTCTGTTCCTCTGCAGCTTCTTCCCCTCCTCCAAGCATCTGTCTCTTTTACCCTGTGCCCCATCAGCCCTCATACGGCATGTGGCAAAGGGCACACCCACGTCACTGTTGTCAGGATATTTAGCCAACCATCAGCTTGTGAGGCATCAAAGGAAAACCGGGGACCTTGTGGCCATGAATACCACTGCATGATGAATGCACAGGTCACTCAGAAAGAGTGCTGGAAATACGTAATGATGGCAGGTGATAAACAAGCCGGCCCTGCCCAAAGGAGTGAGGATTTATGTATTTGTCTGGATCAAAGGAACTGGCAGATCAGACACAGGATGGCTTGTGTAACACTGGCAGGTTTGATGCCGGCCCTTTCCTGGGCTTCAGGAGTTCAGAGCTGCCAGCCTCACAGCTGGAGACTAAACCAGGTCAACAGGGTGATAGATTTGCTCCACATTACTATTAGGGTTACAAGAATGTCTTAGATGTTGAGACTGTAGATAAAAAGGCTTGGGTGTTGCTCCTGATCTGAGGCCCAAAGACAGAAACCTAAAACCCATAGCAAATCAGACTGCAGAGAGCAGGCTGCAAATTGAGGTTAGATGCTTACAGAATTTGGGAGCAGCTGAGTGGAGGTTTAAAGAAACCTACTGGGAGCAGATTCTGGGATTTAGGCACCTATAGTTGCTAAAAAACAGAGTCCATTTGGTGTATTCATCCCCCTGCTGCATTTCAAAATCTCACTAGGTTCTTAGCTGTGCGTTCTAACCACAGTCTTTAGCGGTAACGGAGCAGAGCTCTAATCCCAGTTCCACATGAGTTTGTTTCCACCATCTGTAGAGTTTGGAGAGTGAGCAATGGCCCAGATTTTCATCTCAGTAATGCCGGTGTAAATAAAGATCAATTCCATTTACTCCAGTGCATTTCTGTTATCAGAACGGGGCTCAGATTCTCTGTATTAGAAATCACCTGGGATCAGACATAGCCCTGGTGTAACAGTAATGAAAAGAGAGGAGTTACTACAGAGAACAGTTGGGTCCATGCTGTGGGAACTCACTACAATTTCCTTTCTATTTCAAAACATGCAACCAAGGTTGCTGTTAATGAATCCCCAAAGATCCTCTTTGCAAACCCTCTGCCTCAGTGGGATATATTACTGAAGACACAGTTTAGAGTCCATCCTGGAATTCTTGGGTTGTGTTTACACATCAGTGATTTAAATTCTGAATTCCCCAGTTGTTGCCAACAGGCAAGCGCAAGGAGCATGGAACACTCAGCCGGGCTTTTCACTGACATGAATCCAGGGGCTTTTGCTTCAGTCTAAGTATCATAAAACGTGATGACACTTTGTCCCATTTCCTAGTGGACACGTGCTCCAGGCCTAAGCAAGAGGTGCAGCACAAAAACTTCTCATGTTATTTCATCTGCTGCTCATCATTGCTTTGTTCATCCTTCTGGAGCCTTAGATTGGGTAGGAGTGAATACACCTGGATAGCTCCCACTTGGCAAGACACTTTCATTGGAGATAGGCATTTGGGAAGGGCCTGTTCATGTTAATGAGTCATTAGGGGAATGAATAGGCCTGAGGAGAAGTTTATCTCCCAGCACATTAGGCTGCCAGAGACACTCTAGAGACACCTGTAAACAATGGTTGCAGTGACTCTCCCAGGAAGGGTACCAGGACAAATTATGTTTGACTCCATCATGGGACTTCTGTATTTTGCCACACACTGACGTGGGATTCAAGTTTGAAAACAAAGGGTTCCCTATCCTTATATAATCTCATCTGTTGATTTTTGATCTTCACAGAAGAAGAATCCTGGAAAAGGCAGGGAAACACAGAATGAGCTGGGGGAACGTGCTTGACCAAGACTAAAGGACATTCCAGCCTGTGTCTGGAAACCTGAGACTCCTGAGCTGCAAAACCAATGGCGCCTGTGCCTTGAGAGCCTGCCCGCCTGCTTGCTTCCTCCGTCAGGGTGAGGAAAATGCTCTTTGACGGTCAATGTAACCAGCCTGTTGTACTTAATTTCTAGTTTTGCTTATTTCCCGTAAACTGCTTCACTCTCTTAGATAGCCTTTATAGTCACTTAAATTAACCTTTATTAATTAATGAACTCATTTCCAGAGTAATCCAATGCTCTTTTAAAGTGAAGAGTCTGGGGAAAAAATTGCAGCTTCTTTAGTAGATGATCGCTTATTCCTCAAACTGATCAGCAATTAGACCAGAGCAGGGTTGTACAGCTCTGGAGTCCTAGACTTGGGAAATCATCTATGTTTAACAGTACAGATATCCACCTCCTCCTTTCCCATCCTACGTACCCAGCATATTCCCTGACACCAGCGTTCCCTTTACTTTATTGTTTTTCCATCTCTGTGTGGAGTGAATTTTGTTGAATACGCCCATACTGAGGTACCGTGTAGATATATGCCGCCAGGAGAAAAACAGCCCTGTCTGTAGTATCCATATTTGTCTGGATATTAACACAGAAATTTATACTCCACCCAAGACTGGTTCAGCATTTCAGAACTCACTCCCTAGAGAATTCCAATTGAGTGACGGAGAATATAATCCGAGGGTTTGGATGGGGGCCCAAAACCCCTATCAAATTAATTTCAGACACCCTTTTTAAGCAACCAGCTTTATTTAGGAATGCATTTTAGGGCAAAAAAATTTAGGATACTTTTAGGAAAAGTTTCTGCAACTTTTCAAACAAAAGGCAAGGCCTTTTGTACTACCTTACATGGTAATTACCTTTTTTTCACTGACCACTTACAGTTGCATGCATATACAGGTCATGCCCCTTTGCACCAAATTCCCTTCAATTATTATATGTCCCCTTACAGTCCCTTTGCAGGCCTTACAACAAGTTTAAACCAGTTTTACCTACCCCCCCCCCTTTGTTTACCTGAGTTTAAGCATGTACCTTTTTACAAAGACCAGACTTAATATCCAGGTCACACAGAGGTTATACTGAAACAAATTAAGTTTATCCTTTTTTTTTTGTACCACACCTAGTGCCCCCTTGGTGGTATTTATGAATTTTTTTATAAGCAGGGATATTGTTTTTAAATCATGATTTGTTTTTGCCTGTCCTACCCATGGAATGGTAGTTTTAGCTACTGCAAGGGCAGTTTGTTTTATTTAGTTTTATGCTTTTTTCCAAGATCCATTCCGCTTGTTTTTGATATGCCCTGGTGGCAAAGTGTTAACAATCCTTATAGCTGGTGCCACGAGACTGAGGTAACAAAACCCTGATGCATTTTGCGGAAGCCTTTTATAGGCAAATTTATCGCATATTTACCAATAATTGTACATGTTTCACGAGTTAGACTGATATATTATTATGGCTTGGTTTGCAAAGGTGGTGTTACCTTTCTTGCAAAGGTCCACTAAATGATAATTGGATGCACCCAGTTTGGTTGAACCACACAGTTTGGTTATTTTGTTTCAGTAATGCATTACTTACTAGTTCAGTTTTGTTTAACGGAAGGGCACCTATTGGGTATCCACTATGCACGCTTTGTGGTGCCCAGGCACACACCCAACAGTTAGTTTTGTTTGCAGCTTGTGCCATACCTTTTGCCAGCTGCAGAAAGGTATTAGTACGAATACCATTCCCCTTTGGAGCCAAATAAGGCCTATACAAAGGAGGAGCAAGAGTTTAGCCATTGTGCAGAGATTGTAATTTTTTTAGCACTTGCGCGGACAGCGGTTATAAGGAAGTTTGGAGGAAGGAAAACAGCTTTTAGAAAACCCACCGTTCTTTGACAATTAATAGGGTTAATGGCAAGGTCGGGTATAGATTTGTGTGAAATGTTAACGCGACTAGTAGGACCAGGAGGGATCTGGCCTGTAGTGAGAGCGTAGTGAATGAGGTCCCGGTTTTTGATTTTTGATGATGTATATTTCTTGTTCAGGAGAAGTGATTTAATTTTTTTCTTAGAAAGCGGTAGAAAGTTGGGGGGTTTTTTGGCTTTGGGCTGACAGGTTTAGTAGGAGGCGATATGTTGGGAGAGGCAAGTTTACACAACTTATGAGGGTTAATGGTGCGGCGCACGTGGCTTGCGTGTATTTAAGAATTTTGCTTGGCTACCTTCACGGCCGTATTGGTAGTTAGCAGGACCTGGAAGGGACCATTTCACCTTAGAGATAGGCAGGGGTTTTTTGGAATTTTTTTATTAAGATCCAATTTTCTGGCTGCACATTATGGCAAGGCACATTAGTTGGGACAGGTAAGGCTTTTGCAACCTGAGAAGAGAGACTGAAAGCAATTTTAGACAGATGTATACAGTATTGAAGTAGTTCCTCATAACATTCAGACAAGTGGGAAGGATTAATTTTTTCAGGAGGCTTAAATTCAAGTAAAATTAGTCTTCCAAATAGAATTTTATGAGGGGTGATACCATGTTTGCGGTTTGGGGTATTTTGGATATGCATGAGCCCCAGGGGCAATGCCTGCAGCCACTTTAATTTACTGTTAGAGATAATTTTGCTTAACCTTTTTTTGATATCGAGGGGTTTTTTTTAACATGCCCTGAACTTTGGGGATGATATGGGGTATGGAACCGTTGATCTATGTGGAGGGCTTTACACAGATTTTGCAGGATTTTGGCCGTGAAATGGGTTTTTGTATCCGAGTCAATTTTTAAAGGGATTTTGAATCTGGGACCCACTTTAGTAACTAATTTTTTTACCACAGTAGTGGCATCCGCTTGGCGGCAAGGGAAAGCTTTCACTCAACCACTGAACACACATACAATAACCAGACAATACTTGAATTCACAGGAAAGGGTTAACTTTATAAAGTCAATCTGCAAATCATAAAAATTGATGATTAAGTGAGGCTATTAATAAATTATCAACATACTGAACAAGCGTAGACTTTTTTGGCAAAGAAATTGAATTAAGGTCCCTTTTTAACAATTGTGAGAAAAGGGTAGGACTTTCAGCGTATCCTTGTGGAAGTCTGGTCCAAGTCAGCTGCTCCCCTTTATAGGAAAAAGCAAACAAAAACTGTGAATCCTTATCAATGGTAATGGAGAAGAAAGCTGAACATAAATCTATGACAGAGAAACACTTAGCACCTGCCGGGATAGAGGACAATATTGTAGCTGGATTAGGAACCACAGGAAATTTGGGGATAACAAACTGATTTACAGCTCTTAGGTCCTGCACAAATCTATATATCTGTCTCCTTTGATCATTAAATTTCCCCTCCTTTTTGACCAGAAGTATTGGGGTATTACACAGACTGTGTTCTTATGAGCACTCCTTGTTCCAACAGGGAGGAGATTACAGGCGCTATGCCCTCCTCTGCTTCCTGGGACAAGGGGTACTGAGACACTCGAGGGTAAGGTCGGCCGTGTTTATACCTGATCTTTACAGGCTCTGCTGTTAACAGTTTCCCAACTTTATTGGAGTGAGAAGCCCACAAAGACGTTGGTACCTGATCCAGCTCCACACTCTCCAGTTTGGAGTCTGGGTTTATACCTTGTCCGTCTGTTGTTAATATCATGAGGAAATTTGTTGCCTGATTATGGGGTATACGACAAAGACCCCTTCAGGGGAACAATAAATTGTAGCATTCAATTTACACAGCAGATCTCTACCCATCAAGTTTACAGGTGTACTGGGGGATAACAAAAAGGCATGTTCCTCCGTCAAAGGCCCAATGGTTAAGGAACATGGTTCACTAATTGCATGGGGTATAGTTATTCCCCCACCCCTACAGCATTTACTATTTCTCCAGGTCTGGCCAGACTGGGAGCTTCATCCTCTCGTATTGTGGAAAGAGAGGCACCAGTATTAATTAGAAATTCATGTTTGTTTCCATTAAGGGAAAATGAAACTAAAGCATCAGCTGTAGCAGAAAGAAAGACAGAAGGTAACAGAGAGCATTGCAATGGTTTATCAATAACCTCTTGGTATA
>JANRFK010006695.1:409771-422713 GCA_030068395.1 Apalone spinifera
CCTTTTTTATAAATGGGCACTAGATTTGCCCTTTTCCAGTCTTCTGGAATCTCTACTGTTTCCCATGATTTTCCAAAGATGATAGCTAGAGGCTGAGTTACCTCTTCTACGAGCTCCTTGAGTATTCTAGGATGCATTTCATAGGGCCCTGGTGACTTGCAGGCATCTAACTTTTTTAGATGAATTTTAACTTGTTCTTTTTTTATTTTATCTTCTAAACCTACCCCCTTCCCACTAGCATTCACTATGTTAGGCATTCCTTCAGACTTCTTGGTGAAGACCGAAACAAAGAAGTCATTAAGCCTCTCTGCCATTTCCAAGTTACCTCTTACTGTTTCTCCCTCTTCACTGACCAGTGGGCCTATGCTGTCCTTGGTTTTCCTCTCGCTTCTAATGTATTTATTAAAAAGTCTTCTTCTTTCCCTTTCTTCCCTCATTTCAAGAGGCATAAAGGATCTGTCGACAAAGGGTTCTGTTGTCGACAGATCCTCGTCTAGACTAGTTGCACTATACTGACAATCAGCTGATCAGCACAGCACGGCAGCCATTTTTAGTTTAATGAAGTGGGGATTATTTAAATCCCCGCTTTATTGCCTATGTCGGGTACTCTAATTTACACGGCTCTGTCGACAGAGCCATGTAATCTAGACATACACTGAATGACAGCCCCAGGTTGAAATGTTTCAGAGGGGGAGCCGTATTAGTCTGTATCTGAAAACAACAGAAAGTCTTGCAGCGCTGCTTGGTCTTATGAAGACTGGTGACCAGACCACCAGTTACTGAAATCCACTTGGGCCTGGTGAATTTCCATGGGAAAAGCGATACCATACAAATGATTCCCACTCTGGAGCCAAGTCCGTTTAATCGATAGGGAGCCATTAGCCCTGGAGCTTCAGCTGGTTTTGAAACTGCCTGGGGGGAGCAACCACCGTGCATCTCTCTCTGTTTCATTGAGAAAGAGAGTAAACGGGTGACCCTGGACTGGGTACATTTTTAGACAGAGAAAGGCGGCTATATTTGGGGTTTTGATCCCTTCTGGGGGTTGGTTTCCAGGGAGCTGTGTCTTCGAGGTGTATCCTCCCTGAGCTGAAGTGGTCCAGTGTCTGCTTTGCTCCACCGAGTGATGGTATCCCCGACCCTGGGCCATGTGTCAGGAGACAAGAACATTGGTCCTTGTAGGAGAGGGCGATGGGCTGGGGGGCAGAAAGCAGGCAGGAAGGCACCTGGGACAAGATCAGGACACTGGCCAGCAACCCAAGGGAACTTCTGGGAGCTCTGCCTGACACCCTCTCTCCCCCCTCCCGCCCAAGACTTTCAGGTAGTTGAAGGCTCCTATGAAAGCTCCTCTCATTTTTCTCTTCTGTAGCCTGAATTAGCCCAGTTCCCTCAGCCTCTCCTTGTAGGTCACATGCACCAGCCCCCTCATCATTTTTTTAACCCTCTGCTGGACTGTTTCCAATTTGTCCATTTCCTCTCTATCACGGGGGACCCAAAACTGGACACAATACTCCAGATGTGGCCTCACCAGTGCCAAATAGAGGGGAATAAGCACTTCCCAAGATCTACTGGCAATGCTGCACTTAAGGCACCCAAATATGCCATTAGCCTTATGACTCAAGGGTCCCCTGTTGACTCATATCTAGCTTCTCATCCACTGGAATCCCCAGGTCCTTTTCAGATGAATCACTGCTTAAACAGTTGGTCCCCAGAACTGTTGCTGTCCTTGGGATTAATCCATATTCAGTGTAGAACTCTGCACTTGTCGTTGGGGAACGTCATCAGATTTCTTCTAGTCCAATCCTCCCATTTATCTAAAGTTCCCCTCTCCTCCAGTGTATCAACCTCTCCTCACTGCTCAGTGTCCGCTGTGAACTTGCTGAGGATGCAAACCATCCCCTCATCCAGGTTGTGTCCAAGGTTTTGGGCCCTTCTTTATCACAGGGTCCTACATCTCATAGTCCAGAAATATACACAGCAATGAAATAGCCCCATGAACCCTCGCCTGCTGGCACAGCCGAACTGTAGTTAGCGTCTATGATGAGGTAACTGGCTCTGTGGATATGTGGAAGTCAGTGGATGTGATATCCCTTGACTTTAGCAAAGCGTTTGATACGGTCTCCTACAATGTTCTAGAAACAAGTTAAGGAAGCATGGATTGGAGAAATGTAAGCTGGATAGAAATGGATTGGAGAAAGGTAAGGTGGATAGAAAACTGGCTCGATTGTTGGGGACAACGAGTAGGGATCAATGGCTCTATGTCTGGTTGGTGGTTAGTTTCAAGTGGAATGCCCCACGAATCAGTTCTAGACCCTCTTCTGCCCAAGATTGAGGCATAAAGGATCGGTGGACAAAGCCTTTCTTTGTTGCCCGATCCCTGTCTTGACTGCCGCTTTTTGCCGACAAAGTGCTGACTCAGCAAAATGCGGCGGGCATTTTTTTACAAATGAAGTGGGGGATATTTAAGTCCCAGCTTCATTTGCAATGTCGGTATGTCTAATTTACAGATGTAGTCTAGACCTACCCTCTGTCATGAGCCCCACACAAACACAGACCCAACCCCATGCTCTGTTTCCTGCACCCCCATCCCGAGTCCAGACCATTCATTTCCCGAGACCTGACCCCTGCACCACCCACACTTCGGCCTCCTGCACTGAGCCGGGGACATTCGCTGGTGTGTAAATGTTAGGAAGCGTTGCCACGAGAACAGAGCCTTGGAGTAGCCAGTTGTTCATGACACAGGATGCACTGTCCACACGACCCAGCTCCAGCCACAGGAATCAGGCCTTTGGCCTGCTCCACAGCCAGTAAAATGTTTGGTATCCAGGAATCAGTCTAGTGCATTTCTGGGGTGGTTGTTAGCAGCAGAACTAGAACATGTGTCTCTTGAGCGCTGAGCACGGCCACATGGGACAGGAACTCCAGTGACACAGAGGAAAAGACACAGGCTCAGCTTGTTAGAGGGGATCCCAAAGTTAGTTAACATCCAGAGAGTTATCCAAGTCACTTCATTTAGACCCTTTGCTGATCCCACCGAACTTGAAGGAGGACGTGGTCTGTCACGACAACTCTCACAGGAACAGAGATTCCCCAGTTCCCATCATCAGGTGCTTTGAGATCAACAAATGGAAATTGCTGTCGGGGAGCTGGGGCTGAGATTGCTCCCCAGCCCCACGGTGGGTTGGGATGCCCACAGCCACTCAGGAGATGGGAAGGGCTGCCTGCGTCTCCATGGTGACAGAGAGGAGCGCTGGGTAATGTGTGGTCATGGAGCTCTCCTAGAACCTGGGTCACTCCAAGTCCAGTCCCCACAAGGCCCTGCACAGCTAGGGATCTTGCTCTTTGGAGGCCTCACTCCCTGCAGGCCTCATCTCTAAGCGCCACCCACAGAAGGGACTTTCAGCTGGTCAGAAGTCCCGGCTGGTTTTTCTGCAGCCAATTTCAGCTTTTTCTTGAAAATGGTTTTGTTTATCTGCAGCCACCACCCATCACGTGTGTCCTGAGGGTCGCTGGGCATGGCTCTTTTGGGCTGCACATGAAACACTTCGCAGTGGAGGCCTGAGGCTGGCTGGTTGGTTGCTGGGCAGCTGATGTTTATTGCTATTGTTTTGGGGTGTTCTATGCTCCGGGCTGACAGCCTGAACCCTCTTTGGGAAGCCCACACAAAACGGGCATTTCACTGAAAACCCAATTTCATTCAACAAAAAATGGATGGGAAACTATTGAAAAACCCACCGTGAACAATGGCTGACGTGACTTAAGACATTTCTACCAAGCAAGGCGAAGCCACATCTCGCCCGTACCAGCTGACTCAGACTGAAGTGTTATTGCTTCCACATCACCGGGCTGAGAACCCTTGTTCCAGCAATGAAATGGACCCATGAACCCATGTCTTCTGGCACAGGCTGTGGTTTTTCTTTCATGAAGAGATGTGGCTATAGGTAGTTTTGGAATCCATCCCAAGGTGTCTTGTCTTTCCACTGCAGCAGTAAAATCCCCCTTTGTAATCTGGGGTTTAGAGGCGCTCAGAGCTGAGCTAACCCTGCATCACCTTTACTTCCTAAATGCATCGATTGGAGGGTTGAGTTATGAGGTAACACTGATCACTGAACCAGTCTGACCCAGCCCACTCCCACTGGGGCCATAAGCTCCCACCACCCGACCGGCCAGTCCCTCCATGTGAGGGGAGCTCTGGTCTGGCCTGTCAGCTCCGGAGTTCACAGACAGAAGCAGGCTAATCGGTAAGGGTACCTGTAATATTCCTTCTTACCGGTACGCTGACTGGTTCCTCATACAACACCCCTACCCATTACTGAGAATTCATTATAGAAGAAATAAGAAGCATTTTTTGCAAGATTTGCTAAAGACACTGCTCATTTCCAGTGTCAATGGAAACATTAGGATCTGCTGAATTTGATTAGCCTATTTGTATTCCTGCCTCATTTTTGTCTCCCACAGTATGAGTAAGGAACATGTATCTTTATTCCCAATGTATTCACACAGCGGTACCCCACTGGGGAAGGTGATTTCAGTGCAGACAGATCACTGAGCCCTGTAATGAGACACCAGGGAGAACAACAGGCCTCAGGAGAAGCCCAAATCCCACATGAGGAACTTTCCTGAGACTGCTCCAGAGAGCCTTCAAATTACCTGTTGTTCTGATTCGACGAGGTCAGGGGATCCGACCACACGACTCTGGGCTCCCTCCTCCCATCTTGTTTTTCCACAGCCTGGTCCAGGGAGCAATTTTGAAACAAAGGATCCCCCCCCCTTTGCCGGAGCTATATAAGGCAGGGGGTGGAATCAGCCGTTTTCACTCCCCACACAAGAGGACGCCGGGAAGGAGCTGAGAAACACACACTGACCTGAGGGAAGGGCTGGACCGAGGCTGGATGTGTCTTACCCGCTGTCTGGAAACCTGAGAACCCCAAGCTGCAAAGCAACAGCAAATTGGGCCTTGAGACACTTTCAGGCGGCTGCTGTCATCACTAAGGGTGAGAATCCGCTCTTTCCGCCCGACTCTGCCCAGTGGGTTAGGCTGATTTTGTGTTTGGTTCATTTGCTGATTATCTGCTCTGACCGGTTTGCTGTCCCTGATCACCGCTCACATCGCCTGTTTGTAGTTAACGAGCTTGTGTGTAGTTTTCTGTAAACCAGTGGGCATTTAAGTGACCTGCCTGGGCAGGGGGATTCACCTTGCCTAACACAAGTGTGCATGTGACTCTGCATATTGAGAGAGGTCCAAACAGGATAAGAAATTCCTATTGGCCAGTACTACTTGGCCAGGGAGGCGCAGTGCTGGTGTTGCACACTGGGCTGCCGCTGGTTATCCTGCCAGTAGATTCCCTCATGCAGCGGTCGGTCAGGGAGCCCTGCACACACCAGCAGACGGGCGTGTCTATTGTCTGAATGCAGGAGGGAATTCTGGAGTTGTATGTTGTCTGGAGCTGGCCACAGCAGCACAGCGTGAGTGGGGTCCCAGGCTGGTGGCTCAGAGGCTCAGTGGATCCCCAGCTCCAGGTAGGATCTTGGGGGCCAACCCAGCCCAGACAAGCTGTAAGGAAACATGCTTAGGAAAGAGCAATGGGCGACTCTCGGATTGAGAACATGAGAACGGCCAGATTGGGCCGGTCCAAAGGTCCATCTGCCCCAGCGTCCTGTCTCCCAGTACTGGCTGCTGACAGGTGCTTCTGTGGGGATGAACAGAACGGGCACCTCTCGACTGATTCCTCCCCTGTCGCTCTTTCCCCTCCTTTTGTTCCGTGTTATTCATGGATTCTACGACAAAAATGTCCCTGGCGCTGGGTGTGTGATCTCTAGACTCTATTTTACAAACTGTGTGATGCGATTCTTGGTACAATTCATCCCCCACCACGTCACTCTGTCTGGATTGCAACATAATCAAAAGGAGCCTGGTGTTTCTCGGGCTGCCTTGTGCACATGGTCAGATCCGTCCTTCCCCACCAGTCACTTATTATCCTGCCGGTAGACAGGCACGAGGCATAAGGGAGCGGGTGACAAAGGCTTCTGTTGTCGACAGATCCCCGTCTAGACTCGCGCGCTGTGCTGACAAACAGCTGATCTGGCACAGTATGGCGGCCATCTTTATTTTAATGAAGCCAGGGATATTTTAATCCCCGCTTCATTGACTATTTCGGGTAGCCTAGTTTACATGGTTCTGTCGACAGAGCCATGTAGTCTAGACACACCCTTTGTGTGTGTGTGTGTGTGTGTGTGTGTGTTCCTTTACAGGAAATGTGCTAGGATCTGGGTTGTCCCTCCCCACTCTCAGAACACACAGTAGCAGAGTGCAGGTGTGTCTCACAACGGCACCTCTGCTGTTCCCGTCCTACATTCCCTTCCCTCTCCCCAGTGTCCCTGTGATTTTCTAATCCAAGTGCAGAATGAATTTCGTTATGCGCAGGACTATCAGGTAACGTGCGTCTCTGCACAATGGGTAGGAGCCCCCAGCTCTTTACCACTTAAAGAGGTAAATGGAAGACTGAGAGAGAGACCAAACGAGGAATTGCACAGAAACCACTAGAAGAACTCTTTGCAAAAATCAAATTATGGAGAACATATTTGGCCTTTTGGGAAATGACAAGAATACCACAAGTATGTGTTGGGATGTGAGCGTGAAAGAGGTAGGGTGTGTGTGTGTGTCTGCATGTGCGTGTGTGTATGATATAATTAGACAGTGTATGAGTGCGGTTTTGGAGACTATGTTTGTAAGATACACAAACTGTGTGCGTTTGTGTGAGACACTGAATGGCCCAGTGTGTGTAGCTGTAGGGGAACACACCCTCCCTTGAAAGAGCCACTTCTGGTATCACAAAGACCTGAAGTGTGGTTGCACATGAGGCCATCTAGTGCCCAACTCTCTTTCACTCTGATAGTTGGTGCCTAAATCCCTTAGATTCCTTGAAAACTCATGGCTGATGTCTACAAGGGGCGTGAATTTTTCTTCACGTGGCCTGTGTTTGCAGTGCCAGGCCTACAGATCAGACAGACCTGGGAGCTTTAGCGAAGAATCTTTGAAATCTTTCAAATTAGGACCATTGAATTTTTTCCTTGTAGAAAGCAGCTCTCAGTTCCACCTGTTCACCTTCGTGTAAACCTGATGGATTTGACCTGGAGCATCTGAGATCAGGTAAGGGCCTAGGGTGTGTGTTTAGGGTGGGGGCCTTTCGCTTTCCTTTTCTGTCTTTGTTTCTCAGCTGCATTTTCCACATGATGGAATTTTCTTTCTTTGAATCTTCTGCCATGGCGAATACTGACAAGACCTTCTGTCTTATGGGGGTATACCTCCAAAGGGTTGTTCCCCTAGAGCAACACACACAACCTTTGACTGAGCTCTGGTGCTAACATTAGCAGTGTAGCCTCAGCAGCACGGACCAGCTGCTGCCTACTCAATCCCATCTGAGATCCAAGATACGCACATAGGGGTGTGTCCCAATCTGCTGCTCGTGCTGCTGGGTTCTCATTGCTAATTTTATGCTGCTAACTTGACCAAGGCTGGGGCATGTTACCGCAGCTGAGAATGACACCTCCCAGCTGCAGGGCAGATGTATCCCTGTTTGAACTTTAAATATCCTTCCTTTCCAATCTGCTGACCTTAGTTATGTCCTCGACATTGGCTGAAACGACACTGACACAATGAAGATATTTAAAATTCCCAGCCTAAAAGCAGTTCAATGGGATGTTGCTTGGAAGCTTGAACTATTAATTAAATGAATCTTCCTCTGCTTATAGACAACTTCGTTTTGAAGAGGAGAGACTCAGTGAGCCCAGGTGTTTGGCCATGTGGCCAACAGCACAAGTCTGCAGGTGTTCTCAGAATGTCTGATATGTTTCTATTTCCAGATACGAATTATGGAGAAAACAGGAGGAAGAAACCAAACGCCCATCGTGGAACTGATCCTCTTAGGGTTTCGGAACGGCCCTGAACTGCAGCCCCTGCTCTTCCTGCTGTTTCTCATGATCTACATTGTGGCTGTGGCTGGGAACCTCCTCATCATTGTGCTAGTGGTGGCTGATCAGCACCTTCACACTCCTATGTACTATTTTGTGGCCAATTTGTCCACTGTGGAGATCTGCTACGTTTCCACGACCCTGCCCAGGCTGATTGGCAGTCTTGCAACTGGGGATAGAAACATTTCTCTTCAGAATTGCTTTGTGCAATTCGATTTCTATATTATCTTTGCCAATGCAGAATGTCTGCTGCTTACGGCAATGTGCATTGATCGGTACCTAGCGATCTGCCACCCCCTCCATTACCCTGCTCTGATGAACGGCAGGGTCTGTTGCTACATGGTGGCAGGGTGCTGGATATTCGGCATTTCCTACACCATCATGCTACAAATTTCCTTTCTGCAATTAACATATTGTGGCCCCAAAGAAATTGACCTTCTCTTTTGTGATTTTGGAAGTGTTATACGTCCGTTTTGTGGTGCCATCATCAAGACTCTGCAACAGTACACATTTGCTTTCAGTATCATATTGAATGTTGGGCTCTTTCTACTGACCCTGACGTCCTATATTTGTATCATCGTCAACATCTTGAGGATCCCTTCCAGCACGGGGAGACAAAAAGCCTTTTCCACCTGCTCTTCCCACCTCATTGTGGTTTTAGTTTTCTATGTGAGTGTATTAACAGTCTATGCAGTTTCAGCAATCAATCCTCTACCGATCCTCCACAAAATAATGTCTGTCTGGTTCCTAATCCTGGTCCCCTTGCTCAACCCTGTCCTCTACTGCCTGAGAAACAAGGAGGTCCATCAGTCCCTGAGAAAAGCCCTTCTGACACTGGTTGCTTGCAGACACAGGCATGGAGTTTGAAAGGACAAATTTTGACATATAGTAAAATTAGCTGGACCTACCCGGCATTGCCTGGGAAACTGGAAGAACAAAACTTAGAAAAATGGAGCTGCAGGTGCTGTAGGGGGCAGGGTGGCTGCCCGAGTTGTTGTGCACATGGGGGTCGAAGCATTGAGTGCTGGTGTGGGAGGGGGTGGGGAGAGAGGGAAGAAGGTCGCTTATGTAACCTCGTGGGTGGGAGACGGCACGGGGGGCTGCAGGCAGTGGGCATGGGACGTAGGGTGGGTGCGGCGGTCCATGCCGCATGGTGGGTTATTTTTTATTTTTACAGCTTGAGATTTGGCCCGATTGGGTCCATGAGTATCTTAGAACCTTCTCCTGGAGGACAGATTATCCCATGCAGAGTTTGGTTGCGGTAGCTCTTATAGTGTCCAAGTTATTAGTGAACAAACTTACAAACATTCTCGTTTGTATATTAGATAGAGATGGACTGAAAGTTTTCCTTACACATGGCCCATTGACACCCTGACAACAGGGATCACCCTCAATGACCTTACGTCACCTTGTTTCTCTTTGGATTCCTTGCTTTGTGTTAGTTAGTCTCCAACTTTCTGAACTTTTTGCATTCCTATCAGCTATGCACTTTAGTGTCGCGCTCCACTTCGCTGATCTGGGCGTCAGTTGGAGTCTTGTGTCCAGTTCTGCGCACCACATTTCAAGACAAATGTGGAGAAATTTAAAAAGGTGTGGAGACGAGCACCAAGAATGATTAAAGATCTAGAGAACATGACCTATGAAAGAAGACTGAAATAACTGGGCTTGTTTAGTTTGGAAAAAAGAAGATTGAGAGGGGACATGATAGCAGTTTTCAGGTATCTAAAAGGGTGTCACAAGAAGAAGAGAGAAAAATTGTTCTTCTTGTCCTCTGAGGACAGGACAATAAGCAGTGGTCTTAAACTGCAGCAAGGGCGGTTTAGGTTTGACATTTGGAAAAATGTCCTGTCATGGTGGTTAAGCACTGGAATAAGTTGCCTAGGGAGGTTGTGGAATGACCTCTCAAGGTCCCTTCCAGTCCTAGTAGTCTATGATCTGTGCATAAACATAAGTGCCCAAATTCTGCAATGTCTGAGTGCTCCTGGATCTCCTCCCCACATACTGAATCCTTTGGCATTCACGTTTCATTGACTGGGCTCTTTTGTTATCAATAACATCTTGGAAATTAGGAGAAATATTTTGCTGCCACAGTGAATGAAAGTAGGACTCAACTGTAGATGCGAAAACAAAATATGACATTCTGTGCAGGGTTGGGAGTTTTAGTGTCCTTCCAAGTGGCATTTCCTGCCTGTCCATATACCTGTAAGAGTCAAGGCACGTCTGTCTCTTTCCATACTGAGAACCGTATTGATACAGAGGTGATGCAAACAGAAGGGGTTTGGAAACAATTTTCCGTGCTCATTAGAGCTGAATTCGCTCACTACTAAAATAAAAGGAAATGATGGAATTGAAAAGAGCACCGAAAAGCTACTGGCAACTTTTCCAATCTCAGCTTATAAAGCTGCCCATGGGTCTCCTTCCTCCAGGCAGAAATGCATTCGATGAGGGAACATTTTTATCACCAAAATGTGAGAAGAAGTGAACTAAAGAATTAAATCATTAGCATTTTTTGTGCCACAAAAACTGGCAGTATAGACATAGCCTGGTAGCCTTACACAGTAAAAAGCATTTCTATCTGCACTCTGGCATCACTGCAACACACTGCCGGGCAAGAGCTCAGATCTTTGGAAAAACTCCCAGTAGGACAGCCTAGTCTTTGGGAACCCTGGGTGGTTGTGAACCCTCCATCTCAGAGAATGTTTGGATAGGACCTCGGGAGGTCACCTAGCCCAGTCCCCTGCTCTCAGGCAGGACCAAGCACCATCCACATTATCCCTGAGAGATGTTGTGACGGACCCAGCTGGGTTTGGGCACCGCTGAGCGTGTCAGCTCAGGGCGAGTTGCTCAAAACCAGGGCTACTTATAGCCCCCGACTAGAGACCTTCCAAAATGGGTCACAAACCAGTCACACCGAGCGCTTCAGCTGCCAATCCAGCCAGCAAGAAGCCTCACGAGCAAAACCCCTCAGAGACCCCAGCTCTCCCTGTGCCACAATCAGTCCCGGGCCTACACACAGGTAAGAGGTTATAAAACACAATCTTACCAACCGTGAACAGATCCTCCTGGTCCCAAAGAACCAGCCACGGTCCCTGGTCAATTTACACTTTGGATCTTACCCACAAGAGCAGCCTGGGCCAATCCTTTAGAATCTAAAATCGAAAGGCTTATTAACAAAAGAAAGAAAAGGTCGAGAGTGAGATTGTTAAGGAGCATACATCAGTCAGTGAGTTCTGGATGCAGGCTCTTAGCAGAGATGTTACAAACTGCTAGCTTAGAAGTCTCCGGTGTACATCCTGTATCCGGATGGGTCACCAATCCTTCCCGCTCTCTGTCCCTAGCAAGGCTGCATCTCGGATCAGTAGCAAGACTGAAGACCAGATGGAGACTGCCTTATGGCACTTCTATATTTCTGTCTCCCCCAGACTGGAGCTGATGACATGATCAAGTGACCTGTCTCTGTTTCAGATGCTAGTGACCATTAAGCACTGGCCAGTCGTCAGGTTTCAGACGCATCCCTCAAGTGTCTATTGGCCTCTCCGAGAGCCATTGTCCATGGATCAGGGCTAGTTAGCGCAGCCGCTCACTGAACTATCCCCTCTCACAACAGCCCTTCCAGGCCCATTGCTCCTTCCCAGACAGAGAACATTTACAGCACCAGCACAGAGCCCATATCCATAATTCCCCATGCAAGCATCACACACGTACCTGAGCACCAGACACAGAATCAATAGAGAATAAGCTTTTGTTTGACACCTCACATCGCCCACTTTGTCCAGAATTTGGAACAAAGGCCCCCCAGTGCACCAGTGATCTGTCTGCTCCCTTTAAAATCCAATAACATGAGAGATGTTGGTCTAACTTGCTCTTAAATATCTCCAGAGATGTTGATTCCACAACCTCCCTCGGCAATTATTCAGTGCTTAATCACCCTCACAGTTTTTCCTAACAGCCAACCTAAACCTCTCTGCTGCAATTTAAGCCCACTGCTTCTTGCCCTCTCCTCAGAGGTGAAGGAGAACAATTTTTCTCATGCTGCCTTGTAACACCCTTTAAGTACTTGCAATGTGCTATCACTCAGTCTCCTCTTTTCCAATCTAAATAAATCCAAGTCTTTCAGTCTTCCAGCACAGGTCACGCCTCCACAGCGTTCTTGAAATGTGGGTCCTAGAACTTTACCCAATACTCCAATAAAGGCCTACTCAGCACAGAGTAGAGTGGAAGAATTTATTTGTTTGTCTTGCTCAAAACCGCGCTGCAGCCCAGAATCAAGTTGGCTTTGTAAAGAGTTGTCAATGTGCTAATGAGCTGTTCCTTGTGCCCTGAAGGCCTAATTGCTCGGTGATCAACACTATACCATGGATAAAGCTTTGTTTGTTCTGTATGTCCCAATGGTGGTTGCTCCTATGAAGACCTGTGGCCATACCACCAATACTGAAATCTATTTGCACCTGGTGATATTCCATGGGAAAAGTGATGCCAATCAAGAGTTTCCCATTCTGAAGGCCAGACTATTTAAGCAATGGGAAACCTAATCCCTGGGACGTCAGCCAGTTTGTCAAGGTGCCTGGCTCACTCTAAGAGAAAACAGAACTTTGAAGGGCTGGAGATCCAAGTCAGAGTAAAAAACCAACTTTGATTGGAACCTTTTCACCCGAAAAGCTGTTTGAGGTCAGAATCTGCATGCAACAAGTTTCATGGTGAATTACAACAAGCTGAGCATTGTCTACACATTTTAATTTAGGAACTTACTTTGATGTGCCTGTTTTCACTTGAAACTACACAAATCGCACCCTTTGCACTTAATAAAATGTTTTTGTTTGCTACTAGGCCCAGGGTAAATAATTGTTACTTGAAGGAGCAACCAGTGTGCATCTCTCTCTTGCATTTGGAAAGGGAGCTCATCTAAGCAGCATTCACTTTGTAAAGCGGCGAGGGGTCCTGTGGCACCTTATAGACTAACCGAAGTGTTTGGAG